>JAJIZL010000111.1:149719-203311 GCA_023969395.1 Amblyomma maculatum
AAATAGATAATCGGGAAAGTTGTGTGACATCCTGTTTGAATTTACCTCGGGCCCATTAGTAACAAACAGTCCATGTCTATATATATATATATGTGCATGCGTGTGCGTATGTGTGAGTGTGTGTGTGTGTAAATGACTTACCTACGCATGTTCCCCTAAAATTCGTATGTTTGCCGACGATGAGCGCGTTGTCTACCCTACGGTTGCTAGCACATCTGATCAGCTGGCTCTTGGACACAGTCTAACCTGTTTGAAGTACTGATGCAGCAAAACGAATGGAAGCCAGTCTCGATAAATGCAAATACGTTTCATATTACCGCAGAGGTGACCATCTTGCATTCAATAAAGTAATCTCGGGCGTCGCTCTAGGTTCCACCACTTTATATATATATATATATATATCTTGGCTTAACCAGAAGATTAGATTTTAACTGGAATGCACGCGTAACAAATATCCTGTCATCAGCTATTAGAGCCCTTGGTTTTCTAAACGGCACATGTGCTATGCACCAGCAAAGGTAAGTTTCTTGCATACATGTCCTGGCATAAACAAAATTAGAAGTGGCATCCGCCCTTTAGAGTCCTGCCCTAACTTCCATTGAACCTTTACATAATCGAGCTACTAATTTCATTCATTTTTGCTATCCTCACAATGCAGGCATGTCATATTTAAATGGCAGTTCAGGTGTAACTAAACTTGTTTTATTTCATAAGTGTCTACAAAGCTCACAACACATTTAGCCCTGCATCAGCCCCCCGGCTGTCATTTCACGCTTCATTGATCAGTTTCCCGTCCTTAAGCTAATATTACAAAGTGTTCTGAATCATGCTTTCCTTTGTTACTCACCCATAAACTGAAATGACCGTCCACACGATATCGCTTGCAACACCATGTGCATCCACATTATACTTTCAAATTATATAAGTGCTATATTTGATCTATATATCTTTTCTACATATGATTGTTTACTGCTGCACCCACCCTTTATGTAATTCCACCACGTTAGGGTCTTTGTGGGTTTAATGGAAAAGCAATCTTTCGTGTACTTTATGATATCAATACGAGATAAACAGATCTAGGCACCCTTAAATTTCACTGTCCTCTACTGCGGCGTCGCTGACAGCGTGAGATGCTTCGGAACGTTAAACCCCATAAACAATTATGAAGCGTGAAGAATGACATGGATAATTGAACTATGCTGACGGTGCCATATTTAGCTTTGATGACACCCAGTTTTAAAGCCGGATATTTTTCATATATCGTAGTAATTGTAGTGCTTACCAGTAGTTTTATTTTGGGCATTTCGAGCAGTTAAGGACGACCAGCAACAAACTCAGTTCTTTCCTCGAAACGTGTTGTGCGGAGCGTCTCGCTCGATGACTGTTTCTATCATAAAACAAATTACTATAAGCCATTTAGTCTTTAGTTATCCTGTCTAATGTGCCTGAATAATTCTTCCCTGTCCTAGGTGTTATTGAGAATATGACCATCGATGACAAATACCAAAGTGTGGTACAAAATGTTGGCGTGCTGTACAAATCCTGCATAGGTAAGAAGCATATATCAGCGTCGGGATTGAAACTACGATGCTATATATAGAAATGGTCATGTTTCACTACTCACAGTATTA
Organism: Amblyomma maculatum; assembly: GCA_023969395.1. Classification (NCBI taxonomy): domain Eukaryota; kingdom Metazoa; phylum Arthropoda; class Arachnida; order Ixodida; family Ixodidae; genus Amblyomma; species Amblyomma maculatum. The sequence continues at coordinate 151,351 of JAJIZL010000111.1, forward strand.
CCACTGGTTAGCTTTGCAAAATAATTTTAATTCTAAGAGCAGCGGTAAGGTTTACCGCACAAAAGGATGAAGTTATAAAAAAGTTTCAGAAGGATAATATACCTTTCACTAGCAATAAGTATTAATTGAAGCACACACTGGCATCGATGTCAAGAGACTGCTATTGTTCCAACGGATGATATAACTTCACCTTTTTTTTTTGTTGCGTGCGCGGTTCACTAGAATTTCCAAATCAGACGAACAACGCCAATGGATGGCTTCACATCCTCCAAAGTGCTGGACTGCCAAGATGGCCATTGCTTCCTGGCGATAGCAACGGTCTAAAGAGGGAAGATTTGGGGGAAATCCTTGTGAATATTGCATTTCTTCCGTACTTCTACGACAGCAGCAAAGACGAATTGCATCAAGTAAGTGAACAGAGTAACGGTGTGTAAGCTGGTCCACTGAAAGCTCGAAAAGAATTCGCCGTTTTTCCACCAGAAAGCACAGCTTCACATTATAGATTATTTTACAATTTTTATTAGATTTTCCACCATTATGTGCCATAGTGGCAGTGTTTTGCTCATATAAACAGGCGCTCTCTCGGCTTTACTTGTTGCTAAATATACCTGTAGTCAGACAAAGAATAAACGAAGCGGTGTGACTGCCTCTGCGCTGTTCAGGTGCAGTTTTCCGAAGAGAGACTGCCGAAGAATTCCGCTTTCAGGCGTCTCAGTAGATGTTATATCCACCTTCCATTTTAACTGCCTGTACACCTTTCCCTCCGTTCAACCAACTTTCCAGTTCCATCCTATTCCATGGTATGTATCGCTAAGTTATGCCTTTGCGATTTCCAATGTTCTAATGATTTTAAATTTTGCGTATTGCAAGGTGGTGTTTCGGGCTTTACGCAGGAATGCCCGCTATCTACTTGTATATAATATTTCAAATGCAGAAACAGAACGAGTCAAAAGAACACGACACAACCACTAATGTTCTATTAGACACGAAAACATAAACGGGCGAAAATAAGCATATCTACCAAACGCAAGTCTACTCATATGTGTATCTCTCTGCGTGCAATAGATTTTTAGATGCTAGTAGCGGTTATGTTTTGTCATGTTCTTTCGTCCTGTCCTAAGCGCGCATTTCAGTTATGCTGTAAAGGAACCAAATAGCCCCGCATCAATCCTTGATGTGTTTCTAGCTATTCTGTCAACGAAGCCTAACAATGTAGGTTGAAGCTATCCATGATAAGTCTACATGAAAGGAGAAGTGACGATGCGCTAAAGACAAATTAGTTTCTTTTATTTAATCGTACTGAAGTGAACGCCTTAAAACCTCGGTAGAATTCCAACACTTATTCGAGCTTTACTGAGAGATTGTTATAAATATGCCATTGTGGTGGACACAAAGGGACTATTCTATTTATAATAAGGATTAATAAGAATTATTTATATAATAAGGATTAAGTTGAATGTGGCCTGGATTCTTAAAATCATGTGAAACCAATCAAAGGGAGACCAGGTCGAAATCAGATAATCTATTTATGATGATGAGTAGCAGAAGTATAAGTAGTAGTGTCCCTATTATTCATTACACTTATGCTCTCATTATTAATAGCAAATGCTTACACACACTGTCGATATTTCAGGCGGAATACGGTAGTGTAATTAGGAAGAGTGGTAACTACCGCAAGGAGGTTATTGAAATGGCCATGACGGCAATGAATCCAAATATAAGTAATGAAGACCTAAAAAATTTGAGCAGCTCTATTGCCGGATTTGAAGACAAGCTGTCGTGGGTGAGTAAATATATAAATTTTGCTTACATTGTTTTGACTTACGCTTTGGCTAGAACTGCAAATCTGTAACCTCATAAATCTGCAATATTTAGAACTTGGCATGAATACACGCGCCAAAGCATAGAAGATTTCTTCATGTGGCCCCTATTAAGGATGAATAATTGTTTCGAGCATTCAAGGTACTGCTAATCGAATCACAATTCCCCATAGAGTGACCCTAGAGTCTTACACCTGCACGTACACTCTTAAACAACCAAATGTTTGAAAGATCATAGAGCATAATTCTGAAACCGCCCTTCTCGCAGCCATGCGAAATGGCTTTTGGGGCCAGAAAAAAAGGGTCTTAGTTGGGATTCGATATCTACCGAAGGCTCGCCGTCAAAGCTTCTCGAGTTGTTCGTGTCTCCTGCCAAATCAGTCACATTGTAGGGTTGCGTGATGCCACACAACTTGTCGATGAATTCATGCCATGCCAGGTGAGATGGGAATTATCGCTCGCGAAAAGCAAGCTCGCGATTTCTAGCTCAAAACACTCTCAGAGACGAAGCCGACAATGACGTCGCTATCAAAGGTGAAGCCAGATTGTCTGCCGAACGGCATCGCTATCGCTAGCTTATGAATGCTGGAATATGACATCTGCCATTTAATGTATCTCAGAAGGGGACGAAGAAGAAGTGGAGGTTTCCGAACGTCTGAAGGTAGCGCTCTTCCACTTTTCTGGATTTTATATCGCTGTGAGCTATTTGTGATCTCGACATCCTTCGGGATGGCGGGCGCACGACCCCTGCGCCTACCCGCCACCATCGAACAGGCTACAGCGTACTCGACGGGTCACCTTGACGTCGCGGACGTGGAGCTTCCAGACTAGGCAGATGACTCCACCGTGACTGAGATGGATTCCGACAACAGCTACACGCCTGTACAGTCGCGCCGCCTGAAAAGGAAGCTGCGCCGAAGATCAGTAATGAGTGAGACACCAAACAAGAATGCTGAAAAGCAAGGGATCTTTTCCGTGGCCTTCGTACCGGCAACGGCGAATCTGAATGTGATAAACAGACAGCACCTGACGCAGTTTTTCGACCAGCTGGTTCCCGTTGAAGTTGACAAAGTCAGAATTAATCCCTGGAAGAATGTCCTGACCGTGGATGTCAAATCCCAGGCTACAGTGGACAAGCTGAAAGGAATTGGTGCGTTAGGCAGCATGCCGGTCCGTTCCTTTCTTGCACATGGAAAAAAGACTACTGCAGGTGTAATCAGCGACGTTGACCCCGAGATAAGTGAAAGCGATCTCTGCACTCTGATCAAATCTACGGCGCGCATTGTGGATGTTCATCGATTCGGCCTCTCAAAGTGCGTTAAATTAGTCTTTGAAACTGAATCCCTCCCATCCCACGTTAAAGTGGGCTATGTGAGACACCCAGTTCGGTTGTATGTCCCAAGACCTGTTCAGTGCCACAAATGCCACAAGATCGGACATGTGAGCACCGTTTGTCGAAACGAGGTCTCCTGCCGTCGATGCGGCGGTACGCATCCTCATGACGCATGCGAGACGGAGACTGTCAAGTGTGCGAACTGCTCGGGTGCCCATGAATCGATGGCTAAGGACTGTCCTAAAATTCGGGATGAAAAACGTATACTAAAAAAGATGGTGAGAGATAACTCGACTCATCAAGAAGCGGCCGCGTCTATTCGTCGTCGCAAGCACCGTTCCCGACGCCGACACAAAGAATCGGAAGGCAAGCCTAGCCTGGATAAGTCAACTTCAGAGTTAACGTCAGCTCAGGTGCCACAACAGATTGAGTCTAATCCCGCTAAGAGTACTCTTGCTGTAATGTGGCAGACAGTGTCACAGGCCAAGGATCAGACAGAGGCTGTTGTATTACCGCCTCTGATGCATAGTGGCCAGCTCTACCATCAAAGGCCAACGCCAGGCATAATCCCAGTTTGGTTGCCACACGTACTGAAAATTCCGACAACTCCGACAGCCAGCAGGTAAAAGAAATGCTGAAACAGCTGGTTCGTTCAATGCGGGTGCTGCTCTCCAGCATCAACACGCAAACAGCAAAGTTTGCTGTTCAGTTTTTGGACGCATTTGAGCCGCTTTTGGCGGCATTGCAATAATTCACAATGGCGCAACAAACTAACCCCACCTCTGTGACGATGCACTTGCGCCGCAGTGTTGTGATGCAATGGAATGCCCGAGGCCTGCGTGGTCGGCTGAGTGACTTCCGACAGCGGGTACAGAAGTACCGCTTTCCTGTGATTGTGATCTGTGAGCCCAACATGCCGGCTGCTTTCCGCCTTTCTGGATATGTTCTGCTATGGTCTAGAGAAGCAAACGAAACAAGCAAAGTGCTGGTATGTGTACGCCAAGACATTGCGCACGTCCGCCATGCTCTGCAGCCCCACAACACGAACCACTACATTTGTTTGACATTAACCCTGAAATGACGAGTATGTTCTGTAATTGGCGCTTATATTTGACCGAGGGATGGCTTGGACAAATCATATCTATTTTCAACAATCCAGTGTTGTGCAGCTCCTCGTATTATTGTGGGGGACTTTAATGCTCACCACCCTCAGTGGGGTGGTGCAATAATGAGCAATAGAGGAAGAGACCTGGCAGACTTTATGCATACGCAAGATCTCGTCAATATAAACGACGGCTCACCGACGTTTCTACGAGGAACAACCTACAGCAGCTGCTTGGATGTGGCGTTTGTTTTCAGAAACCTCCATCCCTCCGTTTCTTGGTGTAGTGATGTGGAAACACATGGGAGCGATCACATACCAACGTACATATGCATCAAGTGGTTTGCACCTGCCACTTCACCTCGTGTGCAATACACAGACTGGCCCGCCTTTAGGGCAGCGGTGGAGACTTCCAGCGTGGACCCCCAGTCACCATCTCAAATAGAGGGACTCATTACTTCCTCCCTCAGTGAGACCACTCGCTATGTTAGTGTGCCGGTGTCAGTGTCCAGCATCGACGTGGAATTCGAGCGGCTTCGCGCGATCCGTCGGCGGGCTGAAAGGAAGTACAGAAGAATGAAATCCGCGCAAGATCTCGCACTTTCTCGCCGAGCTAAACGACAAGTTTTGCGTCACCTGGAGAGGTTAGGACGACAACGTTGGAGACAGTTCTGCTCATCACTGGATCCCCGTAAGCCCCTGTCTCGTATCTGGTATGTTGCGAGAAGCTTGCGCACACCTCCGCGAGAAAGGCACCCTTTTCGTGCCCTGGCCCTTTACCAACGCCGCAATGAAGTTGACGTAGCTGAAGATTTTTGTAAAATGGTTGTGGGCACAAGCCAGGCACAGTTACCAATTTCAGAGGTTTTTGCACCACCTTCGCCGAATGATCAATACGACGTGCCCTTTACAATAGCTGAATTAGACGCCCCTCTTGCTTCTTGTCGGCATTTATCTGCACCTGGTCCAGACGCGATTACTTATTCAACCTTATCTAACCTAGGAAAGGATGGTAGAACTGCACTACTTAATTATTTCAGTGATATGTGGGCTTCTAGTACTGTTTCTGAACACTGGAAAATTAGCCGCCTGGTTGCTCTTTTGAAGCCTGGAAAGCCTCCTTTCGAACTTACCTCATACCGGCCAGTTGCCCTAGCAAGCTGTGTTGGAAAAGTTATGGAGCGCATGGTGCTGGCAAGACTTGAGTGGTATCTAGAGAGTAATGATCTTTATCCGAATATGATGACTGGATTTCGCCGCGGACGCTCTTCCATTGACAGCGTCATCGACCTTGTGGCGACAGTAGAACACGAAAAGCGTCACCGTCGACTAGTAGCTGCTGCATTTTTAGATATAAAGGGAGCTTACGACAACGTCCTCCATGAAGCTATTCTTGATGGACTTGACGACGTGGGAGTTGGTGGCCGACTGTACTTGTGGATTGTAAGCTATCTCAGCGGCCGCTCTGTTTACATGACTACGCCTGAAGGAGATACTAGCTACTTTCAGGTCGGTCGTGGAGTTCCACAGGGAGGAGTTCTCAGCCCAACTTTATTTAACGTTGCGCTAATTGGCCTGGTGAGTGAACTGCCAATTAACATCCACAAAGTGCATATGCTGACGACATCTGCATCTGGGCCTCTGGTTCGACGCGCCCACAACTACGTGCGAGACTGCAACGAGCTGTGTCATCAACATCGATGTACTTACGGCGTCAAGGTTTATGTTTAGCGGCAGAAAAGTGTGCAGTGATCGCGTTTATGGGAAAATGTGTCAGCCGCTACCCGATTACCCTTCATGGAGTCGTAATACCATACGTCTCCAGGCACAGATTTATGGAAGTAATTATTGACCACCGACTATCTTGGTCGAAACATATTGCTATGGTGGAGAAGAGGCTAATTAATTTTTGCCATGTACTTCGTTACATAGCTGGCATCAAATGGGCTCCAACTGAGCGCTCCTTAATACGGCTTTACGAGGCTCTGTTTGTTGGCTACATCCGGTACAGTCTCCCAGTACTCTCTAGTATGAACATTTCCTGCTTGCGGACTTTAGAGAGCGTGCAAGCGCAGGCACTGAAAATATGCCTTGGACTGCCCAGATGCACCTCTAACAAAGGCACAATTGAAGAGGCACACGCTCGCCCAATGTCCATATACTTGTCACACGAACCACTTCGTGTATATTTACGAGCACTTACAAGACACCGTTTTCAGCCACTCAGCAAGATTCTAGATGAGAGGCCGGACTGCAGTTTTACAACTGCACTCCGCTGCCATCAGTCGCAAGTACCGACAGGATATGCCCTCCCATATCGTCCCACCCAACCACCATGGACGACGGATAAACCTTTGGTGCACCTTCGTGTTCCCGGAATACTAAAGAAATCTATGGTACCAATTAGTGGACTCAAACAACTTACTCTGGCACACATCTGGTCAGAATATTCCAGTTATATTCACGTATACAGCGATGGATCTGTGTCAGCCCAGGCATCCGCTGCAGCTGTGGTCATACCAGCTCAGAAAACGATTCTGCATTTCCTTTTGGGACATACCTCTACATCAACCGCTGCCGAACTTGTAGCCATTCGGGAATCTATTCGCTATATATGTGGGGAACCACCTCAAAAATGGTGTATATTCACGGACTCGAAGACTGCATTACAAATTTTGGAAAACTTCTTACGCCACACTGCCTATCAGTCCCTGGCACTAAACATTGCGGAGCTCATCACATCTGCCCAGCTGCAAGGCCACATGATAATGTTTCAATGGATTCCTGCCCACTGCGGCCTCCATGGGAATGAGCAGGCCGATGTTGAAGCGAAAAGCGCTCTCATCAATGGCTTCCTAACAGCTGTGCCTTTTTCAAGAGCGAATACGACGTGTATTCTAAAGAGTTATATGAATATTGCTACAGCAGCTTACTGAGCTCAACCAGACGCCCGACACATCCGGCTAAGAAGGCTTGATCGAACATTCAAATTTAATGTTCCGCGTGATATTCCGCGTCATCAGACATGCTTGATACATCGACTTCGTTTAAACGTGGCTTTCACGCGCAAATACTTACATTTAATTGGACAGATGGACTCACCGGAATGTTTAACTTGTGGCATCCCAGAGACTGTGGACCATGTATTATTGGTGTGCCCAGAGTATGCGAACGAAAGAAATGTGCTAGCTGCTTCCTTGAAGCATTTAGACAAGAGGCCTCTGTCGGAGGAACTGCTGCTGGGCGCTTGGCAGGACAAGGAGAAGGGCATCCAGGCAGTGCGCGCTCTTTGCCGTTATTTGAGCGCCAGCGGACTTGATTCACGTTTGTAAAGCAAGCTGCTGTGTCTGTATATATATTTCATATACCTTCTCCCACATCGTCACCCATCATGACCTTCTTTCTTCTCTCCTTCCCCTTCCCCAGTGCACAGTAGCAGGCCAGATTTGAATTATTCGGGCCAACCTTTCTGCCTTTTCCTATCAATAAATCCATCTATCTATCTCACAAGAAATGTATGTGAATATTATAGAACTTGCTGAGTAAATGTGGCGGAAATAAAACAAGAATGATCGGTCCTTTTTCTTGGCCGAAATATTTTTAATTACTAAGAATATTGTACGGGCCATGACGTTTCGCAAGTGTGCGTATATACCGACTTAGTATATTTAGGCTTCAAGTAAACGTACACCAAGGATAGTCACCTCAAGTAAATTTTCAGCATAATTCTGAAAATACATTCCTAAAAATGGATGTCTTTAAGTAAGCGAAAATTATTCTTTTTAGCGCCTTGTCTATATCAGGCGAGTGAGTGTCTTTTCTGCCGTGCTGGCATTGTTTTCAATAGTATTACGTTTCTCTGTACTAAATAATATTCCGATAGAGAATTAACTCGTGATAAATTGTGAAAGTGGTCACAGCCCAATTATCGCGAGCACCTCGAGTAACACCGCCTTCTGACAGTGAAACTGCCGCTGCTTCGCACGTAAGCTTCCGGTCCTCCAGCTGTTCCTCACTCTGATTGATCGGATCGAACTTATAGCCCTCCAGGAACAAAACAAGAACCCACAGCTTGCTGATCACAGCACATACCTATCACAACGAGTAAAGCCTCGAGTAGCCACTCCCGTCAAATTTAATTTCAATGCCCATCAAAAAAATTTCGATCGAGCTTTCCGAGAACACATCTTATCAACAATATTACCTGGACACTCTTCAAACAAGCATTGTGTGTAAATATTGTCTACAGCCCTCCTTGAGTCCAAAAGAATATTTTCGGCCCTAGTTTCTTCAGAGACAAGCAGCTGGCGCAAGTGCAAGCCTTTCTCATCCTCAGTTACTTGAACGAGTATCACCGCGCATGGGGCTACCGCTAACGGCAGGCTCCTCTGGCATGACTGGCAGACACAACTGTTAACCCTCCTCACAGACATCCATTTCCCTGACAGACTCTGTAATGGTCTACACGAGATAAAACGACGGATCTTGCCTTACTACTTAGTGTCACTTAGTGTCACATGCTACTTAGTGTCACAGTCGTGAAAATTTGTGGCGATCACTTCAAGATCGAGATCGTGCCACAAGCTCACCAGACAATGTACGCGGTCGGCTCAAGTGATTGACTGGCACACCCTTCGAATGCACATTAAACAGCAGGGCACACCTCCCGCGTTTACTGACATCAAGACATGGACAACCGTAACTGTCAAAGTGGGGGACACTGCAAAACCCGTCGAGTTAGAGGGCACAGTCCCACACTGCAACCCTTACTGGAGGTGTTGCTTTAATACATAAACATGTCTACAAGGCGAGTCGTCGCCTGCGATACCTGCAGTCTGAGTTCAGAGGCCTGAGATCGCCACCAATAGCCATGATTTCTTTCACGGACATACATTCTCCTCAGAAAACTGGAAGGTTCACGTCGTTTGTCCTCCACACACCTCAATCGCCAACTTCGTTCCAGGATGACAGGTTCGAGAACGTTCATGACTTGTTGGCCCGTTTCGACTATTTGGCGTCCTTCAACAAGCAAGACGGTTAGCGTAAGCTACAAAACGTCTCTTTGCTGGATTCGTTCGAAACGTTGTACGAGAATCACGAAGTTTATTTACCACCGGGAAAGGTTTTCGCCTAGAGTTATCGGCAACATTTTTTACGGACGAGAGGAAAGAGGAGCGAACTTGCCCTGCACTCCAGGTCGCAGAAGCCGAGTGAAAGTGTTGCCATGTTCACTGAGCTATGCCCAAGGCTAAGAAGGTGCTCCACTTAATGTGGGGTATAAAAGAGCAGTAGTTTGCTGGACTTTTCTGTGACCCTCCCGAAAAGTCTAGCAAAAATTTCAAAAGAGGCGACGGGTATGGAGCACTCCTTGCAAGAGCGGGGCACATAGTACGGCTGACTGGCTTCGGTACAACCGTCTATCACTGCTGAACAAATTCGCGGTCCGCTGAGGAATTTCATCGTTTTTGGGGAACATTGTTCGTGAAGAGCTCCAGAAACTCCGCTTTGAAGCTCCAAAGGCAAACATTGCTGCTGTAGCGGACGTGGTTAGGGATGAATTTAATTTAGCGAGAGCTGCAACCACCAAAACGGTGGCCTTGTGGAATCGGAATTCCACAAGGCCACCGCTTCGGTGGTTGTACCTCTCGCATCACGGACGTGTGACGGCAAGCTCTGAGCGTGCCTCGGTATCGGTCATGCCTGGCCGAGGATAGGGCGAACGACGCCCACCACTGGGCTATCGCATGGTTCTACCTATGTTTCCTTCGGGAGAAGCAATGAAGGCAACGGTTTTCCTTCACTGTGATATTGCCGGCCGGCCTTATCGCATACAGGATTTTCGTGAGCCGTTGAAAAAGGCCGGTGTATTACCCTACGTGGCTAGCAGTGGACCCTTTCAAATGTCTCATATCTGGATGCTGAAGATGAAGACTGAGGAAGCGAAGGAACGCCTGCTTAAAGAAGGCGCGCTGGAAGTGAAGAGACGCTACTGTGCGGTCATCGGCCCGAACAAGCGTGAGTTGGTTTTCAAGGTGCACTGGGTGCTTTTCTACGTTTCGAGTGAAGCGGTGCAGAGGGCGTTCGAAGACTTTGGAGATGTGAAAGAAGTCACTTATGAGCAATGGAACAGCCCGGGTTCTGAAGAGGCCGAATCGACAACTCGGCTAGTAAATATAGTGCTCAAAGAGGGCTTTCAATCGATGATTTGCCCCACATGTACAAGTTTTACGGAGGGCTTGTGTTGGGGGTGGTGCCTGGACGGCCACCAATATGCTTAAGATGTAAGAAGACAGGCCACATTCGACGTGATTGCCGCACTCTGAGATGTAGTTCGTGTCATATCTTCGGGCACGACCGGGAGGGATGCGTCCGCATGTATGCCCGTGTGGCCACGGGTATTGTGCCCCCTCAAGACGACGGGAGCGAGTTGATCATGGACCAGGAGGAAATCGAGAACGCCAGAGCCCTGCCCCCTACAGGATCCGGAGAGGGACCTGATGTCCAACAGCCGGAGCACACCACCGGCGGAGGGAAGACGCAAGTTAGCGAACCCGCTGCCGAAAAGACTGGAAATGGGGAGGAGACTGCTATGTCGTCATATCAGCCAACAGCGAAAGGCACTTCGGAAGGAAGCGTTGCTGAGTCCCCAATGGATATGACAACCGCCTCCATGAAGAGACCACTAGACTACGAAATGGTACCAGCTACAGAACGGGAACTGCGTCGACTAGAAAAGCAGTGGAGGGTGGAAGGCGCTAAGAAAGGCACGTTAGCAATATCGCAAACAGCGTTGCGGTCCTCGTCGCTCACTCGCGACGAGAGACTAATGAAGTGAGCCTTTAGTCATTGTTTGTTAGCTGGATTTAGAGTAAGGCTTATTGGAAAAACCCGCTGAAAGTGGGAACTCTAAACGTCCGAAGGCTCGCCTCGAGACGGAAGCAAGTGCAGTTGAACCGTTTGTTGAGCGGACTAGATTTAGATATCGTAGCCATACAAGAAACAAAGGTTGAGGATGAGCAGCAAACAGACAATATGGTGTTTGGTTTTCGGTCATTCTTCAATGTTTGCGTAAGCAATGCAGTCGGTTTGTCGGCAGGTTGCTGTCTTTTCCTGAGAAAAAGCGTAGGCATAGCAATGGAGCAAGTATTAACTTGTGCAAGGGGGCGTTTTGTCGTGTGCGACATCAAGTACGAAACCTGTGCGGTGAGGGTGGTGGTCCTGTATGCACCAACGACACAAAAAGAATGGCGCGACGTTCTTGAGCAGTTGGTGCCTTTTCTTGAATGCAGTCGTGCGCTTATATTTTTGGAAGATTTCAACTGTGTTGTAGACTCTAAGGATTGTTCAAATAGAAATGTTGGAAATAACCAAAGTGCCGAATTGCTGAAGTGTGTCCTCAATGAGTACAGCTTAGAGGACGTATCAGTCCCGGTGAATGGTGAAAAACGTCTGCATTTCACACATTTTCAAGGTAGTAGTCATGCGCGACCTGACAGAATATATGTGTCGCCAGAGTTTTCGCCTACCTGTGAGCAGTATGAAGTGAAGCAAGTGTCATTTAGCGATCATTGCTTGCTGACGGCCATGCTGGGCGGAACGAAGCAGTGTAAATCAAAAATGAACTGGGACTTATGGAAAATAAACTCGAGGCTTACAGAAGGCGAACTATTTTTAAGAAAAGTTAAGGAAAGCATTGATATTTTTATGAGATCGAAACAGGCTGTATTGAATCCTGGGAACGGTTTAAACAGGAGGTTAAAATGAATGCAATTGAGCGCTCTTCCGTTATTAAGTATGAGGAAAAGAAAGAAGAAAAGCAACTGCAAGAGCTCTTAAAATATTTAGGGCGTGAAGAAGAACGAATGCCGGGTATGTTCATGCATGATATAAAAACCATCAAAGTTAGGCTAGAAGCTTTGGATGCCCAGAAGTACAGAGGCGCTGCGATAAGAGCGCGCACGGAAACATCGCTCGGTGGCGACACGCCAACAAAACGCTCCCTCGCTGATGAAAAGCGATATGCGCGCGCGAACTAGATAACGGATATTGAATGCAAGGGGCCGAGGCATGATGATCAAGACGGAATTACGAGCGCCTTCGTGGAACATTACCGTGAGTTGTTTTCGAGCAAAGCACCAAGTGAAGAAGGCTTTAGGGATAACTTTTTGCCTCTGATGCCAACTTTAGGCAAAGATGTTACTGAAGAGTTAGAGAACGAAATAAGCGTGAAGGAAATAGAAAGGGCTATTGATGAATTGAATGTCGGAAAGTCCCCGGGTCCAGATGGTTTGAGTGCGGCCTTTTACAAGAGCCTTAAAAGTGAGTTATCTATCATGCTCTATAGGGTTTTCAAGGAGGGCTTTGATTAGGGTTATATGCCACCGTCGTTTAGCAACGCGCATACGGTCTTGGTTCCCAAGACTGATGAGCCAGCCATGCTTTTAAAAGTTACAAGCTATAGACCGATCACGTTAACAAATATTGATTATAAAATTCTGATGATGGTGTTAGCTAAGAGATTGCATTACATTATAAAAGATATTGTTGGACCTCATCAAACATGTGGAATAAAGACCAGAAGCATATCTAATAATATTCATATAGCGCGTAGTGTGTCAAGTGCTGCGATGCTCTAAACAGGAGAGTGGCCGTGGTTCAAGTTGATTTCGAAAACGCATTTGATCGCGTGTCTCATGAAATGTTGTACTGTTTGTTGCAACATATTGGTGTTGGTGCCGTTGTATTGAAAGGAGTTAAAATGGTTAATGCATGTTGTTCTACACGCCTTATGATTAATAAAGTGTCATCTGAAAGAACTGATGTAAGAGCATCTGTGCGGCAGGGATGTCCACTGTCCCCTCTCCTCTTTGCTATATATTTGGAGCCGTTGTGTAGAATGGTAATTTCTAACGAATACATCCGTGGTTTCAAGCTGGGAGTGTGTGAATTGAAAATATTGGCATACGCTGATTGTGTGGCGCTTTGTTGTGAAGATCGCGAAAGCGTTTCGGAAGCTTTGAAAGTAACGCAAAAGTATTGCAGGGCAGACTGGTAGTGCTGTTAATTTAAAGAAAAGTCTCGGAATCTGGCACGGGGAATGGTAAGAGGAACCGGAAATTTTCTGTGGAGTAAGATGGGCTACAAAGCCCGGAGTTTATTTGGGAGTCCCATTGGACAAATACGGGGAAAATACGAATTACTGGAATGAAAAAGCGGAATAAATACGGGACAGGACGAAAGGATGAATGGGACGTAACCTATTTTCGCCCGTGCGACTATATGCAATACGTTATTGGTGGCAAGAATAATGTATTTACTTCATGTATTGTATTGTGCTCGAAGCAATACACAAAGGTTCCATTGTGTATTTGCGGTCTTCATTTGGTCGTCCAACTGGAAACGAATTAACAGAGATAATTTCTTTCGGCGAGTTAAAGACGGAGGGTTGTCTCTAGTGCACCTATGTGTGCGGCACATGGTTTTAAGGTTTTGTTTCCTACGTGATCAAAAATATGCATTCCTGAGAGCCTTTATGCAAATCATGCTATCCAATGCAATTCCAGAGTTTATAGTCTCTTCATGCTCTGCTCAGTGATACACTGTGTCACGCTTGCTGCGAGAAGTGGTGTGGTCGTTCAGGTTTTTGCGCGTGCGGTACTCTGTAGAGTATTTAGCTACAGTACCACCTAAGCGGCTGTACAAGGATCTTATTTCACAATTGTTCCAAGCTCTATTGTACAGAACCTTATACTGTGAAGGCCCAGGGAAAGATGTGCTCAAACGAGTTAAAAACATGACGGTTGCACCGGACGTAAAAACATTCCTTTTTAAATTGCATACAGGACCCTCCTAGTCAAAACGTGGATGGAAAAAAAGGGCCTTTTTGTGCTTTGGGGCTCAAACTGCCTACTATGTAGGAAACCTGAAACAGTTGAGCACGTGTTCCTGGATTGTTGGGATGCGGTGTTTTACTGGGATGTGTTACAAAGGACCCTTAAAAAGACCTGTCATTGACGCCACGAAGAATTCGGTACTTGAAAACTGTTAATGATTATTTTCATTATCACCTCATCATGCTATTGGGTCTTCACAGTATTTGGAGGAGTAGGATGGCTTATAGACACTAAGATGTCGAAGCACGATCTGTATGTGATTATTTTATTGAACACGTGTATAAACCAAAAGAAATTTTGAAGCAGCAATACGCTGCGGAGGAGGTTTTGAGTCTGATAGGCGAACTTGTGGCAATGAAAGTCCATTAGACACGGTTGTCAGCCAAGGGGCATTGCAACCACGATCGTTTACTGATGTATTTGTACATATTCGTGCAATAAAGAAAAAAAGAAAGAAGCGTGGCCTTGTGGTAGAGCATCCGCCTCGCATTAGGAAGGTACGGGGTTCAATCCCCAGTGTCGCCGGATACCCACTGGTTTCCAATGGACACAAGAGTTCCCCCGACCTGGTGCTCGACTCTTTTGGGGTGAAAAGCTTGGAAAAAGCGGCCATGAACTAAAATGTTGGTTCAAGAAAAAAAAGAGCCACAAATTGTGTTTTTTGCCGCCCGAGGCGGACTGATTGTTGTGCGATGGCGGAACGGATCACTGCCACATCGGCGCAACTATTTGGGTCAGAGGTACCAAATAGTTGCTCCGATGATTCAGTGATCAGTTCCGCCATCGGACAACAATAAGCTCGCCTTGTGCGGCGAAAGCACATTATGTGGCCCTTTTTCCCAAACATTTTACCCCAAAGAGCCGAGCGCCAGATCGGGGGAAAGCTTGTACCCATTGAAAGGTAGGTAACCGGCGGCACCAGGGATTGAACCTGGTACCTTCCGAACACGAGGCGGATGCTCTACCACAAGGCCGCGCTTCTTTTTTTTTCTTTATTGCACGAATATGTACAAATACATCAGTAAAAGATCGTGGTTGCAATGCCCCTTGGCTGACAACCGTGCCTAATGGACTTTCACTACTACAAGTTCGCCTATCAGACTCAAGACCTCCTCCGCAGCGTCTTGCTGCTTCAAAATTTCTTTTAGTTTATGCACTTGTTCAACAAAATATTCACATACAGATTGTGCATCGACATCACAGTGTCTATAAGCCATCCTACTCCTCCAAATACTGTGAAGGCCAAATAGCATAATGAGGTCATACTGAAAATCATCTTTAACAGTTGTCAAGTACCGATTTCCATGTGGAGTCAATGGCAGGTCTTTATTAAAGGTCCTTTGTAACACATTCCAGTAAAACACCGCATCCCAGCAATCCAGGCACACGTGCTCAACTGCTTCAGGTTTCCTACATATTAGGCAGTTTGAGCCCCAAGGTACAAAAAGGCCCTTTTCTTCCATCCATGTTTTGACTGGGAGGGTTCCTGTATACAATTTAAAAAAGAATGTTTTTACGCCCGCTGCAACAGTCATGTTTTTATCACCCTTGAGCACGTCTTTCCCTGGGCCTTCAGAGTATAAGATTCTGTACAATGGAGCTGGGAACAATTGTGAAATAAGATCCTTGTACAGCCGCTTAGGTGATACCGTCGCGAAATACTCTACAGAGTACCGCACGCGCAAAAACCTGAACGACCACACCACTTCTCGCAGGAAGCGTGACACAGTGTATCCCTTGGCAGAGCATGAAGAGACTTTAAACTCTGGAATTGCACTGGACAGCATGATTTGCATAAAGGTTCTGAGGAATGCATCTTTTTGGTCACGTAGGAAACAAAACCTTAAAACTATCTGCCGCACATATAGATGCATTAGAGGCAACCCTCCGTCTTTAACTCGCCGAAAGAGATTATCTCTGTTAATTCGTTCCCAGTTGGACGATCAAATGAAGACCGCAAATACACGATGGAATCTTTGTATATTGATTCGAGCACAATACAATACTTGAAGTAAAAACATTATTCTTGGCACCAAAAAGGTATTGCGTACAGTCGCACGGGCGAAAATAGAGAGGGTACGTCCCATCCATCCTTTCTTCCTTTCCCGTATTTCTTCCGATTTTCATTCGAGTAATTCGTATTTTCTCCGTATTTGTCCAATGGGACTTCCAAATAACTCCTGGCTTTGCAGCCCATCTTACTCCACAGAAAGTTTCCAGTTCCTCTTCCCATTCCCCGTGCCAGACACCGAGACTTTTCTTTAAATTAACAGCACTACCGGTCTGCCTGCAATACCTTTGTGTTACTTTCAAAGCTTCTGAAATGCTTTCGCTGTCTTCACCAAAAAGCGCAACATCATCAGCGTATGCCAATATTTTCACTTCACATACTCCCAACTTAAAACCATGGATGTATTCATTAGCAGTTACCATTCTACACAATCTTTCTAAATATATAGCAAAGAGGAGACAGTGGACATCCCTGCCGCACAGGTTCTCTTACATCAATTCTTTCAGATGACACTGTGTTAATCATAAGGCGTGTAGAACAAGATGCATAAGCCATTTTAACTCCTTTCAATAGAACGGCACCAACACTAATATGTTCCAACAAACAGTACAATATTTCTTGAGACATACGATCAAATGCTTTTTTAAAATCAATTTCATCCATGGCCACTCTCTTGTTTAGAGCATCGTAGCAGTTGAACACACTACGCGCTACATGAATATTATTAAATATGCTTCTGGTCTTTATTCCACATGTTTGATGAGGTCCAACAATATCTTTTATAATGTATTGCAATCTCCTAGGTAACACCTTCATCAGAATTTTATAATCAACGTTTGTTAACGTGATCGGTCTCTAGCTTGTAACTTTTAAAAGCATGGCTGGCTCATCAGTCTTGGGAACCAAGACCGTATGCGCGTTGCTAAACGACGGTGGCATATAACCCTTATCAAAGCCCTCATTGAAAAGTCTATAGAGCATGATAGATAACTCACTTTTAAGGCTCTTGTAAAAGGCCGCACTCAAACCATCTGGACCTGGGGACTTTCCGACAGTAAATTCATCAATAGCCTTTTCTATTTCCTCCACACTTATTTCGTTCTCTAACTCTTCAGTAACTTCTTTGCCTAATATTGGCATCAGAGGCAAAAAGTTACCTCTGAACACGTCTTCACTTGGTGCTTTGCTCGAAAGCAGCTCACGGTAATTCTCCACGAAGGCGCTCGTAATTCCGTCTTGATCATCATGCCTCTGCCCCTTGTATTCAATAACCATTATCTCGTTCGCGCGCGCATATCGCTTTTTATCAGCGAGGGCGCGTTTTGTTGGCGTCTCGCCACCGAGCCCTGTTTCCGTGCGCGCTCTTATCGCAGCACCTCTGTACTGCTGGGCATCCAAAGCTTCTAGCCTAACTTTGATGGATTTTGGAATAACAGCGTGAAGGACGAGGACGAAGGACACAAACACAGCGCTGCCGGCACCTCAACGCTTGTTAACTTTGATGCCTTTTATTTCATGCATGAACATACCCGGCATTCGTTCTTCTTCACGCTCTAAATATTTTAAGAGCGCTTACAGTTGCTTTCTTTTCTTCATACTTAATAATGGAAGAGCGCTCAATTGCATTCATTTTAACCTCCTGTTTAAATCGCTCCCAGGATTCAATACAGGCCACCCTACATAATGACGTACAGCGATGTACTAAGAAAACCTGCGCCAGTGCGACAAGCCTTTTCTTCTGTTTCCACTTTATCTCCTGTGTATTGCCATGTCCCAGCTTTGCCGGCCCGGTAGCAGGAACTCAGGCCCGCCACCCGTAAAGCGCACGTCTGGCGAACGCAAAGCAACAGCATTGTGGTTCCAAAGTCAAAGTAAAAGTTTATTTTTTATCTAACACTACAGATGGAGGATTCGTAGAAAAAAAAGCTGCTCTTGGGCAGCTTGACGAGTCTACAATCCTGATTATTGGCAGGGAGGCAACACAAGAGTTTATACAGTTTTAAAAACAAGCACATCAAGGAAACACCAGAGAATACACGAAACAGCAATATGTATATATAATGAAACTTAAACCATATTATTCAAAAACAAATTATGTAGGTCACTACGTGGAAAAAAAAACAAGTCGAGGTTAATGTGGATATACCTATTTACTGTGGTAAGCCCGGCCGCATTCGGCGCAAGTGCCCCGTACTGTCTAATGGGTCTGAGGGGGTTTTCGTCCGACGCTGCTCGACAGCTCTACGGTTACCGACCTCTGGAGATAGAGCACAACCCGGTCGCCCAAGTGCTGTCCCCGACTTCACAACGACGCTAGTTCAATTCCCAAAGAAGGGTTTCTTCTCTGAACTGTCCGTGGATTTCTGGCCAGTTCAGAGGCATGTTCCCACAACGGGAAAACAGACTTTCTCCTTCGGGAGTAGAGACGCCGCAGCTGTACAGAACAAACAACGTCCACCCGACGATTTGTCGCGATGTGCAGACCGACGGCGACTTGATCCGACGGGCCTAACGACGAGCTGCAAAAAAGTGTTTTCCGTCGAAATTACAGTAACACCGATACCTTCAACGTGAATTAGCTTGTGGATACCGGCGTTGAAATTTCGGTAATGAGCCGCCGGCTAGTCACGACTCGCAGAACGGTTTTAACGCTTTAGAATGGGCCGCAGCTCCAAATAGCCGGCGGCCATGTGGTGACGCCGATTGCTGTCTCTACCTTGCGAATACAGATCCACGGTGTAACTTTCCCCGGCTGCTTCGCCGTACTCCCCGAGTGCTCCGAAGGACCAATACTCTGTTTGGATTCCCTGCGGGAGTATGGCGCTGTGATAGAAGTTAAGTACATAATCGTGTCGTTTGCCGCCCACCGCACTCTTGACGCCGAACCCGAAAGCACATGCCGAAGCTGCGAGTCAGTGACAATTACGTTGTGACACCGTCAACAGCAAGCATGTTTGTGAGTATAGAGTGCGATAGCAGCCCCTAACGTGTGGCATCGCTAAAGCCAACAAGGCGCTGCCTCTGGGTAGGCAAGTCTGTGTAGCTCGCGCACTTACTGAAATGAAAAACATGCGAACCAAACTTTCAGTGAGTTAATTCTGTTATGAACCGCAATGTTTGGCGAGCAACACAACAATTGCGTATTTTGAAGCCCTGGCGGTTGCGTTGTTGAAATAATAGTCATTGAAAAAGTCGACTATGCCACTTACAACCGACGTCAACCCGGACTTCCTGCTTAACCAAAACTCTTCTTGGAGATCATTATCGACTCTTTGTGAGACTGTTTTGCACGTCGTGGCGCTAAACACCTTAAGTGCAATGGAGTAGCAGCAGAAAAAAGTTATCGTGATATCGTCGTTTGTTCGGACAAATTCTCTCGCGGCAGTGCCTTTTCTAGGCAATCGACAGGTTACCAAGTAATCCTTAATTCAATGTCGCTCGATCATGCTGTAAACACGCGGTGTTGGTTTGTGTGTTTTCTGTCATATAAGCTCTATTTCTACTAGAGCTAAAGTACTACCTTAGGCTGATTTAACATTGTTGCAATAGGGTGATTCCATTTGAAATGTCTGTCCGATGTCAGTGCACGAAATTCCGCAGGTGGTGGAAATTTCCGGAGGCCTGCACTATGACGTCTCTAATGCCCTGAGTCGCTTTGGTGGTGGAAATTTCCGGAGGCCTGCACTATGACGTCTCTCATGCCCTGAGTCGCTTTGGGACGTTAAACGTCCCAAACTAAACCAAACCAAACCATTTGAAACGTCCTAGGTGTGGCAAAGGACTATGTTTAGATGCTTGAAAAAGAAGAGGAAGAAGGAAGAATAGAACGGCTTGCCGGTACGATGTCTGATGCGTGGGTGATCCGCCTCCCTTGGAGCTGTCAACCATCCGTCACCAGAGTCCATGGGACCGATGGCTCGAGGTTACGTCGGGCAGCTTGGGCGGGGGTTGCGTGTTCGTGTCCATCGGTTCCTTCGGGTCATTCGGGTCTTTCGGGTCCTTCGGGTCCTTCGTCTCGGTTCTGATTCGTATGTCTGTTCTCCTTGTCTTCAGGTCCGGGCTGAGGGCTGGGCGGTGGTAGTTGTACAAGTCTGGGCTTGAAGGGCTGGGGCGAAGCTGCTCGGCGATGTCCCTGGGCCCTCGGTGATGGTCCCGGCTTGAAGATGGCCTCGATGCTCCAAGGCGAGAATGGGGATGTCGTACGCCGCACCTCCAACCAAATGTAAAGCGGTAAGCCGATGAGGACAGGAGACAGAACATGACCGATGGCGATGGCAGATGACGTTTAATGAATTTTGCGGGCCTACCGCGAGCGCTTCTGCCCGCGCTACTGCCCACATCTTCTGCCTTGTGGTCCGTAACAATTTTATGGCCATGAGATCTATTTTTAATTCCAGAAGAAGTGAGTAAAGCGAAAAATAGCAATCTCCCCCGGGGTTGATTTTGCTTGCATAGGCTGCTTTCCCACCTTATAGTCAAAACTAATTTTTTCAAGCTCATGTAGTTTCTTGGAAATGATTGCTGTTTTATAAGGAAAGTGATTTGCGAGATTTAGAAGTTGCTGCGCATTGGATAGCTCACCACGGGCACAAACTATTATCAATGCCATTATGCTGCCATTGGCTCGATCTCGAAATCCCCTCAAAATGTAATCTGGTCTCAGATGGCAGTAAAGAAAGCAAATATTTAGTCGCTGTTTATTTCCACATAAACCAAACAAAATGTACGAAAACATTGTTTATTCATATGGATTATGATGGTGTAAACAAGCTAATTTTTATTTATACTGCATGACTTCACTAGAAAAGCATGTATTGCCCAGGACCCCTAATATCTTAATTTATGTATTGTAAAATATTCTTCCTTCTGTCATTGAGAACGTATTCCTTTAAGCAAGAAATGATGCTACTTAAAAACTACGTACCTATTCAACATTTGCCATCTTAAGTTCTGTAATGTATTTTACAATTTTTATTATGGCATAAATACCATGACGCCTCGATCATGATTCCACAAGACACCTCTGACTCACCACTGGTTGCATGAGATACATGAAACATACACAACCTAAGATTTTGTATGATATCGGGTAATATTGTGACCGTGTGCAAAACGTGATTGGTTTTTGAATCAAGTTTACGATCCTTGATATTTCGTAACACACGTTGCGAATTAGTCATGACAAATCTGCATAACTGGTGACATTGTACAATGTTTGTAATGTAAAAAAACTGCGTCATGTTTCAATGATATGGAGCAGAAATTATATTTAACAACTTAATATCGATCATATTAGAGTTATCGTACAGGTCTTATAAATTGCCATTTATTTATAGCAATGTTTTCAATAGGAGAGTTTCGCGTTAGATAGACAGGTGCGAGACCAAGTGCGTCCACTGCTCGATGGCATCGAAAAGCCATGTCCTATGATCAAGTCGTTTCTCTATATATATGTAGGTTTAAAACAGCGAAGCATCAATTTTACATTAGTCGTTCAAAATTACTCATCAAAATAAGACTGCCCTTTTAAGACGCACCTAGTACATACGTTGTTGGTATTAGGTGACGGTTAATGGACGGAGACTATAGGTCCACATCGCTTGCAAACACTTTTTCCTATAGAAGCTGCAACTATTTTGTCCAATTCAGTTTGATAAATATATGTTATAAAGATGTAAGTAAAAATCAGTAACCAAGCATTAAACAGACGGTTTTCAATATGTTTTAAAAAGACTTTGCAGATGATGGACAGTTTGAGTTTCGACGTTGGGCAAATAGTCGAAAGGTGGTTTCAGTATTCTTTGTTTTAAAATATCTTTGCCCATTGAAATTGAAACTTGCTTACCTAGTTTCATAAATAACATATCTTATAGAATTCAGACTGGACAGCTATTTATACTTTAAACTCATGTCATCATCAACTTCTCCGAGGGGTCTGAATGGACTTATGCGACTTGCACTTTTCTGTTTTTTTCTTACAGCTCATGCTCTACGTTGAATACTACAATCCGGAAAATAAAAGTGTTCGCTGGTTAGAGGAACAGTTCCCCAACGTAAGATGTTATTGTATATCACATTCATGCTTTCATTAACGTGTAATGTTTTTCGGCTGCTTGTATTGGGGAGAAACAATATCTGTACTGCTTCACAATATTTGCTGCCTTCCTGCCAGCTGGTGTTTCGGCATCACCGACGCACTGCTGTTACCTGCCCATACGTGGGCACCAGACTCTGGATCTCCATCTAAAAAAAGCTTGTTTCGCTTGATTCAGAAAAGAACAACACGGGGATCAGGAATAGACAAGAGACCTCAACACAGAGTGAGCTTAAGTAGAAACATATTGTAGCGAAAGCGACACTACGCTACCCTTGAGCATTTCGCCGAAGCCTCAAAGAGTGCCAACTCGGACCTCTTCTTTCATGTGGGAAGTTCGCATTTTAATCAGCCTGCCATGACATTTGAAATCACCTGTAGTAATCCCGATCGCCATCAGCTCGCGCGCCAACCCGAAGAGGTAGACGAAGTGGAGCCGGAGCCTTGTTGGAACTGCACTGTTGGCTAGCTGCTAGTTCGAACGCTACCCCTGTCGCTTTGGTTTGCGGACGTTGCCTGCGGTCTTGGTGCTACAATAAACACCTTACAATTGGTGGAGGTGTCTCGGTCATCGCCCGAGTCCTCTTCGCAAATTTCACCCTGGAACTTCTGAACCGCACGCTACCGTCTTCGGTCACAACCATGCAGGACGCTCCCAGCCAACCATCGGCGCCCATCCCTGCCACTCCTGCCACCATCTTCTGTCCCGGGGCACAACGCCCCCGTGACCCACCTTTCTTCAGTGGTACCGACGACCATGACGTTGACGACTGGCTGGCCTCTTTCGAGCGCGTCAGCACTTACAACCGCTGGAACGATTCCATAAAACTGAGCAACGTCCTCTTCTACCTCACGAACGTGGCAAATCTGTGGTTTCGAAACCACGAAGCCGATCTGCCGACGTGGTCTGTATTCAAGAACTTCGCGGATGTCTTCGGCCCTCCTGCGGTACGCAAACTCCGCGCCGAACAACGCCTCAATGCACGGCTTCAACTTCCAGAGGAAACATTTGCCAGCTACATTGAGGACGTGGTTGAGCTCTGCAAGCGGGTCAATCCGTCCATCCCCGAGCCCGAAAGAGTCAACCATGTTCTAAAAGGTCTCACTCATGATGCGTACTATATGATGTCGGCCAGGAACCCTACTTCCGTATCCGACATTATAACCCTGTGCCGGATTTTTGACGAGCTACGAAAGCAACGCGCTTCTACGCGGCGGGCTGCCGCACCTGCCGGCATTGCTGGCTTGGCACTGGCTACGTCGTCGGCGGAACAGTCTCAATTTATGCAGAATATTCACGACTTCATCCGCGAAGAAGTTGCACGCCAGCTGTCCCTCCTCCATCCAGTTCAGCCGACTGTCTGCACTTCGCAATTAGTGAAGGCCTACGCGCCATCCATCTCGCCGGCTATCCGCCAAGTTATCGAGGAGAAAGTCGCCGAAGCGCTGCCTTCTAGTATTCCCATCGCTCCTGTGCAAGCCCCACTCACTTACGCTCAAGTAACCGCTGGAACGCGCGGTCCGCTTCCTACATCGTCTTACCAGAACGGCCCTACATTTTATGCTCCACCTCGTTTCATGGCCCCTCAGTCTCTGATCCCTCGACCACGACGCCGCATTACGAACACATGGCGAACCGCCGACAATCGCCCTATTTGCTATGCTTGCGGGCTTCCGGGTCACGTCGCTCGCCTTTGCCGTCAGCGCCCGCTTCATCCTGAGAACGCAGTCCGTCAGTACCACTACGATCCCGAGCCGCCCTTGAGCAACGTCTCTTCTGGATCGTCTCCACCTCGGGCTCAGTACTCGACACGTCGTTCGCCTTCGCCTTGCCGACGTTCCATTTCGCCGATGCTCCGGCGACAGGGCCCTACGCAAGAGGAAAACTAAATGCCGCAGTTCCGGAGGCAAGAACTGCGCGTTTGACGAACTCGTTAAGTCCTGCGCCTTCTCCCGCCAACGTCATTGAAGTGTTCGTAAAAGGTTTTCCCATTCTTGCGCTGGTGGACACAGGTGCTGCCGTTTCCGCAATTAGTGATGCCCTTCGCCGCAAAATTCGCAAGGTCACGATGCCGCTTTCTCCCTTTTCGCTTAGTACGGCCAGTTCAGAGCGCATCACCCCTGTGGCAGCGTGCACGGTACGAGTTTGCATCAAAGACATTACGTATCTCGTCGAGATGGTGGTGCTTTACGCCTGCTCCCACGACATCATCCTCGGCTACGACTTTCTGTCGACTCACAGTGCTGTGATTGATTGTGCCCGTGCTGAAGTTGAGCTTTCCCCTGTGTGTAATGTTTCCCTGTGTGACCCATCTGTGCGCCCTGCTAAACTCCTTGTAGCTGCAGACACCTACATTCCTCCCTTTTCTTCTGTTCTCGTTCCCCTTATTTCGACATCTGCCCTCCCTAGTCCTGTTCTCTTTACGCCCAAACTCGCCTCCGCCCACCATAACCGCCTCCTTCTTCCTTTCGCCGTTCTAACGATTTCTGATGGCAGCTGTGTGATCTATGCTTCCAACCCTTTTTCCCTGCCCGACGGCTGTTCTTCGCGGGGAGTGCCTCGGCTACATTGAAGAGCTGGACCCTAATCGCACTTACATAATCTCCTAACCTGAAGTTTTTCCTCACGTCGCTGCCCTGACGTCTTGTGCTGCTACGAGTGATGACACTCCTGTCGACGCCCTTCATCGAGCTATCGCGACCGACCTTCCATCCGCCCAACGGGACTAAATATTCGCGCTCCTTCAGCGCTTCAGTGCATCTTTCGATATGTCCCAGCCTTCCTTGGGCCGCGCCTTGAACGTTTCGCATGCAATCGACACTGGTCCTCATGCTCCCCTGCGGCAGCGACCATATCGCGTGTCGCCCACTGAGCGCCGCTTCATTCGTGACAATGTCGCCGATATGCTTCAACGGGGCATCGTATGACCATCTCATAGCCCTTGGGCCTCCTCCGTAGTTTTGGTGACGAAGAAAGAAGGCACGATCCGCTTCAGTGTCGACTACCGGCGTCTGAATAAGATAACTGGCAAAGATGTTTACCCACTACCACGAATTGACGACGCGCTATATTGTTTGCAAGGAGCGGAGTTCTTTTCGTCGCTAGATTTGCACTCTGGCTATTGGCAAGTACCGATGGCTTCCGCTGACCGCCCGAAAACAGCCTTCATCACTCCCGATGGCTTGTATGAATTCAATGTGATGCCATTTGGACTGTGCTACGCCCCCGCCACCTTCGAGAGAATGATGGATAACATTCTCAGTGGGCTCAAATGGGAAACGTGTCTTTGTTATCTACATGACATTGTCGTTTTCTCGAAAGATTTCCCTTCCCACCTTCTGCGCCTTCAGCGTGTCCTTACGTGCCTTACTGAAGCCGGCCTACAGCTCAACTTGAAGAGATGTCACTTTGCCGCTACCAAGTTCACAATACTTGGTCATGTCATATCCTAGGATGGCGTTCTACCGGATCCTACCAAACTTCGTGCCATCGCGGACTTCCCCAAGCCCACAACCTTGAAAGAACTTCGCAGTTTTGTCGGTCTATGTTCATATTTCCGCCGTTTTATCCGCAACTTCGCCAGTATCATCGCCCCTTTAACGCAACTTCTCGCCGGAGGCCCGAACCTCTCCTCTTGGTCACCAGCCTGTGATGCTGCGTTCAGTACACTACGCCGTCTACTAGTCTCTCCCCCTATACTCCGCCATTTTGACCCTGCCTGCTCGACCGAAATACACACTGATGCAAGCGGCGTAGGTCTGGGCGCTGTTCTTGCTCAACGGAAACCTGGATATTCCGAGTATGTCGTCGCGTACGCTAGTCGTACCCTCATGAAAGCGGACTCGAACTATTCTGTGACCGAAAAGGAGTGTCTGGCCATCATATGGGCCATTACCAAGTTTCGTCCTTATATTTACGGTCGCCCATTCTACATTTTTACCGACCACCACGCGCTCTGTTGGATATCCTCCCTCAAAGACCCCTCCGGCCGCCTCGCCCGCTGGTCGTTACGTCTGCAGGAGTCCGATATCCACGTCATTTATCGATCTGGACGCAAGCACACCGACGCTGATGCCCTTTCCCGTTCACCGCTTCCTAACGACTCGACGGCTGGCTTCGTTTGTGCCTACAATATGTCGCCGCTCAACATTACCAACATGAAATCTGAGCAGCAGAAGGATCTATGGATATCCTCCCTCTTAACATTCCTGTCTACGCCTGCAGAGCTGT
Source organism: Amblyomma maculatum (assembly GCA_023969395.1). Taxonomy (NCBI): domain Eukaryota; kingdom Metazoa; phylum Arthropoda; class Arachnida; order Ixodida; family Ixodidae; genus Amblyomma; species Amblyomma maculatum. Next base: position 177,835 of record JAJIZL010000111.1, read on the forward strand.
CTCCGTCACGTGCACTTCGTCGTCAGGCCCACCACTTCGCCACTCGTGATGGACTTTTATACCGCCGCAATTACCATCCTACGGGGCGAATGTGGCTTCTCGTGATTCCGCGACATCTCCGTGCTGAAATATGCGCCTCTTTCCACGCCGATCCCCAATGCGGCCATGCAGGTGTCATGAAGACTTATTCTCGACTGCGTATGAGATATTACTGGCGCGGCATGTACCGTTTCATTCGTCAATACATCCGATCCTGTACCGCCTGCCAACGTCGCAAGAATCCACCCCCTCAGCCAGCCGCTCCGTTGCAGCCATTGCCTTGTCCCAGCCGCCTTTTTGACCATGTCGGTATCGATCTGTATGGCCCACTTCCGACCACTTCGGCTAACAACCACTGGGTCATCGTAGCCGTTGACCACCTAACCCCTTACGTGGAAACATCGGCCTTGCTGTCTGCCACCACACGGGATGTTGCTTCGTTCATTCTGCATCGCCTCGTTCTTCATCACGGCGAACCGAAAGAATTGATCAGTGACCGCGGACGTGCGTTTGTTTCCGACACTGTCGAAGCCCACCTCAAACAGTGCCAGATCATTCACCGGAGCACCACAGCGTATCACCCCCAAACGAACGACATGACTGAGGGATTTAACCGCACCCTTAGTGACCTGCTAGCCATGTACGTTGATAGCGCTCACTCCAATTGGGACCAAGTGCTGCCTTTCGTAACGTACGCCTACAATACGGCTACGCAGACTACGACTGGGTTCTCCCCCTTCTTTCTTTTATATGGTCGTGAACCCACGTCCACCATGGATACTATCCTTCCCTACCACCCCGACGCTTCAGAGACCACTCTACTGTCTGAAGCGCACACATTTGCCGAAGAATGCCGACAATTGGTGCGCTCCTTCACAACGGAGAACCAGGCTCAACAAAAGCATAACCGGGACCCTACAAATCCAGCGCCTTCATATCCCTAAGGTGCCCTCGTTTGGCTCTGGGTGCCTTCCTCAGCACCCGGCCACTCATCCAAACTACTATCGCGCTATCATGGACCTTACCGCATTCTCGAACAATCTTCTCCCGTCAATTACGTAGTAGAGCCCTTGAAGCCATCTCCAGATCATCGCCGCCGCGGCCGAGAAACTGTACATGTCGACCGCCTCAAGCCGTATTATGATCCCCCTACCCTTTCCTCATCATGAGTCGCCAGGATGGCTCCTTTTCCGCCGGGGGGTATTGTAGTAATCCAGATCGCCATCAGCTCGCGCGCCAACCCGATGAGGTAGATGAAGTGGTGCCGGAGCCTTGTTGGCACTGCACTGTTGGCAAGCTGTTGGTTCGAACGCTACCCCCGTCGCTTTGGTTTGCGGACGTTGCCTGCGGTCTTGGTGCTCCAATGAACACCTTACACACCTTATCCCCATGCCACGCTGGCATGTCATACGGCTTAGCTAAACCTGGGCTTTATATGCAGGCTGGTAGCGAACGCAATCGCGTCATACTCCTAAATAGCTTAAGTTTTAACCACAATGTTGTAGCGAAAGGTACACAATGCTACCCTTAAGCATCTCTCCGGTGCCTGAGATCGGTTCTCGTTGCCTAGCAACCGATTTCACCGTTGTTGCAGAGGACCACCGAAAAGCATCAGGAGACGAGAAAGAAATCGCTGGAGATAACTCGGTAGTTTCCTCTCTTGTAGAGGCGAACAACAGCGAGTTGCTAGGGAAGAGCTTTCAATCGAACTTTGTGACGACTGTGTGCCCCGGTGTTTGACGTAGAGATGTTGTCCTACTACTTCAAGGCTTCTACATTCGAATTAAAACGGTAAACGACAGGCAAAGAGTGGTCATACGGAAAGTGAGTCACCGTGCAATGGACCGAGAAGCGAAGGTGTTCCAATTCAGTGGGGCCTAAAAATAACAGCAGGGCACATGCGCCGAGTCCGGTTTTCGCCACAGCAGCCCTATTCTCGACATGAATGGCCACTGTTTGGCGCCATATTTTTTCCTGTTTGGTTCTCAGAATAGTCACGTGTTACAGATTTGTGGCGCGTAATTTTGAGCTGACCAAATAGCTTTTGCGGTAACGTCAAAATGGCGATACCTTGCAAATTTATTTTAGCAGATCTATTCATTCTGCCTGGACAGTATATATGAGTAACTGTGGTGGGAAAATAAATAGTATAGATAGTATGGAGAAAGCACTTGTTCGTATATTACGTAAGGGGGGAAATGCACTGCATGCTGTCAAAGAGCTTTCCGGAAATCGGATTGGCTCATGTTGTGCAGCGGGACATACGTCGTGCCTGCAATCCCTACGGTGGCATCAAAAAGACGTTTATTATATAAAGGATAAGCTGCCATTGCCCTAAATTGCAGATGTTGGGCGCCATGTTTGTGACCACATTGACACGAGCGCACAAAATAACATGGCGAAATATACGTGGAATATAGGAGGTTGTTAACTCATCACAGTTTGGTAGAGGAATATTTTCGATGGGGAAGTAAACTAAGTCATCTTGTTGTAATTGCAGAAAGCACTGAAGACGACGCCATAAGGGTACGTTGCAGCCGCACAACGTTATAGAGGATTATTAATGAAGACGCAAATTTACAGCCGCAAGAGGGCAATAGCTGTCCTCCCGCTGCAAACGGGTTGCCCGCATAGAAAAATCATCGATCAGGGCGGTTAGGTAACGGCAGTTTGCTAACTCAAGTGGTTGAACTGCGTGACACGAGGCATTTTAATGAGCACCTGAGGCTTGCGAAAAACCTTTCTGGATGGTGCGTGAGCGCGACAACCTGAGGAGTCATATGGTGCCGTGGCCGTGCAAGGAACTTCGAGGTTTTGCTTAAGGTTGGCAATAAACACTGTCTTTTAAGGCGAAAGCCTTTATTGCCTAATCGTTGTCGTCAGCAAAATTGTCACGCTTATGCGGCGGCTCTGATTAGTCCTGACGGGAAGACGTCATGGACGTCTCGACCAATCACAGAGCACCACCACAGTACGCCCGAATGCGTGCTTTATATGGTCATATGGAAATTAATGATCAATTACTAATCAATAATTATATTGTAATTACAAACTATAACCTATAATTTCTACTTAAACAATAATTACGAATTAGAAATTTTTAAATTCATTACTACACGATTGATTACTAATTTCTGTCTGCTAATAATAACTAATTACTAATTATTGACGACTTACTTCCTAACTCTACTTGGTGACACTTGCGTAAACAATAAATTAATTACTCAATATTACCACGCACCTGGTAAAATCAACCACACAAATGTAAACGTAGAACAATTGCCAAGATACAAGGAGCGCGATCTAGTTGCTGTCAGCAGAATTCAGGGAATAAATGAACTCGCAGAATGTGAAAGAGTAATCGATCGCTTTACTCGTAGCAGCATTCATTAGTACATGCGCAACATCCGCGTAGCTGCATGCAGCACTCAGGATTTTGCCTTTCATCAATTTAGTCATCAAAGCGTCCTCGAATATTTCTTGTCTCGCACTATGAACTGTTTTCAATTTTTCTTCCCAAGGTGGAAAATCCAGCAAAATAATCACACCTTTTTAATAAAGTAATATATATATCATGCACATTGCGCACGTTTTCTTACCACATGTGATGTGTTAATGTAGTTTTGCTCAGCTATTCATATGGTGAGCGCTGAAGTAAATATTAAAAAAATTAAGTATTATAGAGCACGCAGTAACAATACGCACTAAGCGTATGATGTTCTCTCTTTATCTCCCGTTATTGCTTTGCGTAATATTTTTTCGATAGTAAGAAGTACGTGCACGCGACCTTGCCTTAGCTTTATGCCGCGATTTCCTCAGCCATCTCTCTTTCTTTCTTTCCTATTTATTTGTTTGTCCTCCTCTGCTCGTGTACGATAGCCTACTGGACAGTTCCTAATTAACCTCCCTGCTATTTCGTTCTTCCGTTTGTCTGTGTCTCTCAGACATATTTCTCGCTGCGCAGTAGCCTCTCGAGCACCAGTTCATGAAAATTTAACCGACTAAGTGTAACCACAGCGGGAGCCTTCCCCTTAATCGGCTGTGTGCGTGTCTGTATGCGCGTGAAAGTCAGGCACGCATAAACGCCCAGAGTGTATCTGCCCCCCTCCCTCCCACACACACACATGCCAGTTGCACGGGCGCCTCATAAACAGTGCTGTAGCTACATCGCAAATCTGTCGATTCCTTCTGTCGCTGATAGGTGCCGCTGGTGAGTAATAACTGAAGTGATTGATAAGTGAATGCCCCTGATAAGTAAACGTCAGAGGTCACTAGGGCTTATGAAGCGCAATGCCACTTTCCGCTCTCGCCCTGCGTTACCACAGCAAATATTCCACTCCCCTTATTGCTTTTGATTTGGAAAACACCTCGTGTCCATAAACTCGCTCAGCCTCACCGTGCATAGCTGCTGCCGAATGTCTGACCACAAATATATGATAATACACTGAGAAAACTTCGCAGCAATCTATTTCACTCGGCCTTATTGCAACCTTAAGGCGTCCGCATCGCGCAATGCACCTCTCGGTTCAAGGAGCATCGTCGTTTTTAATTCTTGGCACCAATTTATAGTAGGAGACGGCATTGCTTTTTTTTTAATTTTTGTCATTTTTAAAGAATGCGTGCACTGATTGTATGCTTACGTAACCTGACACCTTCTCATCGCACATGGCACGCGTACATCACAATTTGAACAAAATGGCGAATTGACTAGAGTATAGTCCCAGTTTCTCCGTGTTCTCCGCCGCTGGCTGCGCTCGATACAGAGGAGAATGAGGAGGTTAGAAGCAGCCCTGCAGATGCATACGCCGGCAAGGATAGGAGGAAAAGGGCCGTTCCCGCAATGCGCATGCGTGTGCCGCCGCGGAGAGCTGACCGAGTGGAGCAGAAAAGCGTCTGCTGGCACCGCATGCTCACGACCACCGGTGAACTTTGATGCCTTCAGCACAACGCTGGTTGATTTCGAAGCCACGCTCGGTCGTCCGCAACCAAAGCTTTTGCTCCGAATTCGGTTCAGAAGCGTTAAGCCCCTCAAAAGCTTTGTGATTAATAATATTAATAATATAATAATATTATTAGGCTTTAATATATATATATGGGACGCAGCAATAAATCGTGAAATTGGTGTCATGCGGCGCCTACATAAAAGCAGGATTATTTACCAATATACTAGTAAGCACACCGCACATGTATAATTCACAATTATTGCTAGATACAGCAATCTAAATTGAATGTCATATTCGTTTTTGTTTGTAAAAAAAGAAACTTGTTTTATTTCTTAGATGGCCTGTTTTTAAATGCTCAAACCATTTACTAATACTTATTTACTGCAGAAACGAAATAGCTGTTTTGCAACCTTTGAAAAGAATTTGATCAATACGGTGCGGTAATATTTTATATGGTTCAGCTCAATGCACTCTCATATTAAATTGCTGGTCTCTAGTGTAAGAGAGCGCGCTTTGATGAACGTTTTATGAGTACAAGCGTTACCTTGAAATCATTTATTTCATGTAATTATATGGCGGAAAAATATTTTCCCTAATGACAAGAGGAAGCATGACATGAAGGATATTGTGTGCGCTAATATTATGTTTTCTTGCAGATTACTTTTATTTCTGCACTGCAGGAAAAGCTGAGTAGTGTTGGTATTACTATAACGGAAAATGACACTTTGATGTTGCACGTAGATTACTTCCCTCAGCTAAATGATCTCATAGAAAGGACGAAACCGTAAGTTTTTATTATGAATCTACAGTGGGTTTTGTTGAAACGGCGAGCTAATTGTGGGAAACAGAGCATTGTGTCCCAGTGATAGGGGAAAACGGTCAAAGAAACTGGAAATGTTTATCTGAATTGATGCTCTCGGAGTTGGAACAAAATATTTAAAACCTCTCCATGGAACAATTGTTTCATTGCAACGTGAATTGGCTTTTGGCGTGAAGTTTTACATGCTTTACAATGTCGATATTGCGCTTCCCGTCTGATAAAAGTGTTGATGAATTGTCATTGTCATTTTCATGTAACTCAGCCTGTCCTTATTATTCAATATATACGAACGCTTATACCTCAATTATGATGCTTTATATCACTATACACAATGTTTAAAGTTTTTTACTCCCTTGCCTTGGGTCACACGTTAGAAATCGTTTTACGAGTGTGACTGAAAAATTTTGAACCTCATCAGTAGCGTATTGTGACTATCATTGACTTGTCTCCAACGTCTCTGTGGAACCTTCATCGGCAACGAAACACGCAAGTGACTTCGATTATTCGAGACTTTCATTCGTGAAATAATACAAATATTTTGAGAAGGCTTGACTGGACCTATCAGTTAGTTGCATAAGTTGTCTTTTTTATCGGAAAAGAGGTACTTGCAAAACTGCTTCACGAGACTTAGGACTTTGGACACGTTCCCTGGCTAGGAAATTGAGCCGCCGCCAGCTTCATGCTACTGAGACTGATCAAATACACGCGTTTAAAAGACTGTAGTGATTGAGATGTGCATTCCAGTGCCAGTTAATATGCATTATATCCTCGAGGGATATAAATTCGCAACTGTCACCAAAGCGTTATGACCTATGTTCTGCAAACTGCTTTAAATGTAAAGGCGCCACTGACAACACACAAATGAAGAAAAACGGGACAGAGCACCCGTTTCTTGTCTTGTGATTGATGTGGATGGCTTTGCGCCTTCAAATTTAAAATGATCTGCTATATACTAGCCCAAGAAGAAGTTCTCTTAAAATTTATTTCTGCAAAATGGTTTAGTGAAGTTCGAATACCGCAGAACAGCCTATATAAAGAGCCACGCCTCTAACTGCCCTCTTATAAACACTACTGAGCGGTTTCACTGAGAAAAATTCAGTCAAGATTGCAGAAAAGGTACGATGAATTCCCATTATTTCACCCTTTCCATGAGGCATACCTGGGATGCACCAAAATATCAGTAATGTTATCCCACTAAGTTATTGTAAATTGTGACAACGCGTTCGAAACGAAACCACATGTGAGGAAAACACAGTAGCAGCAGCGCTCCAAAAGTTCTGAAATCAAGGTATGTTAAAACCTTTCGCGAGAAGCAACAGCCTAACAACAACTCACTGTTCACTCCACTGTGACAACAAAATACGTGGCGAAAAACTAGGAACCCGTTCATGAGTTTTAATTGCAGAAGATCTACGGTTGAAAAAATTTAACAAAGCAAGCTGTTATAAAAACCCCTTTTACAGTTTTGTAGCTTCTTGGAGCTGACAGAACTGTTCTAATCGAGTGTGATGATTGAGTATAGAAAGGCGGTGCTACCAATCATGGAAAACGTGTTTCAGTGTATGAAAATCTTAGGAAGTGAGGACGTATGTAAATACAAGGCCATTGACAAAACATGGTTCTATAATGCTTGCAATAAGCGATGCGTACGTTAAGTAGTTCTGTAGAGGATCTGTAGCGGTCATATCAGGTTGGGCTCAAGTTAATGTGGCACATACCTTGTGATGAGCAGATTTTGGTTACGGCTGAGTGCATTTACAAGTAGATTTTTACCAGTCACTATACAGCGGGAAGCTTCGTCGCACATTGCAGAGCACGCAACGTACAAGACAATCCCTTTGGAACAAATGCTAATGATAGAAATATTAGAAGCCACCAGTCAAGTTGTAAAATATAGTTTTTAAAGTGTTTGTACTGGGAAATCTGAAGAGATGGTTGTTCGGTGGTAGGTAGTTGACAAAGCGGCCATGGCGATGGTAGATCAGCCTAAAGTTAAGCCAGGGTGACTGCGACTGAAATTTTGGCATGTCCATACAGCATACACGCTGATTGATGATGGAACTACGGCCACTCCACATAAGCGTCCGTAAATGGGGAACGTACTTATATAATTTACAACTGCAATATAAAGCTTTACTTGCGGTCACTACCCTGCTCACTGCAATTTTTTTTTTTGAGCTTGCCACCCCAAGCATCATCACTGATGGATTCCTGTGTTTGACAGTCAGGCGTCTGTCATTGTGACTGTGCATAAGGAATTAAAATGTGGATAAAAATTAAGATCTATAATAATGGATGTCCCTTTTACTTCTATCGTATACAGTGCTTGCAAACTGCGTGGTAGCATACAAGAATTAAAAATTAAACTGAAATTTATCCTACATGATTAAAGAAAAGGTTGTGCGGTTCTTGTTAGCTGCGGAGTACAAGGTGCACTCAATACTATTGTAAGCCTAATGGCTACTCCGCACTAAAGCTTCTACTAGAAACCTCCACGAAATCCTGCTCAAAGCAAGATGCTGGTAATGAATTAAGCCGTACAAATAATCAGTATTTTTGTCTCGATATGAGAACGGGGGTACGTCGACGAAAGGCATCTGCCAATCTTCCTCTTCCCACCAGAACTGCTAACTGAAAGTGCGGGGAGACTTTGGCAGAGCCCTTTCGTCAACGAACCCCCTCTCTCAAATAGAAACAAACTGGCGTGCGCGACAGAACCATCATAACCACCCCATTGCAGATTGCCTCCACAGCGGTCGAATACGAAGAGTGCGTCGAATTGATATGGCCACTGGATGATCAAGTAGACCGACAAGACATAGCTATATCAGACTACTAAGCGATTGAACAGACGAAATAAGTACAATACCTGGCATTCAAATATCGGGATATTTTCACGGAGCAGCCAGGCTTCACGACATAAGTAGAATGCGCTCTACCGATCAAAAGGAGAGAGCTCGCTAAACCAATTAGTTCAAGTCCGTGGTCTTCCTTTATCTTATGAACAAACCATGACTGGTGCACAGTTTCATAACAACTGCTCTGTCAAGAGACCCTTAATCCCTTAATCCTATGTTTTGTAATCTACTGGCATGAATGTGCTAATGTCTGCTTGGCAAAAAAGTGGTATGTGTAGATGTTCTTGGGCGTAGAAGAGGTTGTTGTAGCCTAGTGGTGAAGAGGAAGTGTGTGTTAACATCCATTATACAGTTGGTAGTGTGCGCATGTGTTGTGTTTTCTTCTCATGTGATTGTGATTGTTGGGCCACATTTTTGGGTAACCCTTAATAGGCTCTCAAGAGACAATAGAATTATGTTTAAGAGGGGTTTGGTTGTCTGAATAACTCGAGATGGCAACCGCTGGTGCAAGGCGATTGCGTTGCAAGCACATTACCGCACTCGACCAGGGGAGCTCGAACTTTTTTTTTATTTTTATTTATTTTTTTTGTCAATATTTATTGCCTCAGGGCATCAGTAGGTTATGAGATGAAGGATGAATAAATGATTAAATGAATGGAAAAAGGTTGGCTGATTTTATGGAGTCCAGAAGTGAGCGATGATGAGGTCCCTGCGTCCAAGTGACGTATGAGGCAGGACTGGTTGCTGAAAGGCCAGCTATCCTCAGGTGCCGGATTCGTGTTGGCTTGAGTGCTGGGCAGTCCCACAGCAAGTGGTGGATGTCGGCCTCGACATCTTCGTTGTTACAGATCGGGCATCCTGGGCGAGGATATATGTGTTGGAAGTGTGGCCACGTCCTAGTTACAGCTGGTGTAAGGGCCACACCGACCCTGGTCCTCCTAAGCGCAACCTCCTCTGCACGGGTGAGACCGCGGGGAAGGGATATCACACCCGGAGGGATAAGTGCACGGGTGCGGCGCCGGAGGTGCTCTTTTCTTGACAAAAGGAGGGTAGCGTCGTCCACTTTGAGGAGCCGTGGGATTGATGCGTCTTGGTTCACGAGGCGGGTTGCAAAATGAGCTTGACTTTAGGAAGGCAGCAGATCCCGTGGGACATACTCAATGCGTATTGATTGTGGGATGCGCGCCGCAAGCTGGTGGATGTCCTGGCAAATTTTAGGGCAGCGGCTGACACGTCGGAGCAGACGTACTGATTGAAGGGCGTCAGTGCGGATGACAATGTGGGCTGTAGGGAGCATGGTTATAGAAGTCACGGAGCAGAGTGCCTCCTGAACTGCCACAAGCTCAGCGCAGAAAGATGTAAGTGGTTGCGAAAGCTGAAACGTAGTTGTCTGATTCAGGCTAGGCCTACGTTGACAGTATATTGCCGTTTTGGATTCACAGCGTTGCAGGCTTGCATCTACGTACACTACTATGGAATCTTGAGGCAGGTGAGTATCTTGCTCTTCAAATGTCTGGCGAAGCAACGATGCCGAGTTGGCAGACGTTGGTCTGCGGATGTCAGTTGGCTTGTTGTCTCCTGACTGTATAAATTTCCAGGGAGGGAGAATTGGGCGCAGGTTGCTGATAAATAATGTTTGATGTTGCACACGCCCGCAGTGCTTGCGTGGAATGTGACAAAGTGGCCTTGAGTCTGCGAGCATCTCGGCGCTGCTGCACCAGTTCATCGATGGTGTTGAGCTGCGCATTCTCCTGTAACGCTACGACCGGTGTGATTCGTGGAAGGCATGTTATGGTCCTCATAGCTTCTCGATTTACGCCTTCAAGGCGATCCCTTTGTGCCCTTGTAAGATGCTGGAACTGGGCCTGATAAACAATACGGGGCTGCAGAATCGCCCTCACTAACTGGCGTGCAACAGACGAACCAGCGTCACCCGTTTTAGGTGCAATTCTTCTTATTAAACTTATAGTTTGAAGTGCTTGCTTTTTTGCCTGAGAGAGCCAAGCAGTCGCTGATCCTGATTGGTGAATTGTTAAGCCCAGAATTTTCAGGCTCGAACATTCTTGTATTGGGGTGCCTGATAGAGAGAGCCGAATTGGATTTGAGGCAAGTTTACGGCGTCCCCCGCGTTTGGAGACTGACGTGTATGAAGTTTTACACACAGAAATTGGAAAGCCAATGGAGGATGCGTAATCAGAGGTTACGTCTAATGCTGACTGAAGGGCAGCCTCTTGAGTGAGAAGATCATGGTGAGTGCTCCATACCATGATATCATCTGCGTACTGTAAAAAACTTGATTTCAGGGATATCGTGTAAGCGCCACGCCAATGGGATGAAAGCAATATTGAATAACGTAGGAGACAATACTGATCCCTGGGGCACGCCACGGAGTGAAACGAATGAAACAACAGTGTCCCCGCTGAGGCATATTGCAAATTTTCTTCCGTCCAAAAATGATGCGACAAAAGTGCGTACTCTCGGAGGGAAATGAAGCATGTCAATGGCATTCAGGATTGCAGCATGACTGATGCTGTCATATGCCTTTTCAACATCCATTGCTAATATGCTACGTACATTGCGGCTGCGGGTAGATACAGAACTGCTGATGCCAAGACAGCCAACCCGTCCTCTGTACCTATGTATGGACGAAATCCAATTTGAGCAGGGTGATAAAAACTGTGCTGCTCAAGCCACCAAGAAAGTCGTGTGGCTAGCATCTTCTTTGCGAGCTTGCAAAACGTTGATGTTAAGGAGATTGGTCGTAAGTTGGCGAGGTCCGTTGGAGGCTTCCCAGGTTTGGGAATAGGGATCACGACAGCGGTTTTCCAGCTCTCGGGCACGACACCATCAAGCAACACTTTGTTTATAATGTCTAGTAGTTGAGGAAGTGCGGCAGTACTGAGGTTCTTGTAAACCTCGTACTGAATTTCGTCCAGGCCGTGCGCTGTTTTCCGTTTCGCATCGTCAATTGCAGCCAGCAGCTCGCACGTCGAAAAGGGGCTCGCAATTCCATCTGCGTCGGCAACAGATGGTATTTTCCATGCGTCTGCAGGGATACCTGCCAAATTAAGGTTTACAGCTGAAGGAGGCAGTATATCGTATTTTGGGAAAAATTTTCGAGCAGCTTCTTTGGCGAAATCACCCGGCGACAGATTAGCCGCAAAGCATGCTGTTGCTGCTGCGTCAGTAGAACGACGACCATGTTCCATTGCACGAAACGTTCGCCATAGTGAGGCATTCGATGTTTTATCAGAAAATTGTTCACACCATGCATGCTACTGGCGTCGCGAGAGATCGCGTTCATATCTCCGAGCCTTCGCGGTAAGATAATTGAGTCGTGTACGTGCCTGCGCCGAAGTAGAGTCTCGCGTAGCAGCCAGCTCAGCTTGACGGCGGGCTGCCCACAAGTTAAGCAGGCCGAGATCTGGTGCCGGTCGACCTACATCAATCCAGGTAGTAGTCGTAGCGCTGTTTAGTGCTCTCTGTATACAGTCAACAAGGAGTGACGGCGAATCTGAAGACATACTGTCGAGACATGAACGAAAGCTGTCCCAGTTTATCACAGAACGTTTGCGGTGTAAAAGGCGGAGACTGGAGGCATGGAGACCGATGAGGATAGGGTGGTGATCACTTCCCCAGCAGTCCGGCTCCATGTGCCATGAGGGAGTTCCTGCGCCCAACCACCACGTCAAGTCTGGAGCATAGGCAGCACTACGTATGTGACGCACAGGCCGTGTTGCTGTCCCAGGGTGATTAAGCAGAACAAACAGGGCATCAGTGAAGGCGTCCCGCACACGCCTACCACGAGGGCTTGCAGTCGGATACCCCAATCTCGGTGAGGGGCGTTAAAGTCGCCTCCGACTAAAATTGAACACCCGGGATATTGCCGACGAACACTTAATAACCAGCCAAGATTAATACGGGAAGAGGCGCCTCTAGCTGGTCGAGCCTAATAAGAAACAAGAACAACGGTTTCTTTCATAAATTTCGCAGCAACTGCTACTACCTCTTGGTATGATGTGCACCAGTTTTCGAGAGAAAGGTGTACATGAGGAATACTCGTTTCAACATATATCGCCGCCTTTCCCGGGGGAGAAGCAGTCTGCACGCGACGGTCGGTCATTGAAGGAGACACGTAGCCGCTGAAGCCAGGAATAGATGGCAAGGTGTTCGTTTCCTGAAGTAACATAGCCCACACCCGAAGCTTGTTAAATCGCAGTCGGGTCCTGAGCTCGGCCACCTTCGTGGAAATGCCTCTACAGTTCCACTGTATTACACCAGGACGACCTGATTACGCCATTTTTGTGTGCTAGTCCAAGCGCTGTAGTATCACAGATGTCAGGTTGGACAACTGGTTGACCATATAGCGGAGCAGCGATGTTGCAGTGTTATCATTGGGCGTTGTGGTACTCTGGGAAGAGGCAGCAAATGTCCATGTTGCGCGGGATGAAGGCGGTTGTGTTGGGCAATTGCTAGATTTGGCGGTTACTTCTGCAGCTCGCCGACGTCGAGCAAGCATTTCGCGGTGTTGTCGGAGCTTAGAGACCTCTGCTAAGAGACAATTAATTTGCTCATCCACTACAGCCATATCGTCATCTGGTAGATCAGTACACTGCTGTATTGGCTGTTGTCGACGGCGTTTCTTGAGCACCGTATCATTAGACTTTGTCTTAGCTGCAGGTGCATTCGAAGCGGGCTCAGGAAGCTCTGGCCACGCGTCATCATTCCACTGAAGAGCTGCAAAGCGATTGGATGTCTGCACCGGTGTCATGTCCTCTATTGGCCAACGCTTAGTGTTCCGAAGACGAGCCTTCTGCGTTGCCTTTTGCTTTGTCGGACAACTTGGAGATGTTATCTCGTGGTCGTTCGATTTGCAGAGGCCGCATCGGTACGTAACTTTTTCTTCAGACGCACCTTCATCGGCAGTAGCAAAGGGGCAAGATTTGCGCATGTGCCCTGCCCGAAAACAGTTATAACAGTAAACCACACTCGGCTTATACGGCCGTGGCCTTAATATGCAGCCGTAGTAGTACAGGGAGACTGGAAGTGTCGGAGGGCCTTGCAAGGTGATCATGCAGGAACGCCCCTTTCCTATGTGTCGGGCCTGTATGACTCGGTGCGTTCGGCAGTACAGCTCACGTTGAAGGGTGGTTTGATCTTCGTTTATGTCAACGTTGTAAACGACGCAACGCTGCAAGTGGGAGCCTTCAACTAGATACACTTGCACAGGCACAGAGATCTCACTTGTGACTGAAATATAACTAAGCGTTTGGACACGTTCCACCGCAGTAAGTGTCGGGAGCCACACAGCTATAGTGTTTGACTTCTTCCTTGCCGTGAAGCCCCGAAAACCTCTGGTTCCGAGACACGCGTCCAAGTTGGCCTGGATGATCCTGTTTGGTATATCGGTGAGGCTTTTGTTGGCTAGAGATTTAATCGCCACTTTATAAGATGACGATCCCGGTGTAGGTGCAACCTGGTTTTCGATAGTTAAACAGGAGCGCTTTCCTTGATAGCCACCACTTGCCGAGAACGAATTCGATTGATTATCTTCCGAAGGACGCTTGTGAGGGGCACGGGTTCTCGTTGATACGGATGGTGGAGCCGATAGGTCCATTGAAGAGCTTGTCTCCTCAGGTCGCACTGTTGGATGTGCATCTCGTCGTGTTAGCTGAGTGGCCATAGCCGTGCTCCGCCCAGAGAACAGTTCACTTACGGGCTGTTGCCCATTTTGGGAAGGCTGAATGGGCGCTGGTGCTGAAGAACGGGGAGCATCAAGCTGGACCTGAGGCCGATGGTCAGGTTGAGGTGTCGACGGCAGGGCAGGAGTGTCAGCGAGCAACTCCGGCGAAGCTGTCTCTGCCAGCGTGGCAGCGGCAGCACTAGGCCTAGCCTCCGTGCCGACCTGAGCTGCAATCATGCATGAGTAGCATGCGCTGGAAGTCTCGCAACCTGGCGCGGAGAGGACGTCTGGAGCTTCCTCGGAAATAGAAGATCCACTTTTCTGGAGACAGGACAGGTGCTTACAAGGGCGGCAAGATTTTTCAGAGGAGCGATGAAGCCACCTTAGCAGGAAGACTTTGTTCGAGCTCGAACTTCAAGAGCGCACCACAACTGATCAGTGAAGAATTCGTAAGAAGCACACATATTACATTGTTAAGGAATACTGCTGCACACTCGCAAAGCGAAACAAACCCATTAATCCAAGTACGAAGTAAAATCAACAGTTTCTTCACTTTACAACTTAGGTGGGTTTTCTGGCAAGATTGCGCCACAGGGGGACTAGACGCTACGGTCGCCTTCTAAGCCCAACGGTCAGCCCTAACACATAGAGCTGTGATCCACAACCGGTAGTGCGAGGGGTCGCTTACTGCGGCGGGTTCAGGCCAGAGGGGTCCAACACCGAGTTACTTACTCGAACAGAGTTATTATGCTACAGTACACAGCAAAGCACAGCACTCAAATAAAACCACCGCAGTGAGCGAACGTCCCGCTAGCGTACAAGGGTGAAATAAAACACTAATGGGGAAGCACGCGCATGGAGGGGAGACGTGTGTCTGCTCACCTGGCGTGACCTCGCGCTCACGGCCCGTTGCGGAAGGTGCGTATGAGTACAGGGAGATTTTCTGTGAGTGCGGCGGTATCCCCGGGGCAAATCACGAAGACGCCCAGAGAGTTACGACAGACGCGGTCCTCGACTCGGACCGCGGAGAAGGTGTCCCGGCTAGGCCGGGAAGGAAAAAGGGAAACACCCGCGGTGCCATTGTGACTCGATGATAATTTCAGTATCATAACTACACAGAAAACTGCTTATCGAAAGCCGTAACTTTTTGCGCGCTAAGTATAGGGTGATGTAAAGGGGAAACGTCTTTGGTTCTTCCCAAAATTACTTTTTTATTCTCGACATTGACCCTATTCTGAGATTTGGCCTACTTTGAGACTATCTCGTCATTGGCAAAGAGATTTTTATCGATTTCTACTGAAAGCTTACATCACGGACACCAAAATATTCTGCTGAGGGGAAGTGAACGTTATAAATCGCCAGACCTGCGACGTAGTCGAAACATTGGCGCATGACATGTTTGAACGCCCAGAAAATGATCACGTGAAATAAGAACTTCCAATAGAATAGATCACTAATAGGCGCCTGCCTATAAGTGTGGATGTGGACTAAGCCTATTAGACTGCCGTATAATTTACAGGCATGCATGAGTTTCCATTTTCCTATTTTCCTAATAATCACTCTATAAACTCGTAGGTATATGTTATGCCTAAACGTTTTAGCACATTGAGCAATCGCTATGTATTTCCTGTTCTAAGCCGATTAGTACGGTCACTTGTTAATATTATTTACGATACCGCTCAGTAAATCTATATCCACATTCCAAGGGTGCATATATTTTGTTCGTCACTTATTTATACCTATTCCCTGCATTGTTTACTTTTTTTCTTCATCAAATAGATAATTTGGAACAGTGCATAAATACAATTTGTTATAATTGAAAGCATTTCACTCACAGATAATCACGTCTTTAACTTGTGTACCTAGTTTATTCCTTCACAAGTAATTGACCTTTTTTACACTTTAAAACGCGGTTGCGATTCTGGAGTTTCACAGAAGTCTATTTTTACTTCGAAAGTCTGCACAAGGACATTGAGAAGAACTGGTCTTTATAACACCCCTAGTGTTTCCATTATTTTTGCGCTATGGTTTAATCTATTGTTGCATCGACACTGTATCTTCCGGCAGGACCGCGTTTTGCTTTATTGTGGCACTGTACACGTTGTAATCTGAAATTATGTTCATTACCTCTAGGCTAAGGTCGGCTTCCATGGTTCGCTCTGAATGTCTCTTCTACAGCAAGAGCCTGAATTGTTCTATTTTTCCCATACCGCTAATTCATTGTTGTATTTCTTCCTCACTAGTCCGTTGCGTTCCCTCTTCAAATCAAGATTAATTCGAGGCCTTATCACCCTAACGTTACTGTATCGAACCTTTCTAATTACCTCTACATTCTGCGCACTTCTACGGTTAGAGGACAGTATAAAGTTAACTTCATTCTTAGTCTCCCCATTAGGGCTTTATAATTATACGGTATTCATAATTCGCAAGTTGTTCTGTTCAGCAACCACGTAATTCCTCCCTCTTGCTATTCATTAACCCAATCCAATATTCGCCCACTGCCTGGTCACCAGCTTGCTTTCTGCGTATACCATGGCATTGACGTCGCCCATCAGAACAGTACATGCTATTCCTCCATTGCCAATGCTACGCCTTCGTAGAAGCATTTTGGCTGTATGTTCATTATCGATATATGTAGGAGTGTATGCCCGCACAACCTTTAGTTTATACCACTTAATCAGCTTAATTACGAAGCGTGTCACACTGTCATCAGTGCTATAAAAATCGTTTATATTATCCATTATATCCTCATTGACAAGGAAGCCTACCCTTGTTCTTATCTCTCCAATAAACCTCGATAACGCACTACATGCCGCTCATTCACCTAATTCAGCCTAACCACACTAATCTCTATGGTATCTTTTTATGCTATCTAATTGCCCTAACACAATGCAAATATATCCTCACTAGCAAGGGGTATAGCAATAAACGTTGAAGGCCTCGCCTTCAAAAAACGGGTCCGCGAGCCATGGTCTCGCCCGATGAGTGACAAATCCAGTCTCTTAAAAAACACCGATTTATTCCGGATAAACAAAAAAAGCGAAATAAAGAAACATAAGGCGCTACTGCGCTGAGAACAGGCAGTTCGTGGCGCGACAGCAGAACACCAACGAAAAGCGGGAAGAATGGTAGGGCCTTACCGCGGCGACACAAAAAACCCTGCGGAGCGAATAAATCGAGCAATTGGGCCAAAGCGCTAACGGCGATTAAAGAAAGATTGCTCCTCGCGGGACAGCAACTCACAGGAATACGCCTAGGCTGTTCCTGCAGGCACTGCTTCCATCTTCGTGTCGGCGATCTTCTTTCAGTCGTCCGTGCACACCCTGCTGGCCCATGACGCTCGCCGGTTGCCCCCCGCCGGCTTCTCCGCCGGGGCAAAAAAGCCACGCCACGCGCCTCGCTTCCGACGCGCTTATCTACCCTCGTCTGTCGCCGCTAAGATCACCCCCCCCCCCCCCCCCGCAAGATTATCTGCTTGCTCATGCGCACTCGCACTGACCGTTCAACACAATACAAATAGAAAGACGCGCGCGCGGTTTAAAACACCTAAAGGGGCTGCGGAGGCCCACATTTCCCCCCTCTCAAGACGGGACACCTCCCGCGATGTCAAAGAACGAAACGAAGAAGGGCACTGGGAGGAGTACAAAAACAATGCTGGTTTTGACAAGCTGCCAGCTTGAAGGAATCCGCTGGATTGTTGGCATTCATCAGACAATGCTCCAGGTGGTTCACATCTGGTAGACCCGTGTGCCGTTACGCACTTTGTGGCCACTCGTAGTACTTTCTCAGGGCGGCGACGTTGACTGGTCCGGTCTCCCGGCCACCCTGCACATGACGAAGTATGTAAGCGAGCCGCGAAAGACGCTTTATTACTACAAAAGGATCAGTCCATCGACGAGCGAGAGAGGCGGCAAATCCTTTTGTGGCATCACTTACCGGGTGCGAGTGGCGGAGTACTTTATCCCCAACGTCGAACTGCAAAGGACGCCTGCCCTTGTTGTACTGGCCGCAGTGCTCCAGGCGGGCGAGGTCCAAGTTCTCCCTGGCCTCCTTTAGAGTTCCAGCGAGACGACTGTAGAGACCCTGGGTGAACCTGGAATAACTGGGAGCCTGTAAATCAGAGTCATGGGTAAGGGCATATTCAATGGCAAATCGAAGCTTACGGCCAAGAAGAATAGCTGCCGGCGTAAGACCAGTCGACCGGTTTACTGTGGTTCTTGTGGCGAAAGCCATCTCCTGCACAACAAATCCCAGTCTTTGTGACGTTCCGTGAAAGCCCCGAGCATGTTTTTCAGGTTTCTGTTGACCCGCTCTGTGATGTTGGCCTGAGGATGGTAGGGCGTAGCCTTTTTGTGCTGCACGCTAAGAGCTTTGCAGGTGTCAGCAAATATCCTTCCCGTGAAGTACGTCGCATTATCAGTGATTAGCTGCGCCGGGAAGCCAAACCGAGTGAATGCGTCTAGGAGTTTATCCCAGACTATTTTTGAGTTCAGTATACGCAGCGGGCATAATTCAACCCATTTACAAAAATGATCAGTGACCACTAGCAAGTAGCGATTTCCTTTCACAGATCTATGATAAGGGCCCATTTCGTCGCAGGCAACAATTTCGGACGGGTAAAAGCTCTCCACAAGTTGCAAAAAACCCGGTGGTTTACCTCCCCTTGCCTTCGCTGTCTGGCATGTAAGACAAGTACGGACGTATGCCACGACATCCTTTCACATGCGGGGCCAAGTCACCATGCGACCCAACTCTTCATATGTTTTCTTGCCATCGCTGTGGCCTGCAAGGCGTGTGTCGTGAAAATACTTTAAAAAGAGCTTGCGGAGGCTCTTTGGTACAACACGAAATGGGGACTCACCAGCATCTGTGTCGGCAGCGGGTATATATCTCAGGAGAAGTCCATCCTCTGGTTCCGGGTAGCAGTCATAGCTGCCGGTAGGCGCCGTGCTTCCTGCAGGGTTGGCGCTGTCCAGGCCCTTTCGTATTTGGATGCACTGAGGATCGCTTAGCTGAGCTTCTAGCAGCTGTTGACGGGAAACCAGCGTTCCCAAGGCATCAGCGGCTTCTGCGATCACCAGGACTTGCGGTGCTTGGTCGGGACTGGGCGTCGGCTGCCTTGTTGAAGGTGCCTTTCTTATACTCCACCCTGTAAGTATATTTCTAAAGAGCGAGCGCCCAGCGGGCTAGACGGCCGGCTGGGTTTTGCAGCTTTTACAACCAAGACAGTGCCTGATGATCGGTCTGAATTGTAACCTCAGCCCCATCCAAATACATGTCAAACGTTTTTAGCGCAAATATAATTGCCAAGCACTCTTTCTCTGTCACCGTGTAGTTTCGTTCCGGCGATGAGAGAGTGCGACTTGCAAATGCCAAGGAGCAAAGCTTCCCTTCGCGATCCTGAAGCAAAACAGCACCTATTCCATACTCACTCGCTTCAATTCAAACTGTAAAGGTTGGTTTAGGTCCGGGAGCCGCAGACGAGCAGTATCGGCGATAGCTGTTGACAGCGCCCGAAACGATTTCTGCTCAGTGTCCGTCCATGACCAACGGGCGCCTTTCCGGAGAATCTGATGAAGGAGTCTTGCCAGGTACGCACAGTTTGGAATAAAGTGGCGGTAGAAACCGACCATGCCCAAGAATCGCTGCAGGCTCTTGACGCTTGTTGGTGATGGCAGCTGCAATATGGCCTGCAGTTTCTCCTCGTTAGGCCAGACTGTGCCCTGTTCAACAATGAAACCAAGCAGGTTGATTCTGCGTGAAACCAACTGCACTTTGCATGGGTTAATGGTGATGCCTGCGGCGCGCATTCGTTGCAAAACAGTGGTTAAATGGATCAGATGTTCATCTAGGCTTTCTGAATACACCACGACATCATCCATGTATGCCATTGCATAATTGAATTTCGCGTCTCCTAGCACTATATCCATCACGCGCTGAAAAGTAGCAGGCGAATTGCATAAGCCGAAAGGCAGTCGAACAAACTCGAATAATCCCCGATGGCAAGTGAATGCAGTTTTTTCGATGTCACTCTGGGCAATCGGTATCTGCAGAAAACCCCTGCTACAGTCCAGAGTAGTGAAAAACTTTGCTGATCCAAGCATATACATAACACAGTCAACTGACGGAAAAGCATATGAATATGACTGTTACAGCGTTCAGCCGCCGATAGTCGACACATAAGCGTGCTGTGCCGTCTTTCTTAGGCGCAAGAACAACGGGAAAAGCCCAAGGACTTTTTTAGGTGCTTACTGCACCGGTAGCCACCATTTCATCAAGAGCGGCATTCAGGAGTCCTAGCTTGTGAACGCTCAATGGCCTGGGGTTGAAACGGATCGGGCGGGAGCTGCCGGTGTCAACCCTGTGCGTCAGCACATTAGCTTTTCCAGGAGCCTCCGTGAACATGGTAGCGAAGGGCTCGACTGTCGCCTGGACTCTGGATCTTTCCGTTTGTGATTCTGTGAAAGACTGCAGGACAGTGAGACAACAACTTTCTTCCACTCCAGCTGAGGGGGGGGGGGGTCTGTGACCAGAAGATTTGTGTGATGTTCTTTTGTGTTTGCAATGAACTTGGGTGGTTCTGCAGTATTGCCGTGCAAGTAGCTGCCTGAATGTAGGTCGACAATGATTCCTGCCTTCGAGATGAAGTTACGGCAAAAATTACCGAACAGGAGAGTCCGCGAAGATGCAGAAAGCGTTGCCTTATTTTGCGATCATTCAGGGTAACTGTCAGACGTGCCGCAGAAGTTACCGAGGCAATCTGTGGCGATGCCATCCGAAGCTTTGTGGTCACGTCTCGTAACTGCAAATGTCTTGCATCGCATGCTCGCTTGACCTCATCGCCAAAAACAGAAACAGTGGAACCTGTGCCTAGTAGAGCAAGCACTTCCATCCCTGCTATTTTAACAGCCACCAACGGTGCATTATCAGGGCGGGCATCCAGGAGGCGGAAAGTGGATGGCAAATCGCTTACCATTTGGTCCTTCATGTCCTGGGGCTGTAGTTCACGCTCCAAGGGGTCGCCAATCCTATCTGGTACAGGGGCTATCTGGGCAGAGGAGACGACTTCTTTCCTCGTTTCTTACGTCGCTTAGGCTGCCGTTTGCACCAGCCCCATACCCTGGCCGCCGGGTGATGAGATGACCAAAACACCAGGCTCTGTGCTGGCCACGCTCCTTCGCCCGTATTGTAGCAGGCAGCAGCCGGAATAGGCCCAGTCCGGCCTGCGACACCTTGCGCTTGGCCAGTCACCGGAGGAGGATGGGTCCAGCCTGCCACCCCTAGCGCTCGGTCACTCACCGGAGGAGGCTAGGTCCTGCCTACCACCCCTTGCGCTGGGTCACTCACCGGAGGAGGCCCGATCCGTCCTGCCACCCCTTCTGCTCGGTCACTCATCGGAGGAGGCCCGGTATGGCCTCCCACCCCTAGCGCTCGGTCACTCACCGGAGGAGGCCCGGTCCGGCCTGCCACCCCTTGCGCTCGGTCACTTATCGGAGGAGGCCCGGTCCAGCCTGCCACCCCTTGCGCTCGGTCACTCACTGGAGGAGGCCCGGTCAGGCCTGCCACCCCTGGCGCTCGGTCCCTACCCGGAGGAGGCCCGATATGGCCTCCCCCCCCCTTGCGCTCGGTCACTCATCGGAGGAGGCCTGGTCCAGCTTGCAACCCCTTGCACTCAGTCACTCACCGGAGGAGGCCCGGTCAGGCCTGCCACCCCTTGCGCTCGGTAACTCACTGGAGGAGACCCGGTTCGGCCTGCCACCCCTTGCGCTCGGTCACTCACCGGAGGAGGCCCGGTCCAGCCTGCCACCCCTTGCGCTCGGTCATTCACTGGAGAAAGCCCGGTCAGGCCTGCCACCCCTTGCGCTCGGTCACTCACCGGAGGAGGCCCGGTCCGGCCTGCCACCCCTTGCACTCGGTCACTCATCGGAGGAGGCCCGGTCCGGCCTGCCACCCCTTGCGCTCGGTCACTCACCGGAGGAGGCCCGGTCCGGCCTGCCACTCCTTGCGCTCGGCCACTAGCGGAGGAGGCACGGTCCGGCCTGCTACCCCCTGTAGTTGTCCAGTCACCAGAAGAGGCTCGGTCCGGCCTGCCACCCACTGCAGTTGGCCAGTCACCGGAGGAGGCCCGGTCCGGCCGGCGACACCCTGCAGTCGGCCAGTCAGCGGAGGAGGCCCTGTCCGGCCTCGACCACCTGCAGTCGGCCAGTCAGCGGAGGAGGCCTGGTCCGGCCTTCGACCCCCTGCAGTCGGCCAGTCAGCGGAGGAGGCCCGGTCCGGCCTGCCACCCCCTGCAGTCGGCCAGCCAGCGGAGGAGGCCCGGTCCGGCCAGCCACCTCCTGCAGTCGGTCAGTCAGCGGGGGAGGCCCAGTCCGGCCTGCTGCCCCCTGCAGTCGGTCAGTCATCGGAAGAGGCCCAGTCCGGCCTGCCACACCCTGTGGTCGCCCTGTCAGCGGAGGAGGCCAAGTCCTGCCTGCCACCCCCTGCAGTCGGCCAGTCACCCCAGGAGGCCCGGTCTGGCCTGCCATCCCCTGCAGTCGGCTCGGTTCAGGAGGAGGCGCACCAGGGATTGCAACCTTGTAGAAGTCGCCTGTCCCCAGGCAGCAGCTGGGGGTCATCACACTGTGGGCTGCCAATGTTTCGAGCTATGCGCAGGACGGCTCGAGGCAGGTCTCCGCTGGGGGAGGTGGCTTGTAGTTGAGCTCCGCCAGAGTAGATGCCTCGATGCGGGAGTCCTTCCTGGCCATGTCCTCGAAGTCTATGAACTGGCGGCGCCGGAGGTATGGCTGGTACCTCGGATGGCACCGATGTATGGCATAAGCCACCTTCTCTGGTTCCGGAGCTCCAGGATCTGCCCGCTCGTGCAGCTCTTAAAAACTGCGCAAAAACTCGAGCAAACCTCGTGTTCGCCTTGCGTCCTGGCACAAAGCTCATCCTTGATGCGGATGAGGTAGTCAGGCAGCAACACCCTTCCCGAAAACGCTGTACAAAGTCCTCTTTTGTTGTGAATTTCCGCTGTCTACGCCTCCTGGTTGCTGCGGAACCTACTAAAGCTACAGGAATCATACTTGTGACAACAGCACTGTCCAAAATTGCCATTGCTATCTGATAGTCATCGAGTTCATGAAAAAAAATCGCAAACAGATTTCTTTTCGGCATATCCTTCAAACCTCGGCACGGGCAAGTTTAGCTACAGGTAGTTATCGCGATAAAAGGAAGTGGGCGTTAACGAAACTGGCTCTCTTCCCATCACTTCTCTAAATTGTGCCTTTGAAGCAGGTAGCTGGGACAGTAGGCCAACAATTCCGCTTCGAAAATCTGACGGTTCGCTTTCCTGGTCTCCTAATTGCTCATGCATAGAACCCGCATTGATGGGAGGTTTAAATTCAGCTTTCAACTGGGCGCTTGCACCAGGTAAGTTGAGATTATCCGCCATAGCTACTCATGAAAACATGGAATGTTCTCACTAAAGGTTGCTTCACTCGCGGGGCAAACCAAAGCTTGAGCAAAAATCACGTTGGGCGCCAGATGAAGGCCTCGCCTTCAGAAAACGGGTCCGCGAGCCATGGTCGCGCCCGATGAGTGACAAATCCAGTCTCTTAAAAAACACCGATTTATTCCGTATAAATAGAAAAAGCGAAACAAAGAAACATAAGGCGCTCCTGGCTGTTCGTGCGCGCGACAATAGAATACCAACGGAATCGGGAATAATGTCAGGGCCTTACCGCGGCGAAACGAAACACACTGGGGAGCGAAGAAAACGAGCAATTGGGCCAAAGTGCTAACGGCGACACAAGAAAGATTGCTCCTTGCGCAACAGCAACTCACAGGAATACGCCTAGGCTGTTCCTGCAGGCACTGCTTCCCTCATCGTGTCGGCGATCTTCTTTCAGTCGTCCGTGCACACCCTGCTGGCCCATGACGCTCGCCGATTGCCCCCCGCCGGCTTCTCCGCCGGTGCAAAAAAGCCACGCGCCTCGCTTCCGACGCGCTTATCTACCCTCGTGTGTCGCGGATAACACCACGCCTCCCAAGATTATTTGCAGGCTCATGCGCACTCGCGCTGCCCATGCAAACACAATACAAATAGAAAGACGCGCACGCGGTTTGAAACACCTAAAGGGGTTGCGGAGCCCCCAAACGTCACAGGATGTTTCTATATTAGAAGAAATTCTCTTCAAAAACCTTCACTACCAACCGATAAGCTCTATAATGACGGCAAAATGCTTTCTAATTTATCCATGCAGTTACCTGACATTCCCTGCAAACTGATGTTGATGTGGTTAGTGGTAATGTGTTCCTCCTGTTTAACGTCTCTAATGCATTTGACAAAACTAATGCCATTTACTAACCGTTCCTCAAGAATTTCTACAAAATATGTCCTTATTGACGCTATCGTAGAACTGACCTTAGCTTACAAGTACCTTGGAGTTCTCTTTAAATGTGACTTCCCATGAAGTTAGCGTATAACCACAATCTTAGCATCAGCTAACCGCGCACTCCGTCTTCTTAACGTAACCTCAAGAATGCACCCTCAAACTTAAAGAAATTTTCTAATATTACACTAACCGCCTTAACTTTGAATAGGCTTCTGCCATATGGGATCCTCGTTTTCGGATTCATCTTAAGCAACATTTAAATCCTGTAAAACCGTGCTGCTCTCTTCATCTCTTCCTATTATTCCCGCTTCTGCAGTGTCACAGCATTAAAACAACGTTCCCAGTTAGAACCACTACCACGACGGCGTCATTTTGCTCGCCTAAACTTGTTTTATAAACTTTACCATTATTCCATCCTCCATGACTTTCTCTTTTTGTCACCCCCTGCACTCTTACCGCGCCGCGATCAATATAATAAATTACAACGCGTGGCTTGCCCTTCATACTTGTGCGCAAGATCATTCGTTCCGGGCACAATAACAGACTCGAGAAGCGTGATTACACATCGCTGTTGAATAAAAGCTTCAATTATTTCAACATCGTTTGCAACAAAGCGCTGTGTAATAGCCTATTAATATTAACTATTGTAATGTTTTGTGCTTTTCTGCTCAAATTTGGTTTGAAGCGTTTGGTGTGTATATCAATTATCAAGTGTCATTGCTTTATTTCTGTTAGAAGCGCTCGTGTCCCCCCCCCCC
>JAJIZL010000111.1:208311-260342 GCA_023969395.1 Amblyomma maculatum
TGGGATGAGCAGAGGCGAAGTTTTTCTACAACTTCTGCCGTAAACTGTCGGCAATGATCGCTTATTAACCCACGAGGAGGTCCGTGTCAAAGAATGATGGACCGTAGGAGGAACGCCGAGACATCAGAAGCAGTGGCTGACGGTATAGCAGCAGTTTCACAGTACCGCGTAAGGTAGTCTACACACACTATGACCCAGCGGTTTCCGTTGGAGGAACGGGGAAACGGTCCTAGAAGGTCAATTCCCGCCTGTTCAATTGGGGTTCATGGTGACGTTAGAGGCTGAAGATGACCCGGCGGTGAGGAAGTTGGGTGCTTGAAACGCTGGCACTGGAGGCAGCTGGCTACATAACGTAGAGTACTTTGACGCATCTTCGACCAATAAAAACGTTCCTTAGTCCTGTGCAATCTCCTCGCGCAACCCAAGTGTCCAGCTGTGGCATCGCCGTGCATTACCCGAAAAACATGACACCTAAGACTTGTAGGAACTACCAGAAGAAGCCGCGCACCTACTGATGAGTAGTCTTCCTGTGCAGAATGAGGTCGTAGGATTCCGGGAATTTGCTGCATCAAAAAGCGGCACCAACGCGTTGTCGTTCTGCTGCGCAATCTTGAATTCACCAACATCAGGGAAACTTGCAGAGATAGCAGCTATATATTCATCCAAGGCCTCATTGTCGCAATCAGTAGTTTCAAGTGGCAACTGTGTAAGGCAGTCAGCATCACCGTGCTTACGACCACTCTTAAAAGACAGTAAAATTGATTCTTGAAGGTGGAAAGCCCACTGGGCAAAGCGTCCACAGGGGTCACAAAGGTTTACAAGCCAACATAAGGAATGATGGTTCGCCACAATTTTAAATGCACATCCATAAATATATGACCTAAACCGTTGCACACCGAATACAAGAGCTAAGCATTCCTGTTCAGTTACTGTGTAATTACGCTCAGCCTTGCTCAAAGAAGGAAGAGAAGTGGAAAGATGGGAAGAGGAGCCGTAGTGGAGGGCTTAGGGGTAATTTCGACCATCTGGGGATCTTTAGCGTGCGCTGGCATCGCACAGTACACGGACGCCTCTTCGTTTCGCCTCCATCGAAACGCAGCCGCCCAGGTCGGGTTCGAACCCAGGTACTCCGGCGCAGTAGTCAGGCGCCTTACACCTCCGCTGCCTGATTGATTTATAGGAAGAGAAAGGCGCGGTAACTGTCTCACTAGTTCTCTACGGACACATCAGCCGCGCCGTAAGAGAAGGGAGGAAGGTGGGAGTGAAAGTGGAAGGAGAGAAAGAGGAGCCGCAGTGGAGAGCTATGGAGTAATTTCGACCACCTGGGGATCTTTAACGTGCGCTGACATTCTCGGAGTACTCCGGCACAGTAGTCAGTTGTCTTATCACTGCACCACCCTGGCGGGGCGACCCGCCCGCCCATTAAGGGAAGGGAGGGACGTGGGAGTAAATGTTAAGGAAGAAAAAGGAGACGTAGTGGAATGCTTCGGAGCAATTTCGGTCAATTGGGGATCTTAATTGTTCCTTCTATCCTTACGAGGCAGCGGAGGTGGCTCTGATATAGAACCAGTAGCAGGCCCATACATTTTCTTTTTATTCTTCCTTCAGTTTTTGTGGCTGTAGGAAGAAGGAAAAGAAAATGCACGGGCCTGCTACTGGCTCTGCAGCTGAGCGACCTCAATGATATTGTCGCCATATAGTTTGTCGCACATTCTAGCACATTGAAGTTGGCATCATCAAATTCTTAGTTCACTCTGAAATATGGGTAGGAGAGACAAAAAGCAAACAGAAAAGACATTAGCAGGAGAGTTTATATAAAACATGAATTAACTGCCGTGGGCAAAAAAAACAAACAGAAAAACGTAAGTAAGCTTCAATCTAGTGCCCTCCGATATTGGTTCATCCGGCTAAAAAAAAAGCTTATTAATCTGCTTATTCATGTTTCGCATGTTCGAAAAAATTTTTACGGAGCCATAAGCATTATATAGCGAGCACAGTGACGAAGCAATCTATAATATATGTGTTGCCAAATTAGGTATGCTCACGCCGCAGCCCGCACGTAAAGACGCGAGGCTGCGTTGAAAGCTCCTCCTAGAGTTTCGCATCCCTAAATCCTTTGTGCTCTACTTGGGCGCTGTGTGATAACTATGAGCTCTCTACTGGAACATGCGGCGTCGCTGAACTGAATAATCGAGCTGTTTGATATTTACGACTTCGTATGTGCTTTAGCCGAAGGTCATGTCGGCCTGTCGCTTAGCAAGCAGCATCTATTTGAGCGTGTCAGTAGTGCTAGGCGCGACTTATTTTGCTCTCTGAAAATAATGAATAAGATAGAGCGCATTTGGCAAGCACTCTGAGATTATGACTAGCAGCTTACCGGTATTGCTCAAGAGCAAAGTATACAACAGTTGCATCTTACCTGTACTCGCCTATGGGGCTGAAACGTGGAGGCTAACCAAGAGGGTTCTTAAGTTGAGGACAACTCAGAAGGCTATGCAACGAAAAATGCTAGGGGTAACATTAAGAGATAGGAAGCGTGCAGAGTGGGTCGGAGAAATAACTCAAGTTACAGACATTCTAGTAGAAAGAAAGAAGAAATGGGCATGGGCAGGACATGTAGTGTGAAGAGAGGATAACCGATGGTCGCTTAGGGTAACAAACTGGATTCCAAGAAAAGGAAAGCGTACTAGGGGGAAGCAAAAAGTTAGGTGGCCGGATGAAGTTAACAAGTTCGCAGTGGTCAAAAGGATGCAGCTAGCACATAACCGGGTTAATTAAAGCAATATGGGAAAGGCCTTCGCCTTGTTGCGTGTATAGTCAGGATGCTGCTGCTCCTCCTGCTGCTGCTGCGGATGATGATCATGATGATGGAAAGAGCCCCAAAATTAATAATACGATCAAAAGAACAGCCACACAGTTAGACAAAGCCCGTTCCAAGCTTGAAAGCTTACGCACGTAAGTATTCCCCCATCTTTAGCAGCCTGAAAAGGGGAAAATCCTCAGCTAACCTCTTTTTTTCTCACTGCTTCTTGCGCTAGTGCAGAAGGCTTTCTTTGGAATCACAATACAAATGACGGTAGTGAGAAATCAGTATCTCAATTTTGTTATCCTTCGTTAGCCGCGAGGCAGCAGTGAAGAAACATATCGAGCTTAAAGTACCCGAGAGAATAATGAGGCCTATGTCGCAGTTTCGAGACTGCGATTTAAGATATATGGAAATTGTGAACGTGGTAATGAAGCCGTGGTGAACATGAAATGCTGTTTCAGCAGCAACCACATTACTGCTGGCGCATCACTTGTGGCAGTGCAACCAGTCGTGTGCGTCAGTTAAGGTCAGTAAAGTTTTTGCTCTTGCTTATAAATATTACCAAGTGAATGGAACAAAACTT
This sequence comes from Amblyomma maculatum, assembly GCA_023969395.1. Lineage (NCBI taxonomy): Eukaryota > Metazoa > Arthropoda > Arachnida > Ixodida > Ixodidae > Amblyomma > Amblyomma maculatum. The sequence continues at coordinate 211,701 of JAJIZL010000111.1, forward strand.
TCCGATATCACTGCAGAATCGGCACTGGAGAAATGCGTATGCCTTAGCGTTGCTGTGTTGTCAGCGAGACGAGTCAGCGAGATTCCTACAGTGACATATACTGAACATTTCCGTTCCTGTAATGCAATTATAGAAGCCGATGAACTTTTATGCGTTCGATGGAAGGCTGTTTGTGTTCGCAAGAGGCGCCCGATATACAGTGTCTAGCCGCAACGCTCAAGCTTTTCCATTTCTGCACTACAAATTCAACAGTGCTTTCGGAATTGTTCATACTTTAGTTGGTCTATTGCTGAGTTGGCAGGAGGCGGTCATCCTAAGGCAAATACAAACCGGGTCACTTCCCGCCCCGGCAGTGCTACACATCCTTCATCAAGACATCGACACGAGTGATATGTGCAGTGTATGGGAAGTGGGTCCGGTGGACCAATGGCACTTCACGTGGGACTGTGCCAGGTTCCCGACCGAAGCTACATTCAGGACATACCCGCCCGAGCTTCAAAACGCTGTACAGACAAGGACCGTCAACTATGGTCTGTCCAGAAGGTCAGGGTTGCGCTCGAAAAGCACAAGCCTCATGGCCCACCATAAACAATCCAAAATGAGGTAATGCAGAGTAGGGTTATATATACCATACTATACCTCTCGTTACGCACTTTCTAACAATTCTCGCCCATTTGTGCACACGCAAACCATGCCCTTCATTCATTCATTCGAACGTAATCGTGTGGGCAAGCTCGTGATGACACAAAACCGCAAACATAGCCTAAAATTCTTACGCATTAAAATATGTCAAAATCGAACAAGCAACTGCGTTTAAAAAATGCATGCATAATCGAAGTGACAAAGGGAGGGCCTTTCATTAACTGTCTGCAAATGATAGAAATTATCAAAAAGAATGTTTTATATCTTACCCTTTGTTTCGTCTGTTAGAATGGCTTCCTTTACAAGCGTGAAGACAGTCAGGAAGAAGTCTCATGTTTATCGTCATTTAAGCAACTTTTAAGTGCCCTCTCGCGCTGCAAAGCCTACAAGCTGCACTGAAACCTTATATATCATGCTTGGCGAGCTCATATTATTAATAAGCTATGTGGTCCCTTAGTTGCAGTTTTGAGACTACTATTGGAGACATACAATGCGGCTGGACAAATTATAACATCTGTTCTCATTATAAATTATGGGTTTCGCAGTTGCCGACAAAAATGCCGGCTTGTCGCTTGACACAGAGCAAGCATTCAACCGCCTGAGAAGTCTGCGATAGTTTTGGGCTCACACATATGAGTACGGATTTTGAACAGAAAGGAAAAAGAAAGGGATAAAGAGAGAATTGTAAAATATCCGTGTTCAAAGCATTATAACCAAAGAGCCGCCGTAAGCGCCTTTTCTATGAGTGCGGAAATGGCGGAAATTTGATCCTAAATGGAGGATAGGTTTCCAGTATGATTACTTTTTATACACAACACTGCTGTTTTAGGGAAAATGAATGCGCCTACCATGTAACTACAGATGCGACCTGGTAATAATATTAGGCGTTCAGACCATGTTACCAGGTATGACATCAAATGACTACAGGGAATAGGACTTGATGGATGGCATTTATATCATGAGGAATGTTCTTGCTGCCTCGAAAACGCAATATTATCTACACAGTTTCTGAGTGGAGGTAACAATTGACGTTATGTTATTTATATCGATAAAAAATAACAATGGCACCAGCACCAAGCGTTTCGGTACACAGAAGTGAGAACGGATCGGAAAATTCTCCTTAAATAATACGCGTTGTAATCTGTCACTCGGGCAGAATTCCGTTCGGGCTAATGCTAAGGTAAGCATTTTTATGTTAAGAAATTCTAATTCTTCTGACGCGAAGATGAATTCTTTCCTATAAAATTGGTAGGCAGAATTCTTTTCAGCAATGTCCTGAAGCTCATGAAATATTTTTACGAGCTGAAATGCGCAGGACCCACCCTAGAAGATACCATGCTCGTTTTTGTTTTTAAAGTGAAAGGCAAAGTTATTAGCTGGAACATATTTACACAGTTCATAAAAATACAGACGAGGGTTCCATAGTCAGTAGACTGCACCGGGTCCCTCGATAGATCACTGCAATAAATAATAACAGCATAGTTAGCGAGTGGTTACCCTATGCAAAACATGGTAAATAACTATTTTTACACAAAAACAAAAGCACTAACACAGGTATTAGATATAAGAAACAAATTATCAGCAATCCAACAAATACTTCTTCAAGTTTTCCTAAACGCAGGCAAGGACATATATGTTTTCATTCTAAAGGCAATGAGTTCAGGAATGAAAGGGCTGCAAAAGATATTTTTTAATAATGACAACTAACGTTCGCGAGCAGAAAATTATTTTTAGCTGCAAATCTTTTATAGTTATTATCGTTGGAAAAAATTAAGTATTTAAGTCTAAGTGTCTTATGATACTGCTATAAGGTATGTGCCCAGACCGTTACAGCATAGAGAGGAGCATGATATTTTCTTCTATTTGCAAATGAAGTATTAGGAAACACCATTAAAATGTGGAAATAGTCATGCGTATGTGCGTAAAGAGGCTAGAACATAATAAACGCATCGATGTTATGGAGGATTCGAAATACATATAAAAATGGGCTGCACGTAGGCGTTTTTCCCATTGTAATGCCATGTGTCACTCTCAAGTACATTTTAAAAAATTATTTTTAGTAATAGGGAGTAATTAGGGAACAGGCTTGTAAAACCTACGAGGAATTTCATTGGACCATTTTCCTTATCGTCATTCAGTTGAAAGATTTTCTCATACCCTCAGTCTCATTCGTAATAAAAGACAACATGCCTTTAACACTGAAATTATTCCCTGGAAGCTGTCAAGTTTTGCATTTTAGAAATGGCGATTTAAAACATTATTGCAATACTGAGCTTTGCCTTTCTTGTCAGATATCTGGTTTGAGTCATCAAAATAAAAAAAATGAGACTCCTTTCTCTCCTTGCTAACCTTTACCTTAGAGATTCCTTATAGATTACTCTCACTTGATTCATATAGCTAGAAAAAGCATATCTTTAGCGGTTGTCACAGTCTCTCCGCCGGCTGTGTAAAGCGTGTTTAGACGACCCTCTAGCGCTTGAAGGACATTTTAAGATTTCTGAGAAGCATGATCTATTTGTTTTAGTTTTATCTTATGCTCGACATCGTTAATTATTCAGGCTTTGTTTATTTTCGGGTAGTCTGAGGCGGTAGTCTGAGACGTGGGGCATTTTTCGCCTGAGTGAGGACATCTCTTTTCAAAGAATCACGCTGGATGTCCGCGTTCCCTAATGATGGTTGTGGATAAGACTCAAAACGCTGCTTCCAAACCGGGATTGATCTTAGTATTTTCCTCCAGAATTTCGGAAACGTTTCGTATCTGATCCGTTGCAATTTATATTTTGGCTACTGTTTCTTGATAACACCGTGCAAACTACAACAGTGATATACAACTTTCTGGAGCTTGTAGAACGACAGGAGCAGGGTGTTGTTTCCGCGTGAAATGTTCAGAAACTATACTTGAAATATGTATATGTAACTCATATACAACCTTAAACAGGAAATATTAAACATTAAACGAAATTAAAGTCGGAAAGTCTTCTGCTACCGCAAATGAATCATCAGGAGGCGGTGCCAGCATTTCTTAGAGCAATATGGCAAAATGTCCCCGTGCGCTGTCAGGCCGGTAAATAACGCTATCTTACCTTCATCCTGCAGGATGACTGATTTATCATCGTTCGTTTCTTTGACGTTGCTTGAAGTATAAATATTTTCTAGCTAAGATCAATACTCCGCCTCTCCAGTTTCTGTTCTTTCTAAACAGATGATACGGCGAAATACACATTTCACTCTGCCCTGCTAAATCAACAATCTAGGATTTTGTGTTAAATTCATGCCTGGGTTAAGCATCTGAAACAAGCAGAAAAACGCAGAAATTTTGTTATTGGTGTTTTTATCTTTTAATAACGAACAAGGATTTCCAAACTTTGGGCTATTTTTGTTTTTTTACCTGCCCTTTTTTGTTTAGCTGAACTACTGACAGCACCATCCTCCCACACGAATGCATATGCGGTTATTATTATTCTGTCCTAAGCAAGGGTCACTCCGCTTATTCCTAAAACGTTTTCTTGGCTAGTCAAAGCCGAAAATTTGAACCGAATTTTTGTGACACCTCCTTAGGTGTCCCATAGAACGGCACAGGTGGACTCCTTTATTGCTGCAATTTGTTCAGGTGGCTTCGACATTCAGATATAATAAAACAATAGCGATAATCAGGAGTTTGTGGCCACGACTATATTGTCACGATATTGGCGACTAGGGCTAGGCTATCAGAGCCGGTGCAGGTGGAATTATAAGGTCCAAGCTTTAGGTACGTCCTTCTAGTCCGGAGCCGATTCACTTCATCCTTTTTCTCCGAGCGCCACTTCAACGTCTTTCGCTGCGAGCGCCCCCTGGCATTCCTCCCTCCTTAAGCGTGACGCACACGGCACACGTGCACACAGGTGGACAAAAGCAAACGAAAAAAAAGTTTGCAGATGCCGTCTTTCAGTTACCGCGTAAAATACGGCTTCATGCGTAGGACATGAACTGTCTCTGGACGAGGTAGCCGACGGCCTCTCTGCTCTGGGCCATCTGGGAGGACCTCATAGTTAACGTCGCTGAGGCGCCGCAAGACTTTATATGGTCCGAAGTAACGGCAAATCAGCTTTTCTGATAGGCCACGGCGTCGAACAGGAGTCCACACCCACACCTGGTCCCCGGTGTTGTAGGAAGCTTGTTTGTGGCGGAGGCTGTACCGGCGTGAATCCTTGTCCTGTTGCTGGGCGATGTGGACGCGTGCTAGTTGGCCTGCTTGCGCAGCATGTTGGGCAAAGTGTTCGGCGTGAGTAGAAAGCTCGGTATCTGTTTCGCAAGAAAGCATTGCGTCCAGCATCGTCCGAACCTCTCTGCCGTAAACTAGGCGAAACGGCGTGAAGCGTGTCGTCTCTTGGACTGCCGTATTGTACGCGAATGTCACATATGGTAGGATAGCATCCCAAGTCTTGTGCTGGGCGTCGACATACATCGCCAGCATGTCCGCAATGGTCTTATTAAGCCTTTCAGTCAGCCCATTGGTCTGCGGATGGTAAGCAGTAGCTTTTCGATGCGCCGTACCGCTGAAAATAAAAACTTTGGCCATCATTTGTGAAGTAAAGGCAGTCCCTCTGTCAGTAATAATACAGGTCGGAGCACCGTGCCGCAGCATGATCTGGTGTACAAAGAAATGGGCAACCTCCGATGCTGTACCACTAGGTAACGCTTTGGTCTCCTCGGCATATAGAGTCAGGTAGTCTGTGGCGATGATTATCCAGCGGTTGCCCCCGGAGGATCGAGGGAAAGGACCGAGAAAGTCCATGCCGACTTGATCAAACGGTGCGCGTGGTGGTATTATGGGCACGAGAAGGCCTGCAGGCTTTGATTGCGGAACCTTCCGACGCTGACATTGCCGACATCTCTTAACATAGCGCTTAACGACAGTTGCAAGGTTAGGCCAGTAGAATGTTTTTCGTATTCTAGCAAGTGTGCGAGTATAGCCCAAGTGACCAGAAGTTGGTTCATCGTGGCACGCGGAAAGGATTTCCTCTCGCAGAGCTGCGGGTACCACGAGGAGGTAGGTTCTCGAATCGGATCTAGAGCTGTGCTTATAGAGTACACCACTTCTAAGGCAGAAAGTTGAGAGGCTCCGAGAAAAGCACTTAGGTATTGTGGCTGGCTGACCTTCTAAATAATCGATCAGGGCTCGTAACTCTGGATCAGCACGCTGCTGATGAGACATATCTGAAGCATCAACAGCTCCGAGAAAACTGCCAGAGTCACACGTATGTGGTGAAGCGAGCTCGACGGGCGCACGAGAGAGCGCGTCAGCATCTTCATGTTTATGTCCGGACTTGTAGACTATAGTAAGGTCAAACTCCTGTAGGCGAAGGCTCCATCGCGCCAGGCGGCCGCATGGGTCACGCAGGTTGGCCAGCCAACACAAGGAACGGTGGTCAGTGACCACTTTAAATGGGCAACCATAAGGGTAGGGGCGAAATTTTGCAGCCGCCCAAATTATGGCGAGGCATTCCTTCTCAGTAGTTGAATAGTTCATCTCGGCGCGGGATAAAGCACGGCTGGCATAGGCGACGACTCGTTCCACACCCTCTTGACGTTGCACGAGAACCGCGCCAAGGCCAATGTTACTGGCGTCAGTGTGCATTTATGTTTCACCGTGCTCATCGAAATGGGCTAGAATAGGCGGCGATTGGAGACGGAGACGCAACTCGGTAAAAGCAGCTTCTTGCTCGTGACTCCAAACAAAAGGGGTGTCTGCCCGGGTGAGCCGAGTCAGCGGTTCAGCAAGATCAGCGAAGTTATCGATAAAACGGCGGTAATAACTGCACAAGCCGAGAAATCTGCGAACAGCTTTCTTGTCACGTGGAATCGGAAATTTCGCAACAGCAGTAAGCTTGTCAGGGTCGGGCTTCACGCCGGAACCGCTTACGACATGACCGAGGAATTTAAGCTCTTGGTAGCCAAAGTGACATTTCTGTGTCTTAAGCGTCAAGTTAGCGGATCGAAGGGCTTCGAGTACTGACCGCAGGCGTTTAAGATGTTGTGAAAACGATTCTGCGAAGACCACCACGTCAACTAGGTAGACTAGGCAACACTGCCATTTAAGCCCGGCGAGGACAGTGTCCATCATCCGCTGAAATGTGGCTGGCGCGGAACGAAGTCCGAAAGATAGAACTTTAAATTCGTAAAGTCCGTCGGGTGTGACAAAGGCCGTTTTTTCAGATCTCGCTCATCTACCTCAATCTGCCAATAGCCACTTTTTAGATCGATTGACGAAAAGTACTTCGCACGCCGAAGGCGGTCGAGAGAGTCGTCAATCCGCGGCAAGGGGTATACATCCTTCTTGGTTACGGCGTTCAGCTCGCGGTAATCGACGCAAAAACGTAACGTGCCGTATTTCTTTTTAACTAGAACGACTGGGGAGGACCATGGGCTATTTGAAGGCTGGATAACATCATCTTCGAGCATTTGTTTAACTTGTGACTTAATAACTGCGCGCTCGGTCGAAGAGACGCGGTAGGGGTGCTGGTGAATTGGGCGGACATCATCGAACGTTACGATCTGGTGCTTGGCAATGGGAGTCTGATGTACTTTTGACGATGATGCAAAACACTCTCTGAATTCAAGTAACAATGAAAACAGCTGTTCACGCTGGCTCACCGATAGCTCTGAGCTAATATCGAGGTTGTCGAGGGATGTGGGCGGTGGCACGGTTTCTGTGGACAAGCACTCGGAGACTACAGATATGCGTTCCGCGAAAGCTACGGAAGTATTCCGAAAAAGGTGTCGATACTCGTGCGAAAAATTGGTAACAAGTGCCTTGGACTGGCCACAGTTAAGATGGATCAAACTGCGAGCCACGCAGACTCCCTGCGTCAACAGTAACGAGAGGTTAGTTTCGGCTATTGCATCACCATCGTGAAGTGCATTGCATTTGACATTAACGAAGGTGCTGGTTCGGGGTGGCAGCGTGACACTGTCCGCATAAACTCGAAGCACATTGAGTGGTCGCTGTGTACTGCTGAGGGCCACTGCTTTCTCAGTTGAAAACGAGACCTTAAAATCCCGGAGGTCAATAATTGCGCCATATTCACGAAGAAAATCTACGCCCAGAATTAGGTCATGTGAGCAGCTTTTCAGAACGAGGCAGCTTAACACAAATTTCGACTCTTGAATTGAACCCTGGCCGTGCACATGCCTAGAGGAGTAATCAGATGACCACCCGCAGTGCGAACGTGTGTGCCAGCCCACGGAGTCAAAACCTTCTTGAGAATCGCGGCAAACTGGCTGCTCAAAATAGAATAATCAGCGCCAGTATCCAACAAAGCTCGAACATGGCGACCATCCAGTATTACTGGTATGTCCAACGACAGCTTCTCGCGAATATCAGGGTTCTGAGTGTTTGAGTGCTCTGCGTCGGTGTACGCGGTATGCTTCACCTGCAATTCGTCGTTGTTGCAGGCGCGTTGTTGCGGTGTCCGTTCCACCGGCAATTCTTCGTCGTTGCGGGTGCGTTGTCGTGTCATCTGTTCCACTGGCAATGCGTCGTTGTTGCGGGTAGCGTTGTTGCGTCGTCTGTTTCACCGGCAATTCGTCGTTGTTGCGGGTGCATTGTTGCGCTGTCTGTTTCACCGGCAATTCGTCGTTGTTGCGGGTGCGTTGGTGCGTCGTCGGTTCCACCGGCAATTCGTCGTCGTTGCGGGTGCGTTGTGGTGGCGTCGAGGTAGCATTATAATCGGCAACCGCTGACTTTTCCAATGTCGATTCGTAGAGTTTCCGTGTCCGCGTTAATGGGGGGTCTCCCGCGCAGCGATGTCCACCGAGCCTACCTCCCAAGGTCGCTGGTTTCAGTTTTCCCGCTGGGGGCTGGGCAATCGGCCCTGCGCTGCCCATGAGGACCTCGCAGCAGATGGCGAAGGGCGAGCCCTGGGCGACGGTGATCGAGATTGCCGCAGACGAGACGGAACACCACGGCGCTGGTCGTTGAGGAAATCTTCAACGGCTCGGGGCCGTTCGCCGTAGCGAGGCCGCGAAGAATCGGCGGAAAAACCTTCGAGGCCCAGTCGACGGTACGGACAGTGCCGATAGACATGTCCTGGTTCGCCGCAGTGAAAGCATAAAGGCCGTCGGTCGGGGGTACGCTACTCGTCTGCTTTCCGTCTAGACTGTCGGGAATCCGTTACGTACTGGATCACGGGGGCCGGTGTTGTTGGTGCAGCTACGTTAGCAGGAATTAGGGTCGGCGACTGGGGTGGCGAGTATTGTAGCACATTGGCGTATGTGGGACGCTGGCACTCAGGTGGCGTAAGGGGTGGAGCAGGGTGAGGTTCACCGCTTGGAAACGGAGGCCGGAGCGCTTGCTGCACTTCGTCGCGGACAACGCTCGCAATGGAGGTAGAAGCTGGTTGATGTGCGCCATACAGCAGTCTGAGTTCGTCGCGCACAATCGAACGTACGAGCTCACGTAGCGCCGATGCGTCCATGCCATGCGATGGTAACTCGGCAGAGACGGAGGTGGCGTAGACGGTACGATTCTGTGCCGAAGCTCGCTGCTGAAGCACTCTTTCTATTGTGGATGTTTCCGCAAGGAATTCTGCGACAGTTTTCGGTGGGCTGCGCACCAGGCCAGCAAAAAGCTGCCCTTTAACGCCAAGCATAAGGTAGCGCAGCTTTTTGTCCTCGGACATTGTAGGGTCTGCCCGCTTGAAGAGGCGTGTCATGTCTTCGATATATGCCGCGACCGTCTCGTTGGGCATTTGAACCCGAGATTGGAGAGCGCGTTCGGCCCGTTGGCGGCGATCTGAGCTACCGTAAGCAGCCGCAAGATGACGCTTGAACTCACTCCAGGATGACAGCTGGTCTTCATGGTTCTCGAACCATGTCCGAGCGCCATCTTCAAGGCTGAAGTAGACGTTGCGAAGACGGGCGGCGTCATCCCAGAGGTTGAAGGTAGCTACCCTTTCGTAGTGCTGCAACCAGTCGTCGACGTCTTCATAGGTGTCCCCATGAAAGGTCTTTGGGACGCGGGGGTTCTGAATCGTCACGTAAGTAGGGGCCGCTCCAGGCATTGCGACGATGTCGTGGCTGCCGGTAGTCATAGCCGATGGGGAAAACTCAGGTGGTAGGCCTCGTTGCCTGCGGCTGGTGCGGTGAACAGGCGTTTCTTCGAATATATGACCAGCACTCCTGCTTAGCGGAGGGGTACGGGACATCAGACCTGACCTCCACCAGATTTGTCACGATATTGGCGACTAGGGCTAGGCTATCAGAGCCGGTGCAGGTGGAACTATAAGGTCCAAGCTTTGGGTAGTACGTCCTTCTAGTCCGGAGCCGATTCACTTCGTCCTTTTTCTCCGAGCGCCACTTCAACGTCTTTCGCTGCGAGCGCCCCCTGGCAATATCACCTGTGGATCTACCGGCACTTTGATTCTGTTCTATCTTTACTGGACCTGTCCTGACGAAGCTTCCTAACAAGGTTTTCAGAATGTGGCTGGATTTCAGGACGCTTATTACAGTTTAAGCCTCAAAAAACAAAATGGAACCTTCTTCTGCTGCATTTAAGTAATTTTTTTGATAATGGCTTTCAAGCTGTCAAATAGAGTTTTCTGAAATCTGTTCCATTCAGGGTTCCAAAAGTGTGCATTTGACATTCTAGAATGAATATTTTTCATTGGACGGAATATAGCGTTTTCTTGAAGTCATCAACTATGTTTTCCGGCTTATTTCATGTTTGCATGCCATCGTTTACTCCGACAGGTATTTTTCGCTGACACTCGCCAGTCTGTTAAGGGGGGTAGGCGTTTCGGAACAAGGATCAAGGCTTTTTTCAATTTCCCCGGACAGCATCAATAGATTCGCGTAGAATGCCTTCACTGACAGGACATCATACATATATTTTTTGCTGGATAACCACAGCAGCAAAAAGCTGTTGTCAATTTATAACAATAAAATTGAGGCCTTAACTGCAGCAAACAAATATCTGCTTAACAGAATTTTCACTGTTTCGATGGTTTTTCAGCTGATGCCGAAATTGTAAATTTGGGGCAGTTTATGTTTAAGGTATAGAAGGAAAAGTGAAGTTACTCAGGACCGATGAAAGCGCTAACCATTCCAGATTGCTTGCACATTGTAGCAAACGCTTGAAGAGAACTCCTCAACCACTATCTAGTAGGGTCGTCCTTGTCGGCGGGAGTACATAGCCACAAAAGTCGCTAAAAAAGCAAGCCGATACTGCTACATAAATAACGGTCGCAAATAAAACATCACTATGCTGTTGCTTCGGCGTTTCCTGCTGAAGCCGAATAATAAAACTTGCGCTTTTCATATTTCTTATGTTGAATATGATGTGTTGTTAAAGCCATTCTTGTTTTAGGTGGAAGAAATTGCCAACAGGGTTAATGCGACTCTCGTGGAATCAATTCGCACAATGGCCACTATCAATAACAGCACGAAAGAGTCCTTACTAAAGAAGGTGAGAAAATGCAGCTCTTGTTTTAAGTAACGAATATCTCTATATAAGAATAATTCGTCTATAAATTTTTATTTTCATTATGTGAATTATACCGCAATCCCTGTTTACGGATAATACATATTTATTACAAGGAAGTGGATCGAACCATTTTGGTTCCTATAAAAAGATTCTGGCGAATAGTTTCTGCAGCGAGCAACATATCTACAAATATTTACAATATATCCCATGTGGCGTTTGAAAGTCACACTTAGCAACCAAGCAAGAGATGGCCAGGAACTGTTTATTTATAAAACGTTTATTATACCTTGGTTCTTACAGTTCAGGTACTGTAAAATCGATGAACAGTATTGCGTACAGTTTGATCACTTAGTGGGCAGGTTTTCAGTACCTTTCTTGGTTATATAAATATGGTTGCTTAGATAATCAACTGCAGCGCGCTGCGGCTTAATACATGCCTAAAATAGACCTTTGAGCTAATGACGAAGATTTTGGCAAACCATGCCTTTGGAATTTAGGTTCGATGTGCTACACTAAATTCTCAAAGGCCACTTATTTGCTCTCATAATATATCCTGAACATTGAGATCGGAATATCACCTCTTCTCCCAGTGGAGGTTTTGAGCAGAAACTGTTGCAAGAAAATCGAACATATTAACAATATTATTACGAACAAAATATAGTAATGATCAACATGAACAGATTTACTTAAGCTCTCAAAGACCAAAGAGTGTTTCGTATAGGAACGCTCTTTTGTTTATTAACGATAAGGCTCTTTGCAGGATACTACGTTCTCTACACAAACTCTGCAGTAAATAGTATTGCCAAGTGTGTAAATCATGGGGAATGAAAATTATTATCGACGAAACTTCTTTCATCAACACTCCGCGTAAAAGCCGCTTGCTGTACTTTCTTAGTTTAGCATGATGAGGGTAGGCTCGGTGGGATATTTAGGCATCACATGTACCCATATAACTATGCTGCGTACTCATATACCTAACACGCGTGAAAAACATTCGAAGAGCTCTGAGCTCTTTGTAGAAAACTATCCGCACCTCCTCCTCGTGTAACGCTAACAGCCTATAATACCCTCATAAGGCCCATCCTTGAGTACGGTAGCACTATTAGGAGCCCTCATTAATCATACCTCAGCCAAAAACAAGAAAAAGTTCAACATAACTCCATTAGTTTTATTGTCTCCCTCTCTTCACGCCATGATAGTGTATCATCCATGCGGACTAAAACGGGTATCCCTACCCTTTCTTGTCGGCCACGCGTAGCTTTCATGAAATTTTCATTTCTTCTTTATAACGGTGAAATTAAAATTGACGCGGCTCAGTACAACAAGGCACCTTATCATCATTCCCTGATGTTAAATCATGAAAAGTGCATCAAATAGGCTGCCATATGAATTAATGGACGATATCTGCCTTGATATTTGTGTCTCAAAAATGTCGAGTCATTTTTCGCGAAGCAGATGGTATAAGAAAGGATAATTCTTAAAATGTCTTTTTTTATTCACTGCTAGTGTTCAGTTTAAGAATTTCTCTTATCAGTACTTATGGACTAACGTCTTTTATTTTGTCGCTTCATGGTTTTCACTGTTTCATAAAAGACAATCTGAATTTGTATTATAGTGTTGCAGTGCGCATATTTCATTTTTTTTTGTTGTTTTGTTTTTGTTTTGCGTCTTGTACAATAGTCTCACTAGTTTGCTCACTCCTTCAGGAGCCTAAAGAGGCTACAGAATGCTTAAATAAAACAAAACATCCCGTAAACATAAATAATAAGACGCAGTATTTTTGACAACACATTTGAAAGTCTTGATGCTAAAATAATAATCGCTGAAAGTGCGTTTACGTTGGTATCGGCTGTAGTTTATTATTTTTATTGCGTATCTTTGCCATTCAGCATAAGAGACCTAAATATAGATATGCAAGCTAATGAAACCTATAATGCTCAACAACTCTCAGTGGTTGGGCCCATGTGTCCATAATTTTGCATCAGGCGGCCGGTTAGTGTAACAACCTTGGCTTCAAAAGTGTAGCCTGCGTGGACCCCAAAGCACAGGGATCGTTGTAGAGAAATGATTAAGCACCCTTTCCGTAGCGGGAGCTAGACAAAAAGGGGGAGGTCGAGAGCAGTCTGCGAGGTCCATAAGAATTTTACCGAAGGGTCAATGCAGCACCCAAACGGATTCTCCTCCACGCCACCTCCTCATGGCGAGTAGGACAGCCGGGAAAGTGGGATCCACAAAGCAGCATTAAAGCACGCGTGGAGCTACGTAGGAATTCCGCTTCCTGCACTACGCCGTCTCCTGAAGACAGCTTCAATACAGGTAGAGGGTATGACGCTCTCCTTGAAGACGACGAATATTCACGTTATCTGAAACAATATATTTTGCGGGGAACCCACTAAACAAGCGCAGGTCACGGAAATACTTCCCCTACATGAATGTCGTAAGTGATTTGTAGGGTAGTCAGGTTTATTCCCTGACTTACTTTTTCTACAGTGTCAAAGGAGAACGCATATGGCAGAGGAGGGAATTGAATTTGCAGCAGGCTCTCTTATCAGATTAATTGGTGACCTAGAAAGGGTGGTGTGTAAAATTTGGTAATACGTGTCATTTTTCTATGAGACGATAACAAGTGAACGTTTTTCAAGATATGAATGAAATCCATTTTTCATGTGCTAAGATATAGGCCACAGGTTATGGCTGTCCACCAGTTGAGGTAGCGAAGCAATAATAAATCATTAGAAAACTCAGGCACACTTGCGACACGCAGGTTATTTTAGGACCGTGGGCAAATGTACTAAAATAAGTGGGACCATTAACGTCGTGCAGTCGAAAGAGTAAGAATGCTAAAATATGTACTGTTTTTAGGTGGCTTCGATAACAACAAAATTTGGCTATTCAGACCGTTTATTTAACTTGACACTACTTGAAAGCCTTTATTCACCGGTGAGTACTTCATATCACAATTCCTACTTGATAGCTTCAATAAATAAACTTTGTCATTATTTAGCTTCCGGTACAAATAATGCATTTTAAACTCAAGTGCAGTTTATTTGCAATGCGCAAAGTCAACTCACATACCGCACTAAACTTTAGAGTCGCTGATGGGGACTGCCGGCTGATGGGGACGCCCGGCAAAGCACTGCTTTATTCCTTCAAAAAGTCGGGATTTCGCAATAGGCAATGATTTTCTCGCGAAATCTTTGCCTCAGATGCATCCTGCATCTTACATCCCCCTAGCTCAGGGCATAGCATTCATGCGCCGGTTAACTTCCGTAATTTTCGTCCTTTTCCCAGTCTTAACCGCTCTTCTCACTCAGCTGTCTACACTGCTCTGATTGCATTTTCTGGGAATTAAAGTTTTCAACCTACATGTCATCAGCGTTTTGGCCTTCAGCCTTACAAAAATTGTCTTGCATATATATGTTACCGGCATGATACCGTTATGCGTGAAACATCTCTCGTACAAGAGGACCACGGTTCGTACCTTTATGCCACCCCATTCTGCATGTTATTAAAATATGACTGCCGAATAAAATGATTGACCAGATGTTAGGTGCTGTGTGATCTCAGTGACCAATAACGGAAAAAAGTTTCTTCATCAGAACAGAAGTCGGCAACCCTTGTGAAGTAATTGACCAGTAAGTTTAATGAGAGTATACGAAATGCCCTTGTCCCTCATGTTCAGCGACAGCAGGAAAACAGATCATGGCGGCGGGAAGACCTCTAGCGGAGGGTGCTAAAAATTGACGGCTCCGAAGAAACGCGCATTAAAAGCTGGACCTGTAAACATCTAGCGCAAGAACCACAAGTCGTGAGGCAAGTCTAGTAGTGCTGTGCAACGACACAGGGGCAAACATTGTATCTAATACAGTTAAACTTACGCGGACAAATGAAGAATACAAAGTACTAAATTATTACTGCGATCTGTGCTTTGATGGTGCGGCGGAGACGCTAAACTCAGTGTATGATTAGTGATCAATAATCGTACGGCTGACAATATAGAGTATCTCTATAGCAGAATCTCAAACAATTGGTGGTCGGGCCTATACGACCCGTGAATCTGTGTAATGCGGCTGGCCAACTTCAAAATTTTCTCCCTTTGTTCCAGAAGAACGAGATACGCTTTCCAACTGACCTCAGCTAAAAAACCCCGTTCTCAAGTACACGCATTCATTGTGAAAGTGATAAGAGTAATTGTCTCCTCAATCTACAGACAATTAGGGCGAGCATCAGCTACTTTAAATAACGAGATCCTGCAATCCTCCAAATCCCTTCCTTCTACAAATATATATCAATTTTCACAAGTGAAGGTGATATATACTATTCTACGCACTCATAAGCTCCATATTTATTATGCTGAAGGCGTCATAATTCACTTTCGAGTAAAAAACAGCGTGGTGGTTCTTTTTAAACTTGGACCACATGCTCTGGAAAATGATATTTTGATAATAATGCTATGCGTTTAGTGTTTGTTTATATTTATTTTTGCTTCTATTGTTGTTTTATTTCTATTTCCTGGCTCTCTGTCCTTGATCACCAATATATCTAAATGCTGCCCATATTGAAATAAGTGTTTCATACCCCCTGTTTAGACCCTTTCAGGTTTCACAAATAAACTCATTAAGCAGCTTAATTTGAAGCTTTTAAGGCAAGAGCTTATCTTTTGTCATAAGCGGTGGAAATGTTCACAGGAAATGTTCATAGGAAATGTCCACGCGAACAGCCAGAAAAAACTCTCACCCGGGAATCGAATCACTATCCCTCTCACACTCATCCGAGAGCACAAACCAGCACTACACTTCGGGCGCCTCAGAAACCGATCATAATTTCTCTTGTCCAGCTTGAAGAGTATAATAGAGATGACGAGGCCGATGATGTTTATGAAGATAATGATGATAGCAGCGATGCTAATGACGCTGAAGTTAGTGGTAATCATGGTAGTAGCAAGGAAAATGGTGGACGTACTTGATAATGATGATAGTAGCGATAGCGATAGTGTTAATGATAAATGACGATTCCGTTTTTGAAAACAGTCCTTTAGATTACAATCCCCATTTACGCTCTTTAGCAGACTTAAGCGCAGTCCTGTGACTTCCTAGGCATAATGCCAAGGTATTCGAAAGACTAAACGAAAATCTAGCTTCAGCAAAGACTGAAGTAAAACACGTTGATATTCGAAAGACTAAACGAAAACATAGCTTCAGCAAACATTGAAGTAAAACACGTTACACTGCTCTAATGAATTAATGAATGACTGAATGAATACTATGGTAATTTATGCAAGTACCAGAACTTTGTGCTAATTTATGCAAGTAGCAGAACTTTGTGCTAAGCAGTTGGTGCAAACAGCTTGTGCCCTAAACAACGAGGTTTTATTGGTGTAATAGGCGGAACAAAATTATTACCAAATCATGAATACCTTTCTTAGCAAACGGATGAACCAGGACAGTATGTCTGAAAGCACGAAGGTGAAAGCAAAGAGAAAATAAATTTACAGAGTACTCCAGTGAATGTAGTGTGTATGATGCAGCGGTAGTTATAAAGGTTTGTTGCACTGACAGTAGAAAGGGACGCGCAATAATATCCGAGACCTGAAATGGGAATGAAATAAACTAGCAAGAACAAAGTAAATCAAATATTTACTGATGCTGTTAAAAGTAGGATTTCTTTGCAGAAGAAGCATTCGGCTTTACCCAAGGAAGGTGTTGAGAGTGCTTAAGGAAATTTTAGATATCCCCACTGATGTCGCATGAGTAGATGAAGTGATATTTAAATGAGATGCAGGCCAACTAACTAAGGCTATGAGGGATCGGTCGACGAAATGCCGGCAAGAAAGCACGAATGAACATCAGCTGAACTGCCAAAAATGAGCAGTAGACACAAATCATACGACCTAGGAAATTTAATATTAAGAGCTTTGGCGTGTTGAACTCATCGACGGAAGCCTAACAGCGGTTAAGAGGAAAGTGAGTGTAAGGAAAGTTACGATATATGCGCGAGCAGGCCAGGTTGGCCATGTCATCGGTACCATACAGAATGTTATCAATTTATCTGGGGATTTCTACACTGATTAGTGCTGTAGCCAAAGCTGTCAGGGTTATAAAAATGACACTGCAGGAAGCGCATGTTCTTTTATTAAAGAGTGATATATATAGATATATATATATATATATATATATATTACCGGAATCTTCGAGGAACACCAGCATTACCTTAATATATATCAAAAGGGACATAGGAACTTTGAACTTAAGGCGGATCTGCTTAGGCCTTGTCGCGTACAAGATATTATCTAGGGTGGTCGCACGGGGTATTAGACCAACCACACTGAAAAACTAGACGACCCCGCCGTGGTAGGAAAGTGGTTAGAAGGATCCCAACCTGGGCCAGGCAGCTCCCAAATAGCAAACGATGGGCGTGCAGCACCTAGACAAATTGATCGGCTGAGGTCTAAGCAGAAAAACCACTTATCAGAAACGTCTTATTAGGAAAGTCTCAAGCCCTTACCATTCTTAGTTGGGTTTAACGTGGACAGGAGTATTGTCCAATCATTAAAGCTTGAACAATATATATGCAGAACATCGCGCTTTCCCACAACAAAGCTCCACTGACCTAGGCTAAGTCAAAATTCGTCCCAAGTAAAACGCAATGTAGACCTAATTAGCAAGAGAGAAAATTTTGTACAGGCACGATAATTCATAGCGCCAAAGAAAAATTCGTCTTCTATGTTAGCGCTACATGATATTTTAGCTTGTGTCATACGCTGGCATCGCCAGTATAAGGCAACGTTTCTTGTGAAGGGAACCGCTGCTTTCGATATATTACCGTTTGTTTTTCGATTTTTTATTATGCTGTGCTCTTGTAGCCTACAAACCTCCAATAGCAAACGATAGCCTCCAATAGCCTAGAAACCTCCACAAACATTTCCTGTTGCCAAAATGAAATGCATTTAAACGACGTAATAAAGTGGCGGGGAATAATTACTGGCTCAGTGGTAATAAAACGGGAAGCTAGAAAAGACTAACATGAATGTAAATAAAAATGGCAATAAGGGAGGATTGTATAGTCGCTGGCATCTTCAAGGTTGGTGATGAAGTACAGCTGGAACTCATGCATGCGACGACCAGGAAAAATGTAATCATATCGAGTCCACCATAGAATACATGCTAGACTCATCTTCACCCACATCAAATTGGACACTCATGAGATGAAAAATACTACATCAATAAGCTTCCTTATTGCCTTCAAGAAATAGACTACAAGAAAACCGCTAACATTAAAATACCAATTGTAGACAAACGCGAATATTCCAAAAGGAAGGCTCTGATTTACAGGATGTCCTACTATACAACATCTTAAAACAACTAAACAAAGTTTGCAATATAGATTCAAATTGTATAAATATAAACTACCGGCGTCAGAAATTCATTTGGCTTTAAAAGAAATTGGTGGTGGCTTAACTTGGTTAAGGCTGGATATCAGAAGCGAAAATCTTCAGCGATGCCATGGCTTAGCTTGTGGTTCCTTGGCGTAGCTGTGGCTTACCGTTTTATTCCCGTTTGCACCTTATAGATATTCCATGGCTTATCATGACGGTGAAACACTGATTACAGCGACACATCACATAAAATTAAACTTTATTCCGATTCAACATCATCATCATCGCTACACCTTTGTACAGACATAAACGCAGCCTGTTGAAAGCGCTGCACCAGCTTAAGATCAACCGGCGGAGTCGCGACGGCGGTTGCGGCGGCAGCGACGACTTCTACCACCTGCGCCTCTCCTGTGGCGTCATGTGGCTCATGCATGCACAGCTGTGGCTTTTATTGCGAAAGCAATACTACGCCAGGTGTAACTGCTCGTCGCTGTGTGCCGTGTCCGTGCCCATGACCGTGGTCCCCTGGCAGGAGCTGCCAACTTGGGTCTCTCGTTTCACATGGGACGGTTATGTCAGACTCAGCCTGCCGCGACTCTTGCATTCACGTTACCTCTATAAACCACTGAGGTACGCTCATACGGCTTGGTTAAAGCGGGTTCTTTTATGCGTTTCTAACGACGGAGCAAACGCGAGACTAGGCGCTTACTAGCATAGTGAAGTGAAGATTTTTGCTTCAAATACCTAGGCAGTCTTGCTGAAGGTAGATAACAAACACAGTGCAGATACATATCTAGGTTTACTGAACAATATCGAATTTGTCCCGTCAAAAGAAAAATAACGTGTTGTCCTCACACCAGCTGTTACTATGACGTGGTCTTACTTCCGACACTTATATACCCGCCCAGGGTGTCCAGCCTGTAAAAACGAAAATGTTTATGCCGACATTCACCAGTTGTGGGACCACCTACCATATTAAACGACACAAATCCGACACCTGATGGATCATGTCTTATATATCACTTGGCCACAGCGACCTCATCATCGCTCGCTCCTGAACTTCATAAAATCAGCCAATTTTTCTCCATTTATTTAATCATTTATTGATCCTTTATCTCACACTCTACTAATTGTTTGGAGCAATAATCTCGTTACAAAAAAAAACAATGTAAACCCAATCATGAATAGTATCAGACAGTAACCCCCTCATTGGTGGTAGTACCAGATAGTAACCCCCTCATTGGAGGTAACGTTATTGCTTACTCAAGGTTTCACTGAGCGTCGTGAAAGCTTCTGTAAAACGTTTCACGTATTGGAAGAAACTTACGCACACCGTTTGGGAAGAAATTGACATAGAGTATACTGATCTACTTATAGATGAGAATGCCTTACAAATGAGCGTAGCGACGTGTTTCAATTCACCATTAATGACATAATCAATCTAAACATTGAATAGGATCAGAATAGCGCACCAAAATTTTTTTGTTATTTTAGCATTAGTGGTAATGAACTAAACAAAATATATTTTTTTAGAAACATGGACAACAATACTCCTTTTATTATTGCAAATTGTCTGGTGAATGTGAATATTTTTGAATTTGAATTTGACTATTTTTGGTTGGTTACTTGTGTACATGCACTTGAAGGCAATCATGTTTGTGTTACATTTTATATTGTTGTCTTCTTGACGAGCCAAATATCTACAAATGTATTTTGCATAGTTACAGATCTCTTTGAGGCAATGAGGCGTTCATAACGAGTCTACTCATTTAACCTAACTGGTTTAAAGCTTTTGACAGTACCAAACTTTTAGCTTGAGTAATACGTATTTCACCGATAACACTTCACTCCTGCCTTCATTGGTGCCGCGTCTTTTCTGTTTCATTCTATTTCATCATGTTAATTTTCAAACATAAAAGGAGTCGCCTGGTAACTGCTTTATGCCACTTGAAAATTGCTCTACAATATAGGATGCTTCAACAATGGTCGTGCATACCTCCTCCTCCCGGAGAATACAAACTGCCGTGTTTGAATGAATATTTGTGTGTGAGTCTTTTTTCCACAATACAGTACTGCAGAAGAAGCTCTAAACTTGCAATCGCTACCGCAAACATGTTTTAATGTCCCTCTGATTTCCGATGCATATTGGCACATAGACAGCCCTGAATGATGAATTCATTCAGTGACAGAATGCAGTTCGATTTAATAATGCGGCATTATCAATTTAAACATGCGAACTTTACATTTGTAGCCCTGCGCTGCCGTATAACACTTGTATATAAGTGGGACTGGCGGAATCTTCTAACCAAACATTGAATTCTTGTTCTGGTGCTAAACTCGATATATAACATAAGGATGTTCCTTCTGCCGTTTAGTACGGCGCTAAATAATAGAGCCATGTATTTCAATACCGATATGCTTAAAACAGTGAAAAGAAGGGATTCTTTACCCGAGTGGAAAGATGGGCTTTTTTTATAACAGCCTGAGCAGTGAATGAACGTAACGTATGAAAAGGTCCCCAAACATAAAATGGTTCCTTGGTAGATCAATATTTGAAACACGTAGTGTAGAAAGGCGCGAAACTGAGGTTAATATATTGTATTTAATATTTTATTTCGCTGCAGATTCTCTACCTTTCAAAGAATAGTTCCTTTCTAGAACTGTTAGGAAAAGTATCGAACAACTCACACCGCAGGATGTTGAAAAAGTTTTTTGAGAAAGAACCTTCGAATCCAATGTAAGTAAGAAAACTTTGTTTGGTGAGAGTTTAAATACCCATATTATCTACAAGCATCCTTAAGGTCAAATATTGTACTTTCTCTGAACATCTCCAGTTACTTGCCTTTGCTCTAAAGCACGTAGATCATCAAATTGTTAACGTGTCTTTGATGGAGACTTGATTCTACGCAGCGAAAGCACTCGTTTATCGAAGCTGGGATTCTAGAAGCGGATTAGAGAACAGACAGGAGAGCGTAGGCTTAAACTCTACAAAGACTCGTCGAGCCAGGCTCATAAAATTTCTCGTCAAGCTGTGGCATTCATAAGGCACAAATATAGAAGAACAAATTTACTATGGCTAATTTCTGCATGATTAGGTTTATCCGTTGAACTTACGAAGAAGATGTGGAGGGTGTTCGAACACTAGGGCTGCGTGGGTATGTTTAGGAATAGCTATGAGGATTGACTGATTAGCGGGTATGATAATGCAAAGGGAGGCGAGGAAATGCTGCCCAGTGGTGGCCGCGACTAGTCTCAGGTACTGCGTCTGAGGGAACGCGTCAACTAATTACTGATGGCGGCTATACATATCTAGTGCTAAGCGTTTGCTTAGTGCTAGCGCTAAGAAGTATGTTGAGGGCTGCCTTAGTTTCAAAGCATATCATGCTATTCACGCACTCGGTTTCAGCCAGAATAATCTTCACATATGGGGTGGCAAATAGGACGCGGCTAAGTATAATAACATAGACAAATTTCATGAGTGTGTCGGAGCTAAATCGAGGAATGCCAGCTCCGACAGCGTTCGGGTTCGAGGTGTTCTTTTTTTGTGCTGCGCGCGCTGAGGAGCCTACTGCCAACTACTTCTTCCTTTTTTAGCGACGTGCAGTTGCTTGCGATAAGAGCGCGGCGCAAGGGGCGCTACAGGGCTTCCCAAGTAGAGCGGAAACCGCGGGATCTGCGCATGCAGCAGACGAGTTTGGTGGCAGTGTCAGCAAAGCCGAATCGAGAGTGATTTCAGTGGTCACGGTTGGAGGATTGGAAATATAGGCAGGTTTCAGCCTGCCACCAGACACAACATCTTCACGACCGTTGATGTCTAGGGTGAATGTCTTCGTCGCACGCTGGGGCACACGGAACGGTGAGTAGTAGGCCGGTGTTTGGGGAGGACGGACGTGGTCACGGCAAACGAAAACATGGCTGCAGGACTTCAGATCCTGGCTCACAAACACGGATTGAGGTGACGATTAGGCGGTATGATCGCAGAGATGTATCAAAATGTATTCGGAAGGTCCCGGAGACAGGATGAAGCATCATAGATGACCGAAGGTGAAGAAAGAGGGAAATCCCCAGGAAGTCACATGAGAACACCATAGACCAGCTCAGCACAAAAGCAGCCAGGGTCGGCCTTTGATGCTGAGCGGATGCCCAGAAGGACAAGGGGAAGGCCGTCGTACTAGCGGTGCCTCGGTTGATAAGCGGTAAGGGCGGCGTTGAGTTGGCGATGAAGACGTTCCACCATGCCATTTGTCGAAGAATGGTAAGTTGTCGTATGAATGTAATGGACGCCTAGGATGTTGACAAGGGGGGTGAACAGGGCCGACTGAAACTGGAGGCTGCGGTCGGTGGTTATGACAGAAGGCAGCCGAAACAAAGCGCCCAGTCGGCCATTAGGGGCGTAGGAACTGTATCTGTCATATTGCCAGAAATTGGTATAACCTCAGGCAAGCGCGTGAAACGGTCCACACATGTGAGCTGGTACGTGGCCCCATGTTATGATGGAAGTAGTCCAACAATATCTATGTAGACGTGGGAGAACCTCGTATCGGCAGGCCGAAAAGAAGAGGCAGGCGTGACGGTATGCCGCGTTGCACTTTCATCAGCTGACATTGAAGGCTGTTTTGTGCCTAGCTATGAACATCGGCATTCATGCTCGGCTAACAAAAGCGCGATGTAATCAGCTTCTTTGTTGCACGAATACAAGGGTGGCTCATTTGGCGCAATTTGTGAAGTATGGCGTGACAGAAAGCCAAAGGTACGTCGGGGTGCGGAAGACCAGTCGATGTCTCCCACATAATCAACGCGGAGGAAAACGGCAGCGAACATTCAGCGAAGAAGAGGAACGTGGACAAAGAATGAAGGCGATGCAGCTCTGGGTAGTTGCATTGTGCACAGGCGAGTCGGACGTAATGGCGCCTACGCGGCAAAGTGCATCAGATGCAGCATTTTACGGTCCATGGACGTGACTGTGATCGCTTGTAAACTCTGAGATAGACATTTGGTGAATCTCGCGTGCAGTGTAGGTGTTGTTATTCCGTTGGAAGCCAAACTTCAAGGGCGTATGGTCTGTAACGACGTGAAAGTCCTTACCTTCCGGAAGTGGAGGAAATTATTTATGGCGAGGTACACCGCGGGGGGTTCTCGACCAAAGGCGGTGTATTTTGCCTTTGGTGGCTTTAGCTTTTGTGAGAAAACAGCGATATGCTGCCAGCTAGAGACACCCTGCGCAAGTAATGATCCGACTGAAATGCTAGATGCATCAGTGACAAGACGCATAGAGCACAGGAACGGGATCTCTATTTGCAAAGTGGCGTCTGCGAGCGCCTTTTTCGAAGCAGCGATTGCAGCTGAAGTGAGTCCACTCAAGTTGCGCAGCTGGATCGTTTTTGGTAGCAAAAAGGTCGGGTAGAGGCTTCCGGAAATTGGCACACTTGAGGAGAAAGCGGCGGGCATTGTTCAGAAGGCCCAAGGATGCTTTGAGCTTCTTAAGTGATATAGGGGGTGGAAAATCTTGAACGGCCTTTACTTGGTTGTCGCGAGGCCGGATACCTTGTGGAGTGACAAGATTACCTAGAAAAGCAATTGTAGTGACGCCGAAAAGGCAATTGTCCGGATATATAGGGAGCCATATTCATCAAGGCGATGGAAAAGGACGCACAGGTGGGCTGTGTGCTCATCCTCGGAGGAGCTTGCGACGAGGGTATCATTGATGTAGGCGAAAACAAAGTCGAAGCTTCACCTAACCTCGTGTATAGTTCGCTGAAAAGTCTGGGCAGCGTTGAAAATGTTGGTGCAGCGCCGCAGAAGATATCCTCACATACTCAAAGAGGCCGAATTGTGTTATAATGATCGTGTTCAGATATCAGCGGGCTCCACTGGGATTTGATGGTAAGCCTTCACTAAGTCAAACTTAGAGAAGATCGCGCGACCAGCCAAATTTGACGAGATGTCCTATATGTGAGGAAGTGGATTGCGGTCTGGTAAGGTGTGATCAGTGAGGGCGCGGTAATCTCCACAGGGGCTCCAGTCGCATTGATCTTTTTTTTTTTTTGCTATCAAGTGGAGTGGTAATGCGCAGCTGCTGGAGGCAGGGCGCGCAATGCCGATTCCAAACATGTTTGAAACTCATGACGAGTGACAGCGAGGCGTTCTCTAGACAGGCGGCGAGGGCGAGCAAACACAGGTTGTCCAGAGGTCGCAATAGGGTGGGTCATCGAGTCCTTCATCAGTGATTCTCGGATGTGCAGCTTGAAGATGTTGAGACAATCACAAGGATTTCCCCGTACTGCGATGCAGGGACGAAAGCTGTCATCGAAGAGTGGGAGAGTACACCGTTGACGGCCAGGTTGTGGCTAATATCGATGAGGCGATGAGCCTGCATATCGACAACGAGGTCGAAAATCTGAGGAAATCAGCACCGAGCACGGCGTGCGAGGCATGAGCGATGAATAAAATCCAGCGGAACGAACGGCGCAATCATAAGTTTAGTGTAAGAGACCGTTGGCCGAATTCGCAGATTGGAGAGTTGTTTATCGCTTGGAGCGGAGTGGCTGGTTAGTTGCGATGGCGATCTGCGCAGCCTGCTTGTATTACGCTGACCTGTGCTCCAGTGTCAACGAGGAAGTGAGCGCCAGTGATCTTGTCCGAAACATAAAATACTTGCCGCTGTAGGTGGCCGGTAGCAGGGTTTTCCAACCAGGAGCATGGTTGGGTTCAAGTGCGGGCAGAGCTACCCAAAATACGGTGGTACCAGCACACAGCCAAAAGAGAAGTCTTGTCGCGCATCTGACCGTTAGAGTTCCAGTGATGGCGGCCTTGCCTCGTAGTGGCGGTGGAACTGGAACCTCAGCGGAGAACAGCGTGGCAGGAACGTGAGGTCATGAAGTCGCCTGGCTAAATCATCCACTCACTCTTCTATACTCACAAGCTGAGAGGCTATGGTAATAGTAGGTGTAGCGGTCACGGCGCTAACGCTAACAAGCATTCAGTAATCCGCAACAGGCAGGACATGTAGTGCGAAGAGAGGATAACCGATGGTCGCTGAGGGTAACAAACTGGATTCCAAGGGAAGGAAAGCGTAGCAGGGGGCGGCAGAAAGTTAGGTGGGTGGATGAGATTAAGAAGTTCGCAGAGTTCAAGTGGATGCAGCTAGCACAGAACCGGGTTAAGTGGAGAAATATGGGAGATGCCTTCGCCCTGCAGTGGGTATAGTCAGGCTGATGATGATGATGATGATGAATCCGCAACACAGTCCGCGAGTTCAGCGAGCGTATCCGGAGTGACATCACTCGCAGCCGCAAGGACGAAGAGCATGTTCTCGGGGAGTCGCTGGAGAAACCACCCATGTGTTAAAATGTCCGGACCCGAGGGGTAGTCTCCAAGCAGCTGTCGCATGTGACGGGTGAGCTGCGAAGGACGGCTATCACAGAGTTCTACAGCTGTGAGAAGCTGCTGGAGTCGGCTGCGCTGGTACGCGGATTTGAGGTGAACGATAGCCGCATTCAGTGCCAAAATATCGTGCCCTGTCCGGCGTGGCCATAGAGTCCGCTATTTCCTCAGCGACGTCAGGAGGCTGGGAGGACACGAGATGGAGGAAGTTGGTCTCCAAGCTGGTGATACGCCGTAAGTAGAAATGTGCCTCAGCCCGGAGTATCCAGGCACGAGGGCTCTTGGGCCAAAATGGTGGCAGGTGAACTGGCTGAAACGTGGCCAACGAAGCGACCTTATGCCGAGCATCCTAGGGCGGGTCGCCGGCTGTAGGTAAGGTGGAAGAGCCAGCGGAATCGATTAGAAGGACGGGATTGCGCAGTCGATGCTTGTTCACGAAATTAGTCGGAGCTAAGCCGAGTAATCACCAGCTCCGACAGCATTCGGGCTAAAATAATTTTTTTGTGATGCTGGCGCTGAGGAGCCTACTGCCCAACTTCTTTTTCCACGCCGTGGCTTGCGATAAGAGAGGGGCGCAAGAGGCACTACAAGACGATACGCGGCGTAGTAGCTGCAGCACGGGTTGCGTTGAGGCCTTTAGTGTTTGAAGGGTATGATCGCTGGGTCTGGAATCCTGCATGTAGAGGCAAATGATGCGGAGGGTCGCGGTGCGGACATATATTCTTTTAAACAATTTGAACGGATAATTTAGCGGACGATTTTGTTCTAATTAGAAGCAGCGCATTCAACCCCAATAAATGTGTAAGCTGAGTTGACGTCGGCTGCTAATTGAAGAGTTTTCTGCAATTACCCATCTGACCAATGATTGATCTATGTGATATTATCCCCAGTGCACAGGTAGGCTTGAGATGCAAGATGAGACGAGTTTAAGCTAGGAGGATGAAGCCACTGTTAAAGGGAAAGGGGGAGAGCACAGCGCGATGAGGATTTCCGAGATCCCGAGTGTACAAGGGGCTGTGCGGTGCTGATCTGGTGGGTTTGCAGAATGAAGATGATTTTTCCTTTCTTCTAGGAGCCAGGGAGGGTGCATTCGTTAAAATAGTAGACTAGATCAGTTTTGGAGTCACAGCTAATATTTCTGATAGCGTCGTTAACATCCTGATCTTTTCCGTGTTGAGTGTTGCAAAATTTCAGTAGGGTTGCGCAAAACGTCGTTTCTCAAATGGGGGTTGTCAAGCTGAGTTTGGGATGGGCCTGTGTATTTTGGGTGTTTGCAAGGAGACCTGAAATGGGACAGGTACATTTCACCTGCACAGGGAAGGTGTCGGTGGCCTGCAGGTGAAATGGGTGTATGGAGATGCACCACAGACATTCGTCATTAGGTCTCCACAAATATATATTTGACAGGACCCGCTCTGCCGGCGTAAACGGGACAGCGAACACCAACATTCAGTCCTGCAGCCACGTAGAACAAGCTGCGCGTGCTTGGCAAGCGCGCTGAGGCTGTCGTCTTCTTATTCGCCGAAACGATGATAGTATGTCACAGAGCCCCCTTCTTTCTAGCGATGAAGCCATGAGCGAAGGGGAATGACGAAAAGCGAACTCTGGTACTGAGAATTTACGCGGCGAGAAGTGGCACGCTCGGGAGAGATTGCAGTGGCACAGTTCGCAATCTCAATCAAGGTGGGCGGGTCTAAGGCGATCAACAGAGATCGTGTCCTCCTGGCCGTTAATACGCAGTAGGAAGTACTTCGGAGCACACCGGAGCACCAGGTACGGACCATCGTATGGCGGCCGTAAGGGTGGACGGACAGCGTCGTGGCGAACAAAGACGTGTGTGCACCGCTGCAGCTCAGGGGGAACGTTGATGCGACGGGAATACTGGCGCTGACGTGGTGGAATGACATTGCCTATAGCGCTACGTAGTCGGCAGGCGTAATGTGTGACGTCAGGAGGAGTGGGTGGCGAGGGCTCGAAGAACTCGATAGGGACACGGAGAATGGTG
This sequence comes from Amblyomma maculatum, assembly GCA_023969395.1. Classification (NCBI taxonomy): domain Eukaryota; kingdom Metazoa; phylum Arthropoda; class Arachnida; order Ixodida; family Ixodidae; genus Amblyomma; species Amblyomma maculatum. Next base: position 239,568 of record JAJIZL010000111.1, read on the forward strand.
CCAAACATTAACTCTGCTGCACAGGGGGTAGAATCACTGTGAAGTGCGGTTTGGAGACCAAGCAGGACAAAGGGTAGGCGCTCAATTCATGATGCATGGAAAGCGAACGCCATAAGTGGAGCTTTCAACTGCCGGTGAAAATGTTCAATGATACCGTTCCAAATAGGGTGGTAAAAGGTCGTCTTAACGTGGTTGACGCTAAGGACCCGAGATAGATTAGCAAACAATGCTGAGTCAAACTGACGACCACGATCAGTTGTAATGGTGGAAGGAATGCCATAGCGGCTTATACAGAGCATGATATGAGCGCTCTTGCGATCGCCTCCGCCATTATGTCCAGAAGGGGCATCGCTTCAGGCCACCTTGTAAATCTGTCAATGCAAGTTAACAAGTAGCGGTAGTTTCCGCAGGGAGGAAGAGGACCGACAATGTCGGCGTGCAAATGGCTGAAGCGGGCGTCCGGGGACGGAAAGGATCCAAGAGGAGTCGTTGTGTGTCGGTGCACTTTACGTTGCTGGCAGCGGAGGCACGTGCGCGACCAGCGGCGAGCGTCGACGTGAATGCGAGGCCAGACATAACGAGCCGTGACGAGCCGCTGAGTTGCGCAGATGCCAGGATAGGCCAAACAATGGAGGGCGTCAAAGACAGATCGGCGGTATGGAGGCACGTAGGGGCGATGGCGACCGGTTGACGTATCACAGAAACGAGGAACGGCGCAGTCTGGGAGCAAGACGTCCTCCAATACCAGAGAGGGGTCGCGCTTGTGAAGCCGTTGCAGTTCTGCATTGGCTCGTTGAGCAGCAGCCATAGCCGTGAAGTCGATGATTGGCAGTCCATTGCCGGTCGCATTTACATCAGCGCGACTTAAAAACATCGGCAACTTTGTCTGACTTGCTGTTTACGTGACGAATGTCGCAGGTAAATTCGCAAATATAGGCGAGCTGCCTGATTTCCCGAGGAGCGTAGGAGAAACTGCTGGATGCCAGCGCAGACACTAGAGGTTTGTGGTCAGCCAAGATATAAAACGTGCGTCCTTCAAGAAAATGACGAAAGTGCTTCACGGCTGAATATATTGCAAGCAGCTCTCGGCCGAAGGGGCTCTAGGTGCTCAAGGGTCGCAAGCTTATTGGAGAAGAAGATGACTGGCTGCCAAACACCAGCTGCAAACTGTTGTAAGACCGCGCAGAGCGCAGTGTCCGTTGCGTCAATTATGACGAATGCGGGCGCATCACTATTGGGATGGACGAGGAGCGTGGCGCCGACGATGTCAGCTTTGATGCCGCTGAATGCGCCGTCAGCGGTATCGCTCCAAGCGACAAGAGCTGCCCGCTTGACGTGGCCCTAGAGAAGGTCAAGAAGAGGCTGCAGTATTGCAGCAAAGCGAGGAATGAAACGCCGATAATAGTTGGCGAGGCCGAGAAATTCGCCTAGCTGGCGGGTGGTAGTGGGCCAGGGAAATTGAGTGAGGGCGGTGACACGGGCCAGTAACGGGCGGATGCCATGGGCGTTCACGCGATGGCCGAGAGAGTCAAACTCTGCAACGCCAAAACTCGCTTTTCGATCCATTGACCACAAGATCAAAGCTGCTTAGCCTTTCGAGGACACGACGCAGATGCAACTTGTGGGCTTCTCCCGTAGGGATGATGACGAGAATGTCATCAAGATAGGCAAAGTAGCACGTCAAACCGCCTAGGACTTGGTTAGCAAAGCGCTGAGATGTCCGAGCCGCATTGTGAAGACCGAAAAGCATCCTCACATAATCAAACATGCCAAATTGCGTAATAATAGTGGTCTTCGGGATATCCAAGGACTCTACAAGAATCTGGTGATAGGCTTTCACGAGATCAAACTTGCTGAAGATTGCGCAGCCTTGAAGGGTCGATGTAAAATCCTGGATAAGTGGAATCGGGTAGCGGTCAGGGACTGTGGACTTGTCACCGCACGGGCGCCAGTCGCCCTTTTTTTTGGGTACCATGTGGAAGGGCGATGCCCAAGGACTGGAGGAGGAACAGACGCAGCCAAGCTCCAGCATGTGCTCGAACTCATTTTTGTTGAAAGCAAGCGATCCGGTGCGAGGCGACGAGTGCGAGAAAACACAGGAGGCCCAGTCGTCAAAATATGGTGAGTCACGCTGTGCGCAACCAGTGCTTGAATGGACGGGGGTGAAAACATTCGTAAACTCGACCAAGGCCGCTGGACCAAGGGTCTGAAACTGTGCTGTGCGCCTGGAGGAGCCGGATTGGTGATAGCGCTAAGAGACGCCTTGGACGACTAGCCTCGTTTTGGAATCCAGTACGTTGCTTTATGTCAACTAGGAGCCTGTAGTGCCATAAAAAGTCGGCGCCGATGATTAGCAAGCGCACGTCCGCGATGACAAATACCTAGCGAAAGGTACGGCGGATTCCGATGTCGAGAGCTACCGACTTCTGGCCGTATGTCCATGTGGTCGATGCATTGACTGCGATCAAAGGTGGAAATTCTGAAGGACGGAGTCGCTCAGCCAACGGTGTCGATTAGGAAGCGGACCTTCGTTATACGGTCAGTAACATGGAAGAGGCGACTTGATCGTGGGCCGAGAACACCGGTCGCCTTCAGTGTTTCGCCGGACCGTTTCCCGCGTAGGAGCAGGGCTGGCGGCATTAATGTGCGCGATAGCCATTGCGGCGATGGTACCAGCAAAAGGTCCTGGAGGGCGGGGAATTGTCGCCCGGAGCACTGGGGTTGGTACGTTGAGGTGGAAATGAGAAACTCGGCCGCCGCTTACTAAGGGCTGCAACTTCAGCTGTGCGCCGCGCTACTTGCCGAGTGAGCTCCTCATTAGCATCGGTGAGGCGGGCATAGTGATCGCCAGCAGCTGCGCTGGGCAAGTGAGAGGCAAGAGGATGATGAATTGTTTCCACGGAGGGAAAACCGACGTCCATGATCTTATCTACCAGCGTAGCGGGGGATTCTGGTGTCTGAGATGAAGACATGCTCAAGACCATGCGCACCTGTGGTGGTAGACACTGCAGGAAGATTTCCCGAAGGCGTGCGCTGTCGTGTGAAGTAGCGGAGTCTCCAGCCAGGGAAGTGATGCGACGCAACAGCTCGGTAGGCTTGCGATCTCCGAGCTATTCTGAAGTAAGGAGCTGCTGCAGTCGACGCGGCTCCGTTTTAGAAGTTCGTTGGATCAGCGTCGCCCGAAGATGATCGTAAGGGCGATCGCAGGCGGAGAACGCAGGACGTCTCCAACAATCGTCGCAGTAGAAAGCGTGAGCGCGCCAATAACGTGGTCGAATATGGTAACCTGCGAAGTGATGCGGTGCCGGCAGAACAAGGCCTCGATGGTGAGGAACCGACGTTCCGAGTGCAGTGACCAGGAAGTCAGGAAGCTTGAGAGCGGAGACCGACGACTCAGGACGCGGCGCCGTGTCAGGTGACGGTGACGGTAGATGAGAGGGGGAATCCGTCGCTATGGCTTACACAATCGAAGGTAGGCGAGATCTCGAGCTCCGGGCGCTCGTAGGCCTAGCAAAGCGGCTGATGCAAGCTCAGGGCAGGAGCAGAGAGCGAAAATGCGAAGTTCGAAGTCACAAAATTTGTGGAGTGCATCACAGATACTCGTCATCGGTCTCCAAAAATATATTTTGGTAGGACCCGCTGTACAAGGCAGCAATGGGACAGTGAATGCCGGCACTCAGTTTTGTAGCCACGTAGAACAAACTGCGCGGGGCTTGTCAAGCGGGCTAAGGCTGCTGTCTTCTTCGCCGAGACGACGATAGTATGCCACAGGTGCGGCGGTGAAATCTACGGTGAATATGGGATTTAGACTGCGTGATGCCTAGATGTGGCATAACAGGATCCACGCACGTGTTGTGGGTAGACTGCCGTGGAGGCCGTCACAATCCTTAGCCCAGTTAGCTTGACAGACTGGCTCTTTGCTGTTCTATATGAGACTGAAGCTGAGCGAGTTTTAGTTCTAGTTTCCTGTTGTGCGTTTGACTTTTTCATATTTACGTTATGTTGGCTTGTGCTTGAAGGAAACAGCTAGCCTACTGCCGATAACGGGTGTGGCGGGGTTAGTGTTTAGCATTTTGGTATGCTGCGAAATTGTTTCTTCAACTGAGCAGTCCAGGTGCGAGGGGAAAGAAAGACTGTGTTCGCTGTGATTGTCTGAATTGGCGGAGAGTGTCCCAGCTTTTGCGCCTGGCGGTAAATTTGCGCCAAGCTCGCCGGTAGTTTAATGTTATGCGAATTAGGTGTGGTAGCTGCCTAGTGTGATTTGCGTTGTTTCCAACTACATCCCTATTGCAAGAATCAGTGCCACTGGGTCACTCGGTCCCGGCGATATACCTGATTATGGACCCAGTATGACGCTGGAGACTGGGCGCGCTATGATGCAGCATACTGGCACGCTGTCACACTGCCTGTGCTACGAGCTAGACGACGAAATATATATGTGAAGACTATGCGGCTGGTCACTACTGAGACATCAATAGCAAATCCCCTGCTTTTATGAGTAGAGTATGACAGGTTTATTGCCCTGGAGGCATTCACGCATACATGTACATTGTCTCCATAAGCCATCTGTGATCCGCAGCGTAAGTGACATCTTCGACGCGCCTGTTGGTGAGGTTGTGCAAAAGCAGTGGCTCGCCGAGTTTACAGACTACCTGGCATAGTATTAAGTACCATTTTTTCTTTGCGGGTTTACGCACTTGTGGAATGGGTCGGTGACACGTACATGCAATTTAATGTTCTTTCCAGTTGAGATGCCTTGACGGTTAAGCTATAAACGAGATTCCCATATCTGAGCTAGAAACAAAGTTTAACCTACGTTATCTCGCGTAGCTTTCCTCCGCGCGTGCAAAGACAGTTATTAAGCTTCTCCGCCACTGCCGTAGCCAGCAGGCCAGACGTGCATATCCATTATACCACACAATTTACTTTCAGACTCACCGCTTCACTAATAGTACACTCTTAGCGACAGGCCACGTGAAAAAAAAGAAGCTGCGTCCCTCGTAGTTTTTACCGCAATATAAAAGTCAGTCCAGCTGAAGGCACAGCAGCAGTAGCTTTTTTATCGTGGGCAAAGCAAACTGTAATAAATTACAAAATTTTGATAACGCGCACTAAGTGCCCATCTAGCGCACTGTGCTTGTGTGTACCAAAAAACACGCAATAAAAACTAGCAAAAATATTTTTTCTGCATCTTCTACAAGCAGTGCATTAGCTGTAATGATGAACAAAGGAATGAATGGACTAGAGTTGTTATTTCGTCAGTCATTGTTTGTCGATTCCCCACGAAGGCCATTGACGCCCATGTGGTGATAACCGAAAACTGACTCTAAACGAAGCAATTAATCTGGAATGCGTTCTGATGGTTGACTTTCATGTCTTCACAGCCTGTTTTATTCATCTTACCGCGGTCAAAAGAGCTGGGAGAGGTGCAGAGATTTTCAAACTAGTGTTATTCTGCATAGCGCCACAGATTGTCATTAAATAGTATTTGTTCACCCACCGACGCTACTTGATTTTTTAATTGCTTTGAAATAATGAAGTCTTGAAAATTTCTAATTTCGCAGCATGCATTCACTAAGAGTCAACTTCTATGCTGTGCTTTGTGTGTAACTAGCGGTTCGTAAGGCTTTTCTGCAATATTGCTGACACTTGTTTTGGTGTGTAATCACCTCCTGCTCTTGAATACAGCTGGATTGTGAGAAAGAAGCTCACAGATTGTGATTACTGCAGCCGGAAGCATCATTTGGGTAAGATCTCATTATACCATTTAAAATTTATGCTCTCTTTCTCCACATCGTGCAAAGTTTGCCTCATGCGACTCCATGCTTAGCGTTTTGCAATAATCTTCTCGGCTTATTGTGGTGCGAATATTGGAAAATTAAATAGCATCACTTGGAATACTTTGCGCTCTTCAACCTTATTTGTTCTTAGTAAGGCTACTTTTACCTTCCGCTTGTATCGCGCGTTCTAACTTACAGTTTCACAGACCACTTGCACTTCAAAGACAATATTGATTTCTATATTTTTATTGCACGGGTAATTTGTGTGTCGTAAAATATTAGCAATGCGAAATCATTGTTTTCGGTTTTCAGTTATCTAAGCATGCGTTATATTTTCACTTTCAGAGTTCCCAATTGATTTATTTCAACCACCTATCTTTGAGGACGGCCTCCCGTGGTAAGGTTCTGATTGGGCCGTTTTTTTCCAGCTGTAGCTCACGGTGTTGAAATATAACATTAAAATTTTCGTTATCTGATTCCCGTGTATTTAGGGTAACTGATATTCTAAAAAGCAATCTGCTCTTGTTTCTTCAAGTAGCCACTGTGGCTTGTTTTGTATTTATAAGTCCCAGTGTTTGGACCAAAAAAGTACTTTACTCTAAACCTACCTGCTACACCCATGTAGATGTATATTCTAAGCTCAATAAAGCAGGTTGCCGAGCTTGTTGGTTTAACATCTCTTCGAAAAATGGGAAATGACCGTGGAGCAAAACATTTACGCAGGCAAAAGAGAGAGACGAGGGGACAATAGATATGCGCACATTATGTGGTTTGTATCGATGTTCATGCAGAGAACGCTATTGATCGCACAGTTGGTGTGTTAGGTTAGACCGTTGGTTTGGTGATGATAACGCGATGAACATCGAAAATATCAAGCACATAAATGGTGCATCTCCTTCATGAAGATGGCGGTAAATTGGCGACAACAACCGTTTATAACTCGTGATGGTCTGCGATAGAGAATTATTGCTCGTAGCATAATGCAGGAGAGTCGATAATGGTTAGCCGCGGTGTAACTGCTATCTCACAATATCGAGCGAGGTAGCTTACCCAAACAAGGCTCCAGCGGTTCCCATTATGAAATAGCGGAAGGGAGTAAAGTAGATCAAAGCGCACTCGCTGAAATGGTGCACGGGGTGAAGCTGCCACGCTATCACGCTAGTGGGACGTTTAGAGCGCTGACATTGGGTGCAGTTGTCGACGCACCGCTTAGTAGTTGACCTCATTTTCGGCCAATAGGAACATTCTCGCAGATCCAAGATACCCGAAACTAGGGTCGTTGTTCATGGCCTGAAAATAGGATAGTACAGGCTCTTCGAAAACAACCAGGAGGAAACGGGGACCCGTGGAGAAATAGTTTTTTTCTAGAGCACGCGATCATGCTCCCAAAACTAGTGTGCACCTGATCGAACTCGAACCACTACGAAGAGAAGCTCCAAGTTTGGATCCCTTATCCATCTGGTCACATATATTGTGCCAGTTCTGGCGTGTAATCTCTACGGCATAGTTCTCGATGTTTGTATCGACTCGGGCGAGCCGTCGTCGAAGATCTCGATTCCACTTGCGAGTTTGTATCAGGATCTCCAGCTTGCGCTTAAGTCCCCGGTCCCACAGGTGGGCATAATTGTCACAGTTAGGTAAGAAGTCTTCCACAGCTACTTCAGCAGTGACGTCTGCAACTTGTTTGAGGATGTCGGCTCACGAAGCGGCGATGTCTGTGATAGGTTGGGAAGAGCCTTGCTCTTTTCGCTTGGAGGGAAAGCAGTTCCAGTTGACCACTTCAGCTGGTCACATACGTTGTCGAGTAGGCTCCTAAATGACAATAGTGGTAGCTCCCGAATGCTGCAATCACCTGTCCCGTAAAGGCGAGATCTGGGGTTGTGTCCCGCGAGAAGTGATATCCGATAAGAGGTTCAGATGGAGTGTGTGCCAATCGTCCCAAAGCAATCGTCCTTTAAGCGTGTCGTAGTGTCTTGATGCGGAGCGTTGAAATCACCGAGAATAATTAGAGCAGACGCACACCCTCATGAGCCTATAGGGTTTCGCCTTGACTTTTCTTAGCGCACATTCATTTCGGTGCTCATGCAAGTGTGGGATTGGAAGTATGGCATCGCTCCTACCTAACGGCGTTGTCATAGCTGCGTGACATTTTATTTATTTAGCAAATACTGCTGACCTGCGTTACAGGCGTTAGGCTGGAGTTGGGTACAGACATATTGAAAAATCAAGAATTACATTACAACGATACCAAGCCAACCGAGTCAAAGGAAAACCATAAAACAAAATCCAATAAAATATAGAATAAAAAAGTAGAAAATTAACAAGATCGAACTTAGCAACGAAATAAGGCATCGAACTTGGCCCAAAGCAGGAATGCGTGTGAGCCCTATGCCCTTCATAGAGAGATTGTAAAAATAAATTCCCTGATTCGTAATTGACATTTCTGGGTAGTCCAATCTATTCAGCGATAATATAGAGAGGGAACAAATATTTCAAAACATAAGTTATTCATGAAAACGCTTCACATTATTTAGAATGATAGCGTGCAAGGCAGCCAGATACGGGCAAGGCTAAAATTGGTTCATTCTTTTTTTATTTCATTGTGATAAAATAAGTAGTATAACTTTATTCTGCAGCGTAGACGACATATTGCCGACTCTTCAAGTCTTGCGGTTTGCAGTAGGATTGTTGGTAAAATGCTCGAAATGTAACAATAAACCTTGATGCTTTGCGTTGGACAATAAATGTTCTGTTTAAATTTTTAGTTTCAGTCCATGAATCCCGCACAGCCGCAGCATATTCCAATAATGGGCAAAAAAATGTGGTGTAAGCTAAGTGCTTTATTCCTTGAGTAGATTGCGCCAGCGTTCTTCTTAGACAGTGCAGTTCTCTTAGGATTTTCTTTTCTAAGTGCTATATGTGCTTGTTCCATCGAAGGTCTGAGGTTATATGAATTTCTAGGTGCTAAAAGCGTTTACTAGCAAGAGAGGTTCAATGGATCTGCGATATGTAAACTTACAATATTCTCTTTCGTGCTACCATTCATCGCTACGGTCTTATTGAAATTTACAGTTATTTGCCAGGTCGAGCACTATGTTTATATTGTAGATAGCGAATCGCCTAAAAGTAGTTGATCTTCAGGGCTAGATATTTCATGATATATTATAAAATCGTCTCCAAATAGCTGTATTTTAAACTATATGTTTTCAAATTGTAATTATTAAATACTCTTAAATTTGTCAAGAAAGGTGTTAGGCAAGGAGACACAATCTCCCCAGTACTATTCACAGCTTGTTTAGAGGAAGTATTCAGAGACTTGGAATGGGAGCAGTTAGGGATAAGGGTAGATGGAGAATACCTCAGTAATCTGCGATTTGCTGACGACATTGCCTTGCTAAGCAACTCGGGGGATGAACTGCAAATAATGATTGATGACCTAGACAGGAAAAGTAGAAATGTAGGCATGAAAATCAATATGCAAAAGACTAAGGTAATGTTCAACAGCCTCGGGAAAGAACAGCAGTTCACAATAGGTAGCGAAATACTGGAAGTAGTAGGTGAATATGTTTACTTAGGACAGGTAGTAACCGCAGATCCGGACCATGAAAAGAAAATAACAAGAAGAATAAGATTGGGATGGAGCGCAATTTGCAAGCACTCGCAGATTATGACTAGCAGCTTACCGGTATCGCTCAAGAGGAAAGTATACAACAGTTGCATCTTGCCTGTACTCACCTATGGGGCTGAAACGTGGAGGCTAACCAAGAGGGGTCTGCTTAAGTTGAGGACAACTCAGAGGGCTATGGAACGAAAAATGGTAGGAGTAACATTAATAGATAGAAAGCGTGCAGAGTGGGTCGGAGAAATAACTCAAGTTACCGACATTCTAGTAGAAATTAAGAAGAAGAAATGGATATGGGCAGGACATGTAGTGCGAAGGGAGGATAACCGATGATCGCTGAGGGTAACAAACTGGATTCCAAGGGAAGGAAAGCGTAGCAATGTGCGGCAGAAAGTTAGGTTGGCGGATGAGATTAAGAAGTTCGCAGGTGTCAAGTGGATGCAGCTAGCACAGAACCGGGTTAAGTGGAGAAATATGGGAGAGGCCTTCGCCCTGCAGTGGGTATAATCAGGCTGATGATGATGATGATGAGAAATAAAAGGGGACCCAAGTCTGAGCGCTGCAGAATACCGGATTCTACTGGGACAGCATCGGAAAGGACACCTTCAACAACCACAAGTTGACGTCTGTATTAAAGATAGGCTTCGATTCATGAGAGTAGGCATTCGTGTTTTAGTATAAGGTTTAACTTCTGTAATAATTTGGGATAGGACACCAGGTCGAGAGTCTTCTCGAAATCCATAAAAATATATAAACTTGGCTATGCCTTTGTAGTGCTGCCGCTAAATCATGAACACTTGCAATAAGTTGTGTTTCTGTGGAAAGACGGCGACAGAACCTATGCTGACGGTTATCAAGGACATGGTTCTCCTCACTAAAGTTAGTTAAGCGTTTACAAATTATGTGTTCAAGCAATTTTACTGAAGTGTATTAAAGTGAAATCGGCTAGGAATAAGAAGGTGCAGTACTGTTTTGCTCTTTCGGAATCGAGTTTATATTTGCGAATTTCCAGTCACTAGGCAACTCTGAGCGTTTCAGTTATTTTCTAAATTATAAAATCAAGTATTTGGCGCTCCATACAAAAAGCGGGTTAGGTATTTTGCCAATCCCTGCTGACTTTGTGTTTAAATTAAGGAGAGAGCTAACACGCCTTCCTCTGTTATACATATGTCACTGAGTAGTGGTAAATTATCAGAAAAAAAAAGAAAATTGTGGTGTGCAGCCGTCGTCGTGTGTGAATACCGAGCTGAAGTACCCGTTGAGCGCTTGCACTGTTTCTAACCTGTCATTCGTTTCCGCGCTATCTTCAGACGAGCCAAGAATTGATCTCTTTCATACCGCGAGATATGGCAAGAATTTACTTGGAGAAGAAACAAGAAAACTTTTATACGTATACTGTGGAATTGGTGTTCGGCGTTTGATAAACTTCCTCAGCGAAAGGCGTCGCTAGGAAATCTTATCGGCAGCTGCCGACGAAGGACGTGTTTAGCGCTACTGTTTAACTTCTTCCGTTTACGCCCCAAACTCACAATATTCTTTGTCAACCATGGATTGCTACTACGAAAAATGTTTCGTTTTTTTTGGCACAAAATTATTTATGCATCGATGAACAAATTTTCAAAGAAGCCCCATATGTGGTAAACAGAGATGCTCTGTCATTCGTGCAAGCATAACAAGGAAACGAATGGTTGCTTTGTGCGTCTAAAATATCGACATCACTTGCACGTGAGAACATCGACACAATTGTCTCTCTCTTCTGAAGCTTTGATGCACTTTGCAGTTCCATGATTTAGACTTGGCATATTATGCTTTGATATTGTCTCTAAGACACTCACACGAGGCTTTCGGCCTAAAAGGCTGGCGGAAACATGATCCAGAAGTGGTTGCGAGTCATTTTGTACCGGGATTCGCTCGGTGACTAGCTTAGTCAAATTTAAAAAAAGTACTACCTCGAGAAATAGTTGGGAAGCGCCAGTAAGGGCCTCTGGAATTTCAGGCAACCAAATTATTCACAGAACGTTGAAATCGCCAAATATTGCTTGAGCGCATTACGTTCCGGCATAGACATTCATTGAGCTTTTCTACACATGTGTTATGAGAATTCGGGGGATGGAAAGTCCAACAATGATTAAAATAAATTTCTCAAGAAATGCATTCAATATAACTCCTAATCCGTCACAGTTTGCGTCCCTTGGCGCCAGCAGGGACGCTGAATCTTATCTCAACGCCCTCGCAGCGGCCATCTCTATTGCTTCGAAAAATATAATCACATCGTGTTACTTCACAGTCGTACATATCGGGATTCAACCGCATTTTCGTCACGGCTACAACGTAATGAGTATGGGCTAAGACAATGCTAAGTCAGTTACTTTGTTCAATATGCTTCGGGCATTGACGTTGATATAGCGGAAGGTCATCTTAGTGCAATCACCTATTTACTGTGATTGTTTTGGACTTCATCGTGGTTCAGTTATAGGAACCATATTGTTCAGAGTATATCCCAGTGAAAGAAATCAAAATTTATTTTATTCTTAACGTATACATGTTTTACTTTGTTGCTTTCTTTTCCATCCTTAGCTGTAATATACCAGAGATACTTTCGATTAGTTGCAGTGGCAATCGAAAAATCTTCTGATATAGAGATAAAGATGCTCTGTCCTTTATATTTTTGGTAATTCGTATCGGCGCTAGGTTTAGATCCCAGTACATGTCTCGTACACCACCGCACACCCAGCATCTCCACCAAAATATGTCACGGACAATAGGGCTAGACGTGACTAAGACGACGGGACGAAGCTGAACCAGCAGGCAAAGTTCCGCGCACAGCACGCGAGACAACTACGGCGTCCTTTCCTTCCAGGTGCCACCTAAGAACATCAGGGACACCAGGTGGCAATATGTTCAATTTTTCGCAGTGACGGATTAGTTTAAAAATTACTTGACGCAATTTGTTTATTTGTTTCCTCTCTATTTGATGAATCTCTTTCTTATCGGAGAGACCTCCGCCGCTAGCTTTGTGAGAAAAAAAAAACTGCTACAGCTTAGAATAATAAGGTAGCGCAAAAAGACGAGGATTCAGAAAGGGGTCACAAACACGAGTGTTCGTGTCTGGGGTTGGTTTCTCTATACTCCTCTGTTTGCGCTACCTGTTTATTCTAAGAATGTGTCTAACTAGCCCAGCAACAAGTATTATAAAAAGAAGAAATAGGTTAATGGTGATATTGTCGGACGGCCAGCTGATGTGCCTACTAAAGGAATCCTAGATCGGTCCACTCCTTATATAGAGGGAAGACCATGACGTGTGAGGGCGCGTTGCCCAGGCGTTGTTGTCGACCCATTGTTACTTCTCGAGTGAGCAGACTTCGTTCAGGTGCGTCGAGTGAATTCGCACCCTGCTTCATTCTCTGCGCTGTCTGTCAGTGATGTTGTAAGTGTAAATATCTGCGTAAAAAGCAGAAATGGGTTCATGGTGATGTCGAACGGCGAGCTGATGTGCCCACAATCGGTAGCGCCACAAGCCGAAATCACTTAAATCGGATTCGGCATACACAGCCTTTCTAGGCTTTTTTTTATATACCGGCGCCTTTCTCTCCATACGACGTATCCCACCGCCACCTTCTCCCATGACGTCACGTTATTACTAGGATGCGCCTTAGTGTCAGCGGCGGCGGTGTCCATGGCAACCTCAGCGACATAACGCTAGGCGAGGAGAACTAAGATACTTTTCTCGCGTGCCCGGCGTGGTTTAGTCTGTAACACGCAAGGCTGGTGATCGAAAAGGTAGGAGTTCGAATTCCGCTGGAGCACGAATTCTTTCTTAATGGTTAAATAGGCCGGCGCTCGAGGAAGCGCCAAATAAGACGCTCAGACAAGGAAGCATGGATAGGAAGCCCGACGGGGTCAGCTTCCTATATTAGTGAATGAGGTGATAACACCATAAGTCATGATATAATGCGACGTCATGACGACGTCACTTCCTGCTGTTCGTTGCCTGGTGTGATGTCACGATGACGTCTGATTTGGCCATGACGTCACTTTCGGCCATTGCCTTGGCATGGAGACATCATAATCTCGCGGTATCCTGCCCAATCTCGCGAAGAATTTTGATTTCTCGCGAACATACAGCTCGGCGAGTCATGAGCCACAGAAGGCTTTCGCCCTAAAATTTACTAAAACTGCAATGCGGTTTTTAAAGCAGTGCTAGCAGAGTTCATTCTTTCTAAGTATTTGTCTCGGAAGCGAAGTATTTCTCGCAGCTGCAAAACAAATTCAAATGAATATATGCTCTCTTTATGACTAGAATGTCAAGTGCAGTGTCAATTGTCATCTCAGTGGAGTTTTATCTGTTACTTTGTCGCTTTTGTTCAAGGCATCTAGTGGGTGTTGTGCGTAAATGCCATAATACCTTTTTTTTTCAGGTCTTTAAACTTTGGCGGCTTTGGAGCAATTTTCGCCCACGAACTGATTCATGACCTGCATAAAAGAGGTGAAAAACATTTTTTTCCAGTGTAAACACGATGTAATGATAAGTTATTATGTGTCTTGGTCGAAATGAAGCCTAAAATATGCAGCTTTCATCCCTAAACATTGATATACTAATATGCGAGCAGTACTGTTTCTTTTAAAACGACATCCAGCTTATAAAAATTTCTCTAGAATTTAATATATGTGTATTTTAGAAACATGCACTGAAGCGGAACTCTCTGGGCAAGGTCGTCTATGTTTTATTCTTACGGCTGAGATTTGGCTCGTTATCTATTCCAACACGGAGGTTCTTTAGCGCCTCAAAAGAGCCCATTATCATGCGCGTAACCTATTATTTTGATTATTTTATTTTTTTTTGCATTCTATTACTGCCATATATAGCAATCATGAAGCATCGTAAACATTATTTCTGCAAGATACGGTCAATGCCTTTGACAGTCAAAAAAAGTATTGATATGGTCAAAACCTCCAACTTTTTAAAAACGGAGGTCAGTATAGGTTAGAAATCCAAGAATATCGAGTAAGAATCTACAATAAGATATTTCGTTACTGCAAAAAAAGGGCTAAGTTGCCCGCTTTCCTATTCTTGAAAATTTGGCACCGCTGCCTGCTGGTTTATAGTTTTCAAATTGAATAGATTGCTGCACCCTAGATAAATACGTCATTATCGAAGGTGAAAGAAACATTTTTTGCGACGATATATATATATATTGTGACATATATTCCTTGCATCGCTGGACGTTAAAGAAGATAACGATGAGCAAGTGACACAGAATAAGACAAAGTGGTAGCAACGTTTGGTGCTAGAAGAAGGTTGACGCTGCTGTGCTTTTGTGCTTTGTGTACTGTGTCATCCTGGACTAACCTTCGTGCACTAACCTTGCCACGAATTATCTTGGTGGAGGTGACTAAATATCCCCGTGTGCACACATAAATTCATTTAAGCAGCCAAAAGACGGATTTACGCTGTGGCCGCCACCTACCTGGGATCACAACGTCCACAACGGCCACTATGAGCTCTGAGGCAGCTCCCACCACCGCAACAACATCAGCGCAGCCACTCGTCCTCACAAAAATCCGCCACTTTATCATCTTCGATGGCGAAGACGAGATAGATGTTGACGACTGGCTGGATGAATACGAGTGATGCAGCAGGAACAATCACTGGAACGCGATCATTATGCTGGCCAATCTGATTTTCTATTTGGCGGCAACCGCTCGCACGTGGTTGCAAAATCACGAGCACGAGCTGGTGATATGGGAAATTTGCAAGGAAAAGCTTCACGACTTGTTCGGGAAGCCCATTGAACGGGCTCTCGCAGCCAAAACCGAACTTTTGTCTCGCGCCCAATCCACCACGGAGTTCTACCTGGCCTACATTTAAGACATGCTCACGTTGTGTCGCAATGCGAACAGCTCCATGCTGGAAAGTGAAAATGCAGGGCACATCCTCAAGGGCATCGCAGATGACGCGTTCAACATCCTCTTCTGCATGGATTGCTCTACCATAGAGTCGATGCTACAAGTTTGCCGATGATTCGAGCAGGCTAAACAACGACTCCTGGCACATCGCTTTCAGCGCCTTTTCGAACACGGCAGCTACATCATCCTGCGATGGTCTGACTCCTTTGCAACAACCTTCTCAGTCCACAACAATGACTCGGATCGCCAGGCGAGAACTCGAGGCCTTAGCTCCTGAACCATTCCAATCTCCAGTGCCTGACACCGTGGCCATGATACAGGCTGTTGTCCGACAGGAACTCGTTAAGGTCGGTCTGTCCTCCAACCATGTACTGCTCTCGTCACTATCGCATCTCATTCCTGTACTGGCTGCTGCAACCAATAGCCAAGCTCCCCCCGTCGCTACATTAGTCGCTTTACTGCCCGCCACACTTCACGTTATTGCCGCAGTCACTCCTTCCCCACCCCTCGTTCTTATTACAACGCTGGCCATCGGTAGTACAAGGGCCCTCGACGCTTTCCTGCCCAATCTGAACAGCTCCGCCCCGCATATGATGGACCTGTACACTTAACTCCTCACCCAGATGAACCTCACACCGAAGTCTTTTCAAGTGTCCGTCACTCCAGCCGATCTCCATCTCCACTATCTCGTCGATCTCATTCACCGCTGCCTCCTCGCAACTCCTCCCCATAATACGCCGGCACTTACTCGGGAAACTAGCGAGTGCAGCGCCACTCACGGGCGCTGCATTACCGACCCGGACTGTCAACTCGGAACTGACCCTCGCACCCAGACGTAGCCTCATTGACATTTTTGTGGACGGAGTCTCAGTTTCTACCCTTATTGACACTGCCATCCACATTTCCGTCCTCAAGTCTTAGCTCTGTCAACGCCTCAACAAAGTCCTCACACCCGCTTCCTCATCTACCGTTCGTGTTGCTGATGGCAACACAACTACCGTGATTGGTATGTGTACTGCGAGAATTACCATTGCTGACCGCCATATCCCTGTGCTATTTACAGTCCTCACCAGTTGGCCTCGCGACGTTGTATTAGGACTCGGCTTTTTAACTGCACATTCCGCGCTCATTGGCTGTTCTGGACTGCTTCATCTGGACCTGCCACTCTGTTCTGACAAACAGGCCTGTGATACTTCAAGCTCCGTCTCCGCTCCTCTACATTCACTCGTCTGCGACCAGAAGCTGCAGTGTATATGCTCATGTCGCCTTTCCCCTCCGTTCCTGATGGCGACTATGTTGTTTGCCCCGTAACCGATGTGACACAGCAGCACACAATCGCTCTGCCTCAGAACATTGTGCACATAGAAAATAACAACGCTTATAATCCAGTCTTGAAATTTGGCCTTTTTGTGCACTCTCATCCTGAGGGCATTACTTTCGCCGAATTGACCCCACTATCTGACGTCACAGTGGCCGCTCTTTAACCTGCCCCTATACTGTTATAGTGTCGATATGACCTGCACCGTCCGCACCTCCGGAGGCCCGCATATCAGGAATGCTTGCACCTAACTTGCCCCCTGACCTTGCTACAGCACTTACGAGTCTACTGAATTCGTAAAGCGATATTTTCGATTTTGGTGGCCGCCCCTCAGGACAAACGTCCCTCGTTGCACATCGTATCTATACCGGACACGCCCGCCCAATTTACAGAAGACCTTATCGAGTCGCCATTTCCGAACGATGCATCATACAAGATGAAGTGGACAAGATATTAGCAAAAAACATTATAGAGCCTTCGAGTAGCCCCTGGGCGTGGCCTGTCGTACTTGTTAAAAAGGAAGACAATACCTGAAGATTTTGCATTGATTACCGAGACCTCAACAAAATTACAAAGAAAGACGTTTACCCGCTCCCCAAGATAGATGATGCCCTTGACTGCTTGCACGGTGCCAGCTTATTCTCTTCCATTGATCTTCGTTCCGGTTATTGGCAGATCGCAGTCGATGAACGGGACCGAGAGAAGACCGCCTTCGTCACTGCCGATGGCTTGTATCAATTCAAGGTGATGCCTTTCGGCTTGTGTAATGCGGCTGCAGCGTTCAAGCGCATGATGGACTCTCTACTGCGCGGCTTGGAATGGACGACGTGCTTGTGCTATCTCGATGATGTCATTGTATTTTCTTCTTCATTCGAGAGCCATCTCGATCGCCTTGATGCCATTCTATGCGTCTTCCGATGAGCTGAACTCGAATAAATGTAGCTTTGGCCGACATTAACTCAAGGTACTCGGTCACGTGGTCGACGCCCGTGGCGTTCAACCCGATCCAGACAAAATACGTGCTGTAAGTGAATTTCCTACACTCCGTTGTACGAGTGACGTGCGTAGTTTTTTTGGGCTTTGCTCCTATTTTCGGCGGTTTGTACCCAACTTTGCGGAGATGGCTCGTCCACTCACCGATCTTTTGAAGAACAACGCTCCATTTTGCTGGGACCAAGAACAATCCCAAGCCTTTTCTGCGCTTATTGCAGCCCTCACCAACCCGTCTGTCCTGGCACACTTCAATCCTTCGGCACCATCGGAGGTACGCACCGACGCCAGTGGTCACGGTATTGGTGCCATACTCGCCCAACAGCAGATGGGTCGCACTCGCGTCATTGCTTATGCCAGTCGCCTCCTTTCTGCGGCTGAACGGAATTACTCGATCACAGAACGTGAGTGTTTAGCCCTTGTATGGGCCATTACAAAATTTCGCTCTTATCTGTTTGGCCGCCCGTTTTCCTTCATCACCGACCACCATGCATTATCCTGGCTTTCTACGCTGAAGGACCCTACTGGTCGCCTGGGCCATTGGGCCCTCCACCTTCAGGAATACACTTTTTCTGTCGTCCACAAGTCTGGCCGCTGCACGCTGACGCCGATTGCGTGTCCCGCAACCCGGCAGATCCGCCACCAGCGAGCGAGTGCGACGATGGCGCATATGTGTTGGACATCTCTGATTTTCAAACATTCGCCATGAGCAGTGCTTAGATCCTAAGCTTTGCAGCATTATCAATCGTCTCAGCACTGATCACCTTGATGCTACCCTTGCTCTGCTTGTACTCCCCTACGGCACGTTATACCGAGGGAAATGCGACCAGATGGCGCCGAGCTTCTGATCGTAGTCCCCGAACACCTGCGTACCGCCGTTCTTCAACAGCTGCACGCACCCACAGCGGGTCATCTTGGCGTATCTCGTATGTATGATAGCGTCCGCCATCGCTTCTTTTGGCCAGGCCTCTATCGCTTTGTTAGTCGTTACGTGGCTTCTTGTGACCGGTGTCAGCGACGGAAGAAGGCCGCGGTTATGCCTGCTGAATCCATGCAGCCGATCGACATCCCAGTAGACCAGTTTTCCCGAGTTGGCCTTTATATCCTCGGGCCTTTCCCACTTTCTGCGTCGGGGAATAAATGGATTGCGGTGGCCACTAATTATACTACGCGATAAGTAGTCACCCGAGCGATACCCACCAACTGTGCAACTGACGTGGCTGCGTTTCTTCTCCACGACATCATACTGCTCCATGGTGCTCCACGCCAGCTGCTCACTGACCGTGGCTGTTGCTTTCAAGCTCGAGTAATCGACGAAATTCTTCGGTACTGCTCCATTAAGCACAATTTTACCACCGCTTACCATCCACAAATGAACGGCCTCACCGAACGCCTCAACCGCACGCTCACGGACATGCTGTCAATGCACGTCTCGGATGATCGCCGTGACAGGGATATTACTTTGCCGTTTGTAACGTTCGCTTACAATTCCTCTCGTCACGACAAAATGGGCTACTCATTGTTTTATCTTCTATACGGCCGTGACCCTCCCCTTACTTTTGACAGCGTACTACTTCCCACCGCTAACGCCAGTTGCTACGTTCGGGACGGCATCTCCCCAGCTGACGCCGCCCTTGCTATTGCTCGCCGCCGACTGGCCTCCTCCCAAAATTCTCAAAAACAGCGCCAAGATTCTCGCCACCGGGATGTCCACTATTCTCCGTGCTCTCTCGTCTTGTTCTGGACTCCCGCTCGTAAAGTTGGGCTCTGTGAGAGGCTCTTGCCACGCTACGCAGGAACCTACCGTGTTTTACGGCCAGTCACTCCTGTGACATACGAGGTGGCCCCTGTACATACGCCGCGACAGTCCTCTATGCCACGCACCGAGATTGTTCATGTCGCCAGAATGAAGCCGTACTACCCCTGCTGTAGTTAGTCCTAGTGTGCTCCGGGACTGTGCTTTTCCCGAGGCGGTAATGTGACATATATGCCCTGCATCGCTGGACGGTAAAGAAGACAACCATCAGCAACAGTAACAGAAGGTTGACGCTACTGTGCTTCTGTGCTTTGTGTGCTGTGTCATCCTGGACTAACTTTCGTGCACTACCTTTGCCCACCTTTTCAATATATATATATATATATATATATATATACAGGGTGTTTCATCTAAGATTTTACCTATTTTTTTAAAATAGGAAAATTAAGTTTTATTGTCGATTCTTCTTTTAGCTGTTGTATTAAGAGTAGAGAAAAATCAGGAGCCTTAAAGGGTACTGATTATCTTAATAATTAACTAAAATTACCTAATTAACTTTTTACTTATACCAGCTAGGAGCTGCTTCCAAATTGCAACAGTGAGCTTCCGGTGTGAGAATGCCAAATAGTATTTTAAACGACAAAAAACGCGCATTTCTTAAGGACTGCAGCGCTGGCAATTCTGGCCGCTTTCGACGCACGAAAACGAAACCTAGCAGTCGCGGCCCGCACTTATGCACGCCCATGAGTGACGCAGCCGTGACGTCACCGAGAGAAACCAGCCGTCTGGAGGCGGCCGCTGCCGCCCGCGAAATACGCGCCTGGAGCGGAGTCATGGTCTGGTAGGATCTTGAGATATCACCAACGTATTGCGGGCGAAGCTTGCCATGGTGCGGACGTAGCGCGCATGGTATGGGCAAATCAGCCCTCCCTCTTCACTACAAGCTTTGGCTCCCAGAGGGTGAAATAAAAAGAAAAGCAGTACAGGCACAGATATCACACCACTGGATGTGATGACGCAGCGCCAGACAAGTATTTCACGAGCGGCCGCAGCCGCCTTCAGACGGCTGGATTCGCCCGGCGACGTCACGACTGCGTCACTCGTGGGCGCGTACAATTCCGCGCTTCGTCTGCTAGGTTTCGTTTTCGTGCGTCGAAAGTGGCCAGAATTTCCAGTGCTGCAGTTCTTAAGAAATGCACGTTTCTTGTCGTTTAAAATACCATTTGGCATTCTCACACCGGTAGCTCACTGTTGCAATTTGAGAGTAGCTTCTAGCTGGTATAAAGAAAAAGTTAATTAGTTAATCTTAGGTAATTATTAGGCTAATTAGTACCCTTTAAGGCTCCTGATTTTTCTCTACTCTTAATACAACAGCTAAAAGAAGAATCGACAATAAAACTTA
>JAJIZL010000111.1:280342-308996 GCA_023969395.1 Amblyomma maculatum
GCCATGTTGTGCACTGAAGTGGGAACTACAGTGTCTGGTAGTGCCTTTTCTGCTTCTGGTGCGCCGCGCGAGGCTTGATCGGGGGCGCATACACTGAGCCCGTGTCGCGTGACGATAGCAGACGGGATGTTGGACGAGCGAAAAGAGCGGAGTGCGTTCTTGGCGGCCTCCGCTGACTGGGTCGCCAGCATCTTCCGTTGTGCAGCGACAACGAACTGCTGAAGCAGATCGGAGCACTCTTCAATCGCCGGGCGGCACGCGCTCAGGGCTCTCCTGGCTGTGGTGACCTCAGCCTTGCTTTTGCGAGCCCTGCCGCGAGACGCCCAGGAAGGCTCCATTGGCAGAGCTACAGGCTGGCTTTGAGGGAACGCTGCTCAGCTTTGCGCGAACGCCACGCCGCGCATCCGCAGTCGCTACCCTGCGTCTCCATGGCTGTTAGGGTTAGCACCTGTCCCTCTTTACGAGGAGTCCAACAGGTTCAACGCCGAAAATAAAGTCACTCACACACCCGCTGGAGGTTCCTGGCGATGCCGAGTGCAGAAGGGAGCCCGCTGATCATGAATATCTGATGATGCACTGCTCCAATCCGCCAAAACAGATAATCTCAACGGAGCTCATGCATCACACGTCCGCTCATGACGAACCAGTCGCGTTCCACCCCACGAATGGCGAGATTTTGAGTTTTTTAAGCGGGTTGTCCATGACGACCGAAACTGAACACCTCTAAACACATTTGTAGAGTTTGAACAAAGTGCCTGCCTTCTTGTCATATCTTTCCATCGCGGAGTCAGTGAACTTACGAGACTGAAGAATAACGAACAAAATTCTTCATAAAAAAACTCCCCCACCGCTCCCGAGCTCCTAGTGGCACTGATCGCAACAGACATCTGTGCAATTCCATTAAAACATTTCTCCATATCGCTCCCACTGTTCAACTTGTTCATACTCCACGATGTTCGAGGGCGCAGCCGACAGGCGCGGCTAGCTGCCGCTGGCGCTGTCCGCAGGCTCTTCATGTCTGTCAGGCCGCACACAAATAAGCTGCTCTCGACGACAAATTTATTTATTACATTGGCAGCTTCAGCTCTTTCCATTACAGTAAAACCACCGTTCCGCCGGAGCGCGTCGTTGTCGCTATAGTTAAAATTCGCTCAGGAAACACTTTGACAGCTAGATCCGTGAAGTGTGTTATTGCCGAATCAGTGGGCTATAGTTAAGCACAAAGATGTCCAGACTGAATTGTTTTCTAAGTGCAAGTGTATTTTAATGTATGCATTTAACATTAACGCGCCACTAAACTGCTTAGAAAAGCATTACTCAGCAGCATTCAACGGAAGTTATCTCAGTTAGAAGAGGAGACAACCCCAGCCTGTGTGGTCTCCCTTCCTCCGTCCTGTTCTTTCGCGCTTTTAATTTTACCGTGTCCCACCTACTGCTCTACAGTCATACTATTTCAAAGAGTAGTTCGTTCATCTCGTGGATGCTGCCGAGAGGTGGCCCTGTATAGTTCTTCTCCGCGTCTCAAATCATCAACCTAATACGAAAGAGGCATTAACTATTCTCCTTTACCAGAACCGTAAACTTACTTCATCACAATCATCAATCCCGAAAAGATCCTATGAGAAAAAGAAAAAAAAGGCAGGTTGCCTTCGTCACTTATGGCGTCTTGTTGCCATCTTTCTTTGGTTTACAAATATGCCATTGTAAGGAATAAACTCAGAGAATAAATATCTTCTATGCTTACCGCTAACCGTTGAGCATAAACTGATTATTGAGTTAGATGTTTGGAATTTTATTTATCGTTTCGCATGGCGCTTAAGTCTACACCCATTGGCTGCAGACTTCACTACAGCAAATCATCTCCATGTCGGCTGCAATACGCGGTGTCGGCTGCACTTTGGTATGCACGTCTTGGACTATGGTCGCTGAGGGCTTATTTTTATGAGAAGAGATTTTATTTGCATCTTCTTCTTCTTATGCGACCTTAGATATTGTTACGGGGATGTACTTAATGTAACGGTACTGCGATGGGCTCAAAATCGACGCTAAGACTTCAGTAATCGTGCAGTATCCACTCTGTCAGGGTCGTCCTCTTTCTCAACGCTTCGTCGTGCCTGCGTTCCTCGGTCGTCGTCCTTGTCAGTGAGCACATCACTTTGGTCCCGCGTTTCCCGGTAACACTACCACCCTCGGCAAAAGGCAACGTCCCGGCGCGTAAGGCGTGCGGTGTGGAGGGGAGTAATATGGCTTGAGGCGGGCGACATGTACGATTTCGGAAGTGGGTGTAGCAGTCGGTGACTTTGAGTGGAGCGGTGCAATCTCATAGGTCACGTCGGTCACTGCGCGTAGTACCCGGTAAGGACCTGTGTAGTGGGGCAGAAGTGTTTGACACAACCCCACACGACGGCACGGAAGCCAGAGCAACACCAGAAATCCGGGAGGATAGTGCACATCGCGATGGTGAGCGTCGTAGCGGCGTTTTTGACCTTCTCGAGAGATGGTGAGATTGTGACGAGCAATCTGGCGAGCAGCGTCGGCTCGGGCGATGGTATCGCGGGCATAAGCTGTGACGGGACCAGTGGCGGGAAGCAACGTGTCGAAGGGCAGTAAGGGGTCTCTTCCAAAGAGAAGATAGAATGGAGAGTACCCAGCAGTGTCATGACGCGAAGAGTTATATGCAAAGGTGACAAATGGCAGACTAATATCCCAGTCACGATGACTGTCGGATACGTGCATTGCGAGCATGTCGGTGAGAGTGCAGTTAATACGCTCCGTAGGGCCGTTTGAGGGTGATACGCAGTGGTGAACTTGTGCCGAACGGAGCAACAACAAAGTATTTCCTCAACAACTCGGGAAAGGAAACAGCGGCCACGGTCGGTAAGTAGTTGACGGGGAGCACCATGGTGAAGTATGACGTCGTACAAAAGGAAGTCAGCAACGTCTGTGGCGCAGCTGGTTGGAATGGCTAGAGTGATCACGTACCGCGTGGCATAATCGGTGGCCACAGCGATCCATTTGTTTCCTGACAAGGACTCGGGGAAGGGTCCTAGGAGGTCAAGGCCTACACGAGAAAATGACTCAGTCGGGATAGCAATCGGCTGCAGGTGTCCAAGTGGTAGCACAGGGGGTTTCTTCCGGCGTTGACAGAGGTCGCAGGCGGCTACATAACGTTGGACAGAGCGGTTGAGTCCAGGCCAGAAGAAACGCCGGCGCACGCGGTCGTATTTGCGTGAGCGACCAAGATGACCAGCTGTAGGAGCGTCGTGCATTTGTTCGAGAACGGCAGAGCGTAGGTGTTGGGGAACGACCAGCAAGTGCTCAGCGCCATCAGGTCGCATGTTGAGGCGGTATAGCGCACTAGAAAGTGAAGTGGAACTCAAGAGACTTCTGATGCGCGTACAAGAAGAGAGTGAGAAGTTTGGGCTTAAACTGAACATTAAAAAAAACATCATGGCGTCTTGCCCTATCAAGCCCTGCAGCATCAATGACAAGAAGTGAAGCTGTGACAGATTTTCTCTTCTTGGGCTCGAAGATTACCTCGAAAGGAGACTGCAGCCATGAAATTAGGAGACGCCTGCTTCTGGGAAAGAGAGCAACGGTTAGCCTTGACCGCTTAGTAACGAGCAGAGTCATTAGTCTGCCAACCAAGATTCATATAACTCGTGCTATGGTCTTTCCAGTTGTGATGTATGGATGAGAGAGTTGGACTGTGAAAAAGGCTGACCGCCGAAGAATTAACGCGTTTGAATTGTGGTGCTGGCGAAGACTCTTGAGAGTTCCGTGGACTGCCAGAAGATCAAATCAGTCGATATTGTCGACCATAAACCCTGACTGCTCATTGGAGGGTCAAATTCTAAAATTAAAGCTCAGCTACTTTGATCATCTGATGAGAAGAGAGGTGTCGCTGGAGAAAGATTTGATGTTGGGAAAGGTTGAGGGTCGCCGGAGAAGGGGTAGGCAGCGAACGCGATGGTTAGATGGCATCCTCGAGGCACTGCAGATGAAGTTATATGATGTTAGTAAGATAGTGAGAGACCGGAAAGCGTGGCGTGACATGGTCCATAGGGTCACGACGAGTCGGACACGACTGAACGACTGAACTATGAAGGAAGAACAGAGCGAGGGAAGAGTCACGGCTGTGTGTGCGGAGGCGGTAGGTAAGAGAACTGAGGGTTGGGTCCAAGCGCTGTTCGTCGGCTATGTAGGAAAAGTCCGATATAGAGAAGACACAGGGGTTCGACTTATGGTCAGTTGAGGAAGGGGGATCGACGGGATAACGGGATACAGTCTGCATCCTGGTGGAGCCGACCGGATTTGTATACAACGGAAAAGGTATACTCCTGCAAGCGCAGTGTCCAGCGGCCGAGGCGACAAGCAGGATCCTTGACGGAAGAGAGCCAACATAACCCTATTGCAAAAACCAGTGCCACTGGGGCCCAGCGTCCCCGAAGAGAAAAAAAGGCGTGGTATAGAAATTAAAAATTAAAAAGTAACGAAACAAGTTAGGTACATAAAAAAACGTAAAAAGTAAAAAAAAAGGAATTGAGTGCACCAAGTGCGCTTCGAACTCAGTTCCTAGGCACATTTCAATCACTAGCTTACCACGCTAACTTTTTTTTTCTTTATTTCCTGGCTTTGGTTCATACCATTTTACAAGAACACAAAACGAATAACACAAAACAAAGTACATATTGGAAGGTCATCATCAGCCAATGTCAGGCTGGCTTCGTCTCAGTACATTAAAACTCCCGCAACGACAGCAAAGGCTCTACCCTTGAGAGCCATTCGGGAGGGTCAGCAGCCACTTTCTGTATGGCAATAAACCAATTCACACTTTCTCGAAAGTATATTCTAGCGGGTCGAGCATCCCTGTCGCAGTGATAGCCCGCCATTCTGGAGCGCCATATAGAGTGGAGGCCCATGAGCATGATTAAATCATACGGAACGCCATCTTCATTATCAATTCTTAAATACCGGATGCCGTGGGAGTCTAGTGGAAATTCTTTCTTTATCGTACGTTGCAAAACATCCCAGAAATAAACCCCTTCCCAACAATGCAAAAAAACATGGTCTATTGTTTCCGGCTGCTTGCAGATTAAACAGTGCGCCCCCCACGGTAAAAAAAAATCCCTTTCCTCCAAAAACTTCTTTACTGATAATGTTCCGGTGTGTAATTTAAAGAAAAATGTCTTAGCTCCTGGCGACACCTGCATTTTCTTTACTCTCTTCAAGACATCTCTGCCCGGACCTCCACTGTATAAGGTTCTGTACAAGGGTTGTGGCAAAACAATGTCACATAAATCGCGATACAGCTTTTTTCGTTTTACAGTGGACAAATATTCATTAGAAAAACGCACTGAAAGAAGTCTTACACTAGCGACGACCTCCCTGTAATAACCAAAAATTCTACCCGTGCTTCTTCGGTGGAGACAACAAACTCCGGCAGTAGGCGCCGTAGCCTAACTTGGCAGACGGTGCGTAAGAAAGGGTCCGAAGCATCCCGAAAAAACAAAAACCGGTTGACCACCTGCCGTAAAAACAGATGGCCGAGTCCCAAACCGCCGTCTTTTACCCGACGGAACAAATTCGTCCTGCTGCAGCGTTCCCATTTACCTGCCCAAACAAAAACGGCGAAAATCCTGTGTAACTTCTGTACGTTTACGCGCGAACAACTCAAAACTTGCATTGCGTACCAAAGTTTGCTGATAAAAAAAAAGATTGCATACAGTAGCTCTGGCAAAAATCGACATGTTTGCGCCTTTCCACTTCTCGGCTCTCTCCCGTAGTTCGGTCATTTGCCCTTTCCAATAATGCTCGCTTTCGCGGTAGGCACCCAGCTCGACGCCCAAGTACTTGGTCGGTGTGTCTGTCCACGTAACATTGGCAAAGCGATCTGGTTTCGACGGCCACTGTCCATGCCAGAGCCCAAGGCACTTGGCCCAGTTCACCCCGCTACCGGTAACTTGAGAGAACTCACGGATACATTTGACAGCCTCGGTGATACTCTCCTGGTCAACCGTAAAAATAACGATGTCGTCTGCATACGCGAGCAGCTTCACTTCGGCTGCTTGTAACCTAAACGCACTAATGTTGACATTATTCATAAGTTTCATGCACAATGTTTCAATATAAATGCAAAACAAAAGAGGACTGAGGGGACAGCCCTGTCGCACCGAACGCTGCAGTCGAATGGGGGCTCCCAGACTCTTATTAATAATCACTCTCGTCGTGCAGTTACGGTACGCCAGGGCCACACCCTTGCATATAACTGAACCAACATTCACATGTTCTAAAAGGGAAAACAAAATTTCGTGATCGACGCAGTCGAATGCTTTTTCGAGGTCGATCTGAAGCATGGCGACCCGACCATCCCAGTCATCACAACACTCAAGGACACTTCGCGCCTTTTGAATGTTGGTCACTATTGACCTCCCTTTTATCCCACACGTTTGGTGTGGTCCTACTATATCCTTAATAACCGTTTGCAACCTTCGGGCCAAAACCTTCATAAAAATATAATATTCAACGTTTGTAAGTGCTATGGGTCTGTAAGATGTTACCAGGCGTAATTTGTCTATTTCATCAATTTTAGGAATGAGTACGGTGTGGGATGACCCATTTGATGGAGGCAGGGCATTTAATGTGTAGGCATCGTTATAAATTGCGTTCAAAATAGGTGTGATTTCGTACTTAAATTCTTTGTAAAAACCTGCGCTGAACCCATCCGGTCCCGGCGATTTACCGGCATTTAAACTGTCGATAGCGTGCTCCACTTCTGTTTCAGTTATCTTTAGTTCTAATCTCTCTTTCACTTCATCGTCCAGACGCGGTATCGTCGCCAGAAACTTATTCTTAAAAGTGTTAGCGTCTACCGTGTGGGATGCGAAGAGGGTTTGGTAATGGGCGTTAACGCTAGTTTGATGTGGTCGTTGTCCGCCGCCAAGATACCGCCCCAATCTATTTGGTCGATGTGGTTCCGTTGAGCGTTTGCTTTTTCTAACCCCAGCGCTCGTTTTGATGGCGCCTCCCCTGCAGCTGTGTCTTCTGCCCTTGCCCTCACTAACGCACCTCGATAACGATCTTCGTCTATCAATTCTAGTTTTTGCTTTGTTTTCCGTATATCTTCAATCCATTTCCCCGGCGCTCGAGCTTCCTGTTTAAGCAACGTATGGAGCAGTGTCCTTAACTCCGTCTCTTTCTGCTTTTCCTCAAACCGTATACAGGTTGCCCTCTCTATTGCTTTAATTTTTATAGTTTCTTTACACAGCTCCCACTGTTGCCAAAGGTGCATATTTTTACTTGGGTTTATTTTTTCAATTTCTTCTTTTACTATGCGGGTAAAATGTTCATCCTGCAACAGTTTATTATTGAATTTCCACATTTCCCACGAAAAAGAATTCCCTCTCTTTACCCATCCAAAAGAACATTTAACTAAACAATGGTCTGAAAACGATACCGGCTATACTGCATAACTAATGCATTCAGGTAAGATGTCGAGGGATGCATAAATGCGGTCCAGCCTTGCATGACTCGAACCCTGGAAATGCGTGAGCTTTACGGTGCGGGCTCCCTCGAGACACTCTGCCACATCCTCGAGGTTACACTCCTCAACAATTCGCGATAGCACTTCAGTGCTTGCGTCTCGGTATGGCCGCCGGCTTGTCTTGTCTCGCGCACTAAGGACGCAATTAAAATCACCTAGGACGATCAGTTGCCTATCGGTGCAGAGCCGCTGCTGGATGCCTTGGAAAAGCTCCGCCCTTTCATCTGCTACATTAGGCGCGTAGAGACAGACAATCCGCCAATCCGTGCTATTCAGCGAAAAATCTAGAAGTGCACACCGGCCCGACTCACAAGAAAAATGACCAAGCACTTCAAGCCCCGGCAACTTCTTCACAAAAAGAACACAGCCAGCCGATGTGCCTACAGCGTGGCTAACCACAGCAAAAACCTAGGCGTGAAACGTTGCACCATGCTCTCGGTCTCTTCCTCACCGTCAACTTTCGTCTCCTGCACAGCTAATACATCAATATCATGCTCCGTTAAAAGTCGGTACACCTGGCCTTGTTTTCTCTTTCCTGCCAGACCTCTAACATTTAGCGTAGCGACCTTCAACGGTGATGCAGGAGCCATTTTTTAAATAAGAAGAAGAGACCGAAAGCACGGTGCTTACCTCTCGCGCCTAGCACAAGGCTAGACGCCTCCGTCCTCCTCGAGCTTCTGGCCGTGCTCGAGAGGCGCCGTGTCGCCGGCCCGCCTCTCGCTCGCAAGGTTTGAGCGAAGCTTCAACGTGGCCCTCCTTGTTTGAGGCGCCTTTGCTGGTGGTTCCCCGGAAGTGGGCGTTGCCTCCTTGTCTCTGCCGGTGCTGGTGTCGGCATGTGGGCGTTTCCCAGGGGTAGCGGCCGTGGTCGTCCGACCACCGCAGTTGTGCCGGTGAACCTCGCTCACTTCCTTTGCTTCTGCGTCCTTGGGAGCCGGCAGGCTCTCCGCGTCCGCTGAGGTCTCCTCGCTTGGCTGTGGCAAATTCACCGTAGCCGGCGCGAGCTCTGGCTTATCGGCAAGGGGGGCGTCGCCACTCGGAGTCACCGAGGTGCCCTGCGACACGGGAACCTTGTCCAGCACGTCGGCACCCTTTGCTGCTTCCTCAGCCTCGGCGACGTCCATCAGCTCCCTGTTGTCGTCCTTCGCACCGAGCCCGGTCGCTGACGCGTAGGTGCGGACGCAGTCCGCGTCCGCGTGTCCATAGCGCCTGCACTTGGAGCACCTGGGCACCTTGCAGTCACGGCGAACGTGGCCTGTGCCGTGACACCGCAGGCACTGCATCGGCCGCCCGGGAACCACCACGAGAGCCAACTCGCCGGCGACGCGGAGCTAGTGGGGCAGGTCGTCCACCTTCATACCTGGCTTCAACTTGAGCAGCACTGTTCTCGTGGTGGATCCCTTTTCCTTCATTCCAACGACGCGCCAACGCTCCCGCGTCCCCTCGGTCACGTTTCCGAACGCCGCGAAAGCAGTCCGGATGTCCTCGTCTTGGACACCGTGTAGCATCCAGTGCAGGCGTAGCTTCACCTGCTGGTCTTCAGGGTCGAATATGAGGCAGCGGCGTCCCTTGACTTCCAGCTCCTTTAAGGCGGCCAGCTTCTTCGCGGCTTCCGTGCTGTTCATGGTTACCGCCCACACATGGTTGATTTGGTACGCCCCCAACGCCACGACGTCGGGGAGCGCACCGACGTTAGCGAGGGCATCCCTGAAGTCCTCGACCCTGTAGGGCCTCATACGCACGTCGCCGTGCAAAAACATCGTGTTTAACACAACACGTCCGGTGGGCAGGGTAGGCAAAACGATCTCGTAGTCCTTATCTTCTTCGGCGCTAAACCTGTTTCCGCGGCCAGCAACGGCCGCTATCGCCGCTCCGACGGAGCTCATGATTCCGCGTCCGTACACTGCGGTGGCCGGACGATGCTTGAAAGCAGTACAAAAGCGCTTCTAGTGAATGCGGCGTTGCCTTAGAAACGTGCCGTAGAACATTATACTGCGTTGTATATCGGTAATTATGAGCATGTTAGTTATAGAAGTCCCAGTTACAGGAGTAGCGAAGTACGTTTCCGCTACATTTCTTCTGCGCTCTGCGCACATGCAGAGCCATCTTGCGGCAAACACAGAAGAACCCCCTCCTCGCAATGTGCGGCGCTGCCCCGACAAGTGGCGCGCCACTCGCCCTTGACGTTTCGCCGTGCACCCTCAAGGGTTGTAGAATCAAGCGTCTTTCCTTTCTTTAGATCACTATCTTCGCTCACCCTGCTTCTCCCCTTCTGGCCGCGCGGGTACCGGTGCGAGGATGCCCCAATACCCTTGCGTTAAATAAGTTTTCTCGCTCTCTCCCCTTCCAACATCCAGCGTGCGTCACTCGAACAGTGGTGTTTAGGCGACGCGGCTCCTCTTTCCGCTCACAGCGCGATTGCTAGGTGCAGCCTCTGATGCCGGACGCCTCTGACGTGATCGCTGCGCCGTAGCGCTTCTGCTAGGAAAGCGTCCCCTGCGATGTGTGCCGAGCTGCATCCGAGGAATCATGCTTCTGCGTGGTGCTCCGAAGCGAAATAGAGGACGATCCCATCAAGGCGTCAGCCCCATGATCGCGTCCGCCTTGATGGCGCGTCGCTGCCCGGCTTTCTCCCTCCGAGACACCGAGTTCTTTGTTTCTTTGCTCAGGCGCACGTTTCGTTGCCGCGCCGAACGCTGCGTTGCTCGGCGCTCACCACGTGATTCGTGAGTGCAAAGTCGGACGATTGTGTGAGCCTTCCGTGGATGTTCTTTAATTTGTACATGCCATGATCTTCCTCTTTCATTTGTACATACCATCATCATCGTCCCGCGGCGCCGGCTCGGGCACGCGCCTGGGTTTTGTCATCGGATTAAAACGCTAGACAAGGCATCGCTGGCCTTGCCGTCACGACCTTGCCGTCTCAACATAGCCTTCTTTCACAAGTGGTGGAGGTGCGGGGCGCTTCATCAGTGATTGCTGCGCCGTAGCGCATTGTCTTACAATCCTTGGCAGGTCGACGGGTATTGTATTGCAGGGCCTTGCACGCTCGCTCTTGAGACGCGTGTGTTAAAAAGTTGTACAGTGCACTTAGAAGTGTTGAGTATGAAAACTATGTCTTTGTGTGACTCAAGAGCATAACGAGCGAATGAGTGGGCGGTGCGAACGAGGTGCAATAACGCTATCGCGTTCCACTCTTGAAGGCGAAGCATAAGCATCCTCCAATTTTTTTTTCCTGAGTGTTTTGAAAACTTTAAACTTCTCATATGTGGTGAGATCAAATGCTTTTGTAAATTCCTCGCATATAACAGCCACAAGTGACTTGATTTCGAAATTTTTAATTATTTATTCTATCTCTGCCAGAGGCCTAGCTTTGATTTTTCTTCATGAATTACATAGTGAATGCATTTGTTTAAGCTGGTCTTGTCCTGAAGAGCCTGTAAATATGTTAAAATTGTTTTCAAGATCTTCAGCAAAAGCCTGGTAACAAATACTGAGTGCCATTTTTGTGTCAAGTTTGTCGCCATTTTTAGATAGCACAATTAAGGTTGCGATTTTCACTTTTTTGGAATATTGCCAAGTATTTTGAATCATTTATCAATACGAACTACGAAAATGACAACATTATATGGGCTTGAAAAAAATGAAGGTGGCTACAAAAAATGAACGAGGATCCTAGAAGTATCTTTTATTTCTTTGATAATATTTTTATGTTTGTAAACGTTTTGAGTTTTTGATCCTCGCTGTTTCAAATTTGATAAGCTTGTCATGAATGCAATCCCGTATCAGGTTTTCTACAAGCTATTCAGTCATCCGAGCATTAGAAAACCTCTTGATTGCTGCACATGTGCATGAATTATTGCATATTTAGAGCTGTGACTTTTGTGAAGAAAAGGCTACGCTAGCACATTATTTTGTTGAAGAAGTTGCTGAACTTGAACTGAAGTTACATGAAATTACTGGCTTGAACTGAATTTTGTACTTGTAGGAGCTCTTATTTTTATTTTCTAGTCGCATACAAATATGGGCTTTTTTATTCTTGCATGTTTGCAACAGTCGTGCTTCGGATACATTTTAAAATTATCTGTTTGCTTATAGCAGCAGTCTGCAACGCTGAGAAGGCAGCATCGAGAATCTGAAACCCTCTTTTTTTAACAGTCACGTACTCAGAAGGGAAAGGGGATGCAGAGGCCTATGGCATTGCAAAATAAAGCTGTCAGTAGCAGGTGGGCATAACATTGTAGGTTGGCCACAGCAGAAAGAGCACGTCGCGAGTTGAATAGCAGAAGGAAAAAATCAGCGAAATGCGGCGATAACTCACGCGTCCGTTGCACATCATCGCAGCTGCCAATATGGTAGGAGTGGCTATGGCTCAGCGGCGAGCTGCGCTTTGTCGGTGACTGTAGCAGCACACGTTTACCGGCTTGCGAACAAAGGGTGAGAGATTATCTTGCGTCGATGTTATCACAACCGTCGGAAAGTAATTTCGCAGGTGACAACATTGACGGAAAACTGGGCATTGAAGAAAAGAGGTTACTATTCGATGCTTCTTGTACCAGAGTAAAACCCCCACCTAACTTGTAAAATTAAGACAAGCCCAAAGTGCCGCTTTCATTGCGGCCCAGGCCTACCCCCTTTGGGACTAGGCAGCCGTATTAAAATTTGTTGCAAAGTGCACACACAACCAGCGGACGTCTTCATTGTTTTTGTTGTGGTACACATCTTTCACCGACCGGTCGCAAAGCTTTTTGTTGTTATCGAAAATTTTATATCACTCTTCCTATAGTCGTTGAAGAATTCATACATCGTACGTCGCACCTAAAGTTTCCTGACCATCCTTCCGTCGTACGCACCACTTCGAGATGAAAGCACGAAACTAGCACGCACAAAACGGCTCAGATGTCACAAGAGTGCTCGAGAAGTTCGTTCTAGAATCGAAAACCAAAAAAAGCGCAATTAGAAAAGGGTCGCTACAGAAGGTATTATAAGATACGATTCGTGTTTTGAAGCCTTTATATTTGAATATTGAATTACTCAGTACTCACTCCACTCTGAAAATTGAAAGTGATTTTGACAGTCATGGAACACCAAGTAGAATATCAAATATTGTTTGGATGCACGAAAATAGAAACGAAAATCCGGTGTTCCCTTAAAAATTAACAGAGGCCGCTCATTCTTAAGGGAGATGGTAACTAAAGGGCAATAAACAGAAAAGGTCCTCGCTTAATATGTTTGTTTCATTTCATGGAGGTGGAAGGTATCGAATATCTCGGTTCAGCTTCAGCGCAAGACATAATAATTGGCCGTTTCGTGAATAATGTTTCCGTCTATCAAGAAAATACACATTGGTGGAACGAAACCTTTTAATGTCAGAGATGTAGTATTAAATTGAAAAGTGCAAAATTATAGGTTAATTTTTATAAATGTTGAAATGTGATTACTACATGTGAATGGAGTAATCGATTGCGCACAAAGCAAAATAAAACTGTGGACCTCTTTGACGCCGCGCTTAAACATAGGTAGTACAACGTTGATAGCTCTCCCTTATTACAAATTTAAACATCTTTCCCACTTCGATTAAGATCAATTCGCTCTCGCCCTACCATGTGATCTGCTGAGCGTTCTGGTTAGCCCAGTTGGTGGCGCGACGGCCCCGTAAAGGCGGTTGTCCTGGGTTTGATCCCCGGACCAAAACGAATTTTTATTTACTACGATATATTTGAGAATGCTGTATTGCTTCCGTTTGTAGCCGTATGGCTGCGCTTGGATGGATGTCAATATTAATTGCTTTCTTAATACAAATCTACTCTACCTTGGAGCAGATTTGGAGATATTCTATTGACAGCTTTCAGCTGCTGCTTTTATTGCGCCACTTCGATCAATTGTTTGCTATTTGCTATCTCCTTAATCAACAATACCATAACTGACGCCTCTCCCGTGTTCGGCCGCCATCTCACCAACACTTGCTACACGAGCCCCTCCAGGTATTCACAAATGATCAGAGCGCTGGCCTACTGTGACCAAGGATGCGGAGGACGAAATACTGGAATAAAAAATCATCCCATACAATGCTACTGCGTGAGTTTTCGGCCCCACGACGGTGGGAATATCGGCCTAGCGAATTGTGCTCACCATGTCTTCATTCTTGATGTGGATTCCGAAGAGGTCAGCTATAATTCGCATTTAGGCTAATTGGGTGTCTACTGAAGAATGACATCAGGGCACTCGCGACCTGTTTGCCGAATAATTCAGCTCGCCTTACTATGTTTCTGATGATAAGCCATCATTGGTGCTCGAAACAAAGCCCCGACATGATGTTATCAGCTTTTAGGGAACTTTCCAGCAGTTCATTTTCAAAGGACCAACAACGAAGCACTGCACCTTGAGAAGTATGGTTGATTTGATTTATATTGCAGGATTTCGTGTCACAAACAAAAAGAACCACAGGCCACCAGAGACGCCGTAGTAGAGGCCTCCGGAAGCTTCAACCACCTAGACTTCCTGAATGCTCACAGTAATCGCACATTACATGGCCGCCTTGCTTCGAACGTAGATCTAAAAGCGCCTGTCATCGCTCTGATCTGATCTAGAGTTCATAGGGTTCTAGGGTTCAGTCGTTGACAGCTCTGTCCAGTTAGTATCCCCCTTCGTCGGGTATACATAAGGTAAAGAAGCTGCCATCGGAGCAATGCGCAACTGCGGGCAGGTGTAGAAAGGGTGTAGTACCCTTAACCCTGCCCTGATTCATATTGCTTAATTATAAAGGGTCTTTAGTGTAGCTGCTGATGTCTTCAAGAGGAACATTTCAAAATTGCTGAGTAAGCTGTGGATCAACTCCAGTTGATATTTCACTGCTTGCTAAAATGTTCAATTAAGCTACAATAATTAATTAGTGCCTGAGTCAGTTTGTTTGAAATAAATAACATTTGAAGACAAGGAAGGCAATTGTATTCGATTATTGTTCATAACTTGTCGAGTACTTTAGTTATTTTGTATAACGTGTACTAACCTGTCATTAACTAAGCGAAGAAGTTTGCACCTCGGGTTACAAAGGCTCCCGTTTTGCCTCCAACCATTTTGAAACAACGTAAAGATCGTTATTATTTCGCCCCGGAGGCACACGATTGACAATGCGACTCGGCGGCTCCATCAATGTCGCGAACTCAGGCACGAAGGATTAGCTTGCTCGATTTTGTACCTAGGTGGAGAGGAGGATCACTGTACACGGCTGTGGTAGCACGTGGGAAACTGCACTGGAATACAAGTATTGCTAAAGGGAAATGACGAAATTGAAGAAGCATACAGCACAGAACCGCCAGACATGTGGCGGTTCCTCGCTTCTTGCCTCTTTCCCTTCGCGCTCTCATAACCTCAAGAATTACCCTACTAAAAAGCAGGAATAAAAAAACACGAGTGGAATGCTTGATTTTCATGTGTTTGATAAGGCGATACACAGCGTCTTTCGGAAGCATACGCTTTGCAGCTCTGGTTTAGTGTTCTCATCAACAACACTTTACAATGGCTAAAACCATGTGTAGACTCCAATCGTGATCACCCATTTGCATAATTATGGTGGCGTCTTGTGGTTCACCAAATCGTGCAAATGAGTGTTAAAAAAGACAACACTACCCCTGCTCTCGAAATGAATCTTTTTCCCGCATGGCTGTCCTGTCGCTAGGCCGTCGCACAGGCTGGGAGTTGAAAGTGCAGTGTTTGTACAAGCACAAGTTAAAATGCGCAGTCATGTTCTTGGCCTGAAGCTACGAAACCGCCGAAGCGAGTTCTAGCCTTCGCGACAGAACACCTAAGGCTAGTGTTCCGCGTTGCTTGCGCACGGGGTAAGTGTGGGTGATAGTAGCCTTCATACATACCAGATGCCATTCGCGGCCGCGCGAAGTCTACGTGATTGCACCAGCAGCCATAATTTAGATAATTCGCCATTTTGTTCAAATTCTAGCGCGCGCGTGACGTGTGCAGTAGGACAGTGCCAAGTTATGTAAGCACACAACCGGACTATTCATTCTAAATAACAACTGAAACAAAGTGACAGAAACAGCGCGCTGTCATCTTCTACTATATATTGGCGCCAAGTATGAGAAACGGCGATGCTTCTGCAGGAGCCGAGACACTGCGGTGCATTTCATGATTCAGAAACCTCGGGCTGCAGTGAGGGCGAGTGGAATATGTTGTGGCGTTGCGGTCTCAGTGCGTCATGATATACTTGCGATCGAACATTCAGCAGCACCTACGTACAGAGAGGCTGTGCGGGTTTCAGCTGAAAAGCAAGAACGGCAACGGAATATACGCAGTGGGACGGCGCAAATTGAGGGCGAAAGTTGCATTGCTTCTCATAAGGGCCGATGGCCTCTCACGTTCACTTATTAGCGGCTTATAAATCCAAGAACTAAAACGTTTAAGATCTCGTCCTAAACAGAAGGAATCGACAGATTTCCGAAGTAGCTCCAGTACTGGCAAAGAGGCGCCGGCGCAGCCGGCATTTTCCATGTCCCAGGACAACGCTCACAGTCTCAAAGTATCAATTACTCTTAAGTTCTGGCTGTGCTGCCTACCTTTCTGGAACATCAGCGTTATGACCAGCTACCATCACGTCAGCAAGCCTGCCCAAGTTTCTAACATCTTGTGTCGGCTTGAGTTGTGTAGAGCGCGGAAAGCAGCGCAGAGAGAGGGAGTGTGTGTGTATGTGTCTTCCACACACAGACACACACACAACCGACAAAGTGGAATGCCCATGCTAGGCCTTACACCAAGTAGGTAAATTTTCAAGCGCTGGCGTGTGAAAGGCTCCTGCGAAACGCGAAAGATGACTGAGAAAGCGGGACAGAAAAACAGAAGAACGAAATAGGCAGGAAGGTTAACTAGGTGATGTTCAGGCTACTGTACACGTGCAAAGGGGGATAAACGAATAACGAAAGGTAAGGATGACTGACGAAATTGTGGTATGAAGGTAGGGCGGCACTGTGCGCGCGAATTTCTTACTGTCCGAACCGTAAAATGCAAAACAATAAAAGGATATTACTTTCCGGCTGTATTAAAAAACAGCAATAAACACAAATGTCGCTCAACATCATCACATTTTTACGGGTGAAAATAGCAGAACCACAACAGTCCGTTCGGGAGCGTCCGAACACTAGCTCACTTTTTTCTCTTCGTATTCCCACGAATGGCCACACCAGTTCCACAATACATGTGTCCGACTTATATACCACAGTAACGTCTAAAACTTGGAGCCACAAACGCCACCTGGCAAGGCGTCCAGAACGGTCCTTGAGGTTCACCAACCAGCACAGGTTCACCAACCGCACCCCATCATCAGACGTCGTTTTTCTCATAGGAGACTGGAATGCTAAGGTCGGGAGTGAAGAAATATCCGGAATTACAGGCAAGTTCGATCTTGGTGAGCCAAATGAAGCTGGGCAGAGGCTAGTAGAGTTTTGTCAAGAAAACAACCTGACCATAGCGAATACTCATTTTCAACAGCACAAGAGGCGCCTGTATACATGGACTTCACTGGACCGTCTGTACAGGAATCAGATTGATTTTATTCTTTGCCGGCAGCGATGGAGAAGCGCTATACAAGCAGTAAAAACAGGGCCTGGGGCCCATTATGGCACCGATCATCAGCTTCTTGTTGCTAAATTTAAGCTTCGATTGAGGAAAACGCAGATAACTAGAAGGCCTTTCATGTGAAAGGGGGTTTTTACTGTGCTTTAACAGGGATAATAGCCCTGTCGAAGTTTTACGGCGAACCACACAAGAACACAGCCAGTCTCAGTCTCCACAAGCGAGCACGAGCAGCGCAGCGGCACTTCGTCGTCCTTATCTTCGTCTTCGTGATATTCTCGCCCACTTAATCCTCGTCTTCGTATATCCTCGTGTAGTTCACTACAATTTCCCCCGGAGCGAAGAGGAGCCATCCTGGCGACCTATGGTGAGGGCAAGAGGAATGGATCGTAGTACGTTTTGAGGCGGCTCACGTGCCCAGTTTCGCGGCCGCGATGACGCATGTCCGAAGAGGTAGTGAGTGGCTCCACGATGTAATTCACAGGGGAGGTTTGACGGACAATGCGGTAGGGGCCGTGATACTCGGTTCGAAATTTTGATGACAATCCCGGTGGGGTGCCGGGAACCCAAAGCCAAACAAGGGATCCTGCAGGAAAAACGTGTGGCGTCTGATCTTTGTCGCGGTGATGCTTTTGGCTGCCTTGAGATTCCGATCTAAAACACCGGGCCAACTGGCGACATTCCTCCGCATGTTTGGCAACGTCTGAAAGGAGAGTACACTCGGAGGAGTCGGGACGATATGGTAAAATAGTGTCCATCGTGGACGACGCCTCACGCCCATAAAGGAGGAAGAAAGGGCTAAATCCAGTAGTTGATTGCGTGGCGGTGTTGTAAGCGTATGTCACGAAAGAAAGGACAGCGTCCCAGTTAGTCTGATCGGCGCAACGCACATCGTCAGCATATTTCCGAGAGTGCGATTAAAGCGCTCAGTCAACCCGTTTGTTTGAGGGTGGTAGGCTGTTGTGGTCCGATGTATGATGCGACATTCGGCCAGTAGAGAATCAACGACGTTGGAAAGGAAGACGCGTCCTCGGTCACTCAGCAGCTCTCGCGGAGCGCCGTGGCGAAGAACAAAATGATGTAGTAAGAACAGGGCAACTTCACGGGCAGTAGCGGCGGGTAAAGCGGCGGTCTCGGCATACCGGGTGAGGTGGTCGATGCCGACGATAATCCACCGGTTCCCAGAAACCGTGCAGGGAAGTGGCCCGTAAAGGTCAACGCCAATGCGGTCAAAAGGGCGGGCCGTGCATGGAAGTGGTTGTAAGGGGCCAGAAGCACGAGGTGTGGATGACTTCCGGCGCTGACAGGCGATGCAGGAGCGGACGTATTTGCGAATATACCAGTACATGCCGCGCCAATAGTAGCTGAGAGATCCTTTGAAACGTCTTCACTACACCAGGATGGGCACACTGAGGGTCAGCATGGAAAGGGGTGCAAATTTCATGTCGTAAATGGCGGGGAATGACGAGAAGCCACCGTCGACCATCAGTCATATAATTGCGGCGGTAGAGAAGACCGTCTCGTAGGGCAAAGTGTGGTGCTTGACGGCGCAAAGCCCGAGAAGGCGCAGCAGAGTTAGGAGAAGTGGACACGATCTCGATAAGAGATGCGAGCCACGGGTGTTTTCGTTGCTCCGCAGGCATGTCAGCGATGTTTAGAGAGGAGAGGACGGGATCAGCCGCCGTAGAGCAAGCAGGTTTGTTGGAGACGGGAGAACGAGATAGTGCGTCGGCGTCCATGTGTGTACGGCCAGAGCGATATATAACGCGGATGTCAAATTCCTGTAGGCGGAGAGCCCATCGTGCGAGGCGGCCGGACGTGTGTTTAAGAGAGGACAGCCAACATAACGCGTGGTGGTCCGTGACGACGTCAAACTGGCGACCGTAAAGGTAGGGTCGGAATTTTGTTAATGCCCACACAACTGCCAAACACTCCTTTTCCCTAACTGAGTAGTTGCGTTCAGCTTTAGAGAGGATACGACTCGCGTACGCGACGACGTATTCGTGAAAACCGGTTTTCCGTTGTGCCAAGACAGCTCCGAGGCCAACGCCACTCGCATCAGTATGGACCTCGGTGGGTGCTGTCGGATCCTAGTGGCGAAGGATTGGTGGCGAAGTCAAAAGACGGCGCAATGCGTTGAACGCTTCGTCGCACTCGACCGACCACGCAGTTAAGTCACTGTTTCCTCCGAGTAGTTTCGTCAGGGGTGCAATTATCGAAGCAAAATTCTGCACGAAGCGCCGAAAATAGGAGCATAGACCTATGAAGCTTCGAAGTTGCTTGAGCGAAACCGGCTTAGGAAACTCCGCCACTGCACGCAGCTTGGCCGGATCAGGGCGAACACCTTCCTTAGAGACTATGTGCCCCAAAATAGTCAACTCCCTGGCACCGAAGTGACACTTCTTGAGATTCAGTTGCAGGCCGGCGTCAGTAAGGCAAACCAAAACTTGCCGCAAGCGCTCTAGGTGCGTAGCGAAGTCGGTGGAAAAGACAACAATGTCGTCCAAGTAGCAGAGGCAGATGTGCCGCTTGAACTTCCGCAAGATGTTATCCATCATCCTCTCGAATGTGGCGGGCGCATTGCACAGACCGAAGGGCATCACATTAAATTCATAGAGGCCATCCGGCGTCACAAATGCTGTCTTCTCTCTGTCACAGGCGGCCATTGGTACTTGCCAGTAACCTGAACATAAATCAAGAGATGAAAAGTACTCGGCACCTTGGAGGCAATCAAGAGCGTCGTCTATACGCGGAAGGGGGTAATTGTCCTTGTGGGTAATTTTGTTGAGGCGCCGATAATCAATACAAAAGCGAAACGAGCCATCTTTCTTTTTCACTAGCACCACTGGTGAAGACCAGGGGCTTTGTGATGGACGAATTACACCACGTTGTAGCATGTCCTCAACTTGTTCATTGATCACGCGACGCTCTGCCACTGACACACGATAGGGGCGCTGTCGAAAAGCCGAGTTAGAGCCGGTCTGAATGTAATGCGCGACTGTGGAAGTGAGGCCGAGAGGTGAGTGGGCGGCATCGAAAGCGAAGTGAAATGTCTGTAAAAGGGCCACGAGCTGAGTCCGGTAGGTGGAAGGAAGAGCGTCATCGATGGCGGTTCGGAAGAAGTCGTCTGGCAACGAATCAGGCGTCGGATTGGACTGCAGAGCATCAATGTAGTTACTGCGGTAGGTCTCGGAGGCATCCAGGTCAGCGAGAAGGTGGGCTGGTTGAATAGAACTGGGA
This sequence comes from Amblyomma maculatum, assembly GCA_023969395.1. NCBI lineage: Eukaryota > Metazoa > Arthropoda > Arachnida > Ixodida > Ixodidae > Amblyomma > Amblyomma maculatum. The sequence goes on from JAJIZL010000111.1 coordinate 300,705, forward strand.
GATTCCCCACGTAGCAGATTAATCAGGCGTGGGGACGGATTGTAGATGAGTAGCTTCGTGAACATGTACGATCCGGATAAAATTCAATCGAAATATGCTGTGGAAGTGAGGAATCGATTTCAAGAATTATATCTAGAAGACAGAGAGCCTGAAGAGATGTTGACTGATGTTCGTGATATAATACAAGAAGTTGCTACTAAGGTAGTTCCAAAGCAAAAGAAATGCAAGAAAGCAAACTGGTTATCCCAAGAGGCTTTGCAAATAGCTGAGGAAAGGAGGATGGCAAACGTTATGGGAAAAAGAGAAAGATACAAGGTACTCAATGCGGATTTTCAGAAAATAGCAAGAACAGATAAGAATGCCTTCATGAAGATACGATACAGTGCCAAGGAGATGAGCACAACAGCCAACTGAGGAACACAAGAGCTCTCTATAAGACTATCAAAGATATCAAAGGAAGCTTGTGCTAAGCTGGGCGTGACAAAGGACAAACGAGGCAGGGACCTCATGGAAGCCTCAGAGATAAAGAAAGGTGGCAGGAATACACAGAAGAACTGTACAAGAAGCACCCGGATGTCCAAACCCAACATAAGACGGTTGTGATTACTGACCTTAAGCCGGGCATCCTGAAGAGTGAAGCTGAATGGGCCTTAGCCAGCTTTGTTAAGAACAAAGATAGCGGAAATGATGGCATTCCAGCTGAGCTGCTTCAAAACCTTAACCATGACGACGCTGTTAACGTTCTGTGTACATTATGTCAGCAAATTTGGACAACCCTGCAGTGGCCACAGGATTGGAGGAGGTCAGTTAACGTCCCCATTCCAAAGAAAGGCAGTGCCAAAGATTGTTCCAACTACCGCACGATCGCGCTTTTTTCGCAAGCTAACAAGGTGATGTTGAAAATCCTCCAAGGTAGGCTGCAGCAGTATGTGGATCGGGAGCTTCCGGACATGAACGCTGGGTTTCGCAAGGGCAGAGGAACTAGAGATCAGATTGCCAACCTTAGCTGGATCATGGAAAAAGCAAGAGAGTTCAAGAAACTCATCTACGTCTGCTTTATTGATTATGCGAAAGCTTTTGACTGCGTAGATCACAGCAAATTCTGGCAAGCTCTCTAAGAGATGGGAGTTCGAATTCACCTCATCTGTCTGTTCAGGAACCTGTATGAAGGGCAAGAGGCCACAGTCAGAACTGGGCGTGGCCTTACTGATTGGTTTCCTATTGAGAAAAGAGTGAGTCAAGTCTGCATACTGTTGCCCCGCCTATTTAACCTATATGCTGAGTGCATCATGAGGAAAGCCGATCTAGACGAGTCTTCGGCTGCAGTGAAGATTGCTGGGAAACGTATCAACAACCTTAGATATGCGGATGATACCACTTTAATGGCAGAAAGTGAAGTGGAACTCGAGAGACTTCTGATGCGCGTACAAGAAGAGAGTGAGAAGTTTGCGCTTAAACTGAACATTAAAAAGAGAAAGATTATGGCGTCTTGCCCTATCAAGTCCTGGAGCATCAAGGGACAAGAAGTGGAAGTTGTGACAGATTTGCTCTTCTTGGGCTTCAAGATTACCCCGGAAGGAGACTGCAGCCATGAAATTAGGAGACGCCTGCTTCTGGGAAAGAGAGCCATGGCTAGCCTTGACCGCCTAGTAAAGAACAGAGACATTACACTACCAACTGAGATCCGTATAACTCGTGCAATTGTATTTCTAGTTGTAAGGTATGGATGCGAGAGTTGGACTGTGAAGGAGGCTGACCACCGAAGCATTGACGCGTTTGAATTGTGGTGCTGGTGGAGACTCTTGACAGTTCCTTGAACAGCCAGAAGATCGAATCAGTCGATACTGTCGACCATAAACCATGACTGTTCATTGGAGGGTCATATTCTAAAGTTAAAGCTCAGCTACTCTGATCATCTGACGAGAAGAGTGGAGTCGCTGGAAAAAGATTTGATGTTGGGAAAGGTTGAGGGTCACCGGAGAAGGGGTAAGCAGCGAACGCGCTGCAGATGAAGTTATGTGATGTTAGGAAGATAGTGAGAGACCGGAAAGCGTGGCGTGATATCGTCCATAGGGTCACAAAGAGTAGGACACGACTGAACGACTGAACTGAACTGAAGTGAGAGCAGACGACTGATTTTCAACATGTTATTAAGTTTCACAGATGCAGGGGCGCTCGTTGAGATTGTGGATCGCTTCGAAATAAGCAATGGCACTGTCTAGGGAGTGTATAGTGCTCTTGCAAAAAGGAGGTGGGCAGTCCCAGCCCTAAGCGTTACAACAACACGAGCAACACAGATCCGCCTCCCAAGGAGCAAGGATACGTTTCCTTCCGCAAGTCCCAGCGTGTATGCATGTAGGCGCAGCCAGCTGTGATGAACTTGCTGGCTAGAGGAGGTAGGCGAATGTCATCATTGTGGGTGCGCAGAACCAATACGAATCATTCGTCATCTTTGGTCGGGACCGTTCGAGCAGTAGAAAAAGAAGCTCTCGGAGGTTTATAATTACTCCATATTCCCGAAGAAAGTCAGCCCCTAAAATAAGTGGCCTGGGGCACACACCCAAAACAACGAAGCATCCTGGAAACGTAGCTTCGCGGATTCTAATTCTAGCAGTGCATCATCCAACCGACGTGACTGAAGGGCCACCTGCTATACGAATACATGGCCCGTACGATGGCGACATCCCTTTCGTGAGTTCAATGGGCAGTGCCCAACTGATACCTTATTACTCGGCGCCTCTGTCCACGAGGGCACTCACTGCTTGGCCGTAAACACAAACTGAAAGTCGACGAATACGGGTTCTGCATCGTCGATGAACGTGGGCAGGGTGGCAGCGAGAGTACTAGGTGTCATAGGGGTTCACTACGCTAAGGCATACAATGACAGTAAACACAAAACCATGCAGCGTGAACTAAAAACTGGTTTTAATGGAAGAAACGGAAGTCATGTTATACACAAAAACGTCATCTTCATCACACAAACATAACGACACGAGAAAACCTGAGGATAGCAATCATCGCAGCCATCAAAGGCATACAGCTACATGCACTCATCGCGATAGCCTAAGCAGATCAACTTTCTTCTAGACAACGACAGCGATACATTGCTGATACCGATATCGGCACCGACGGATTTTATTTCGAACGGTTCTGTGATTTCTCTTTGTATATTAGAATGCAAAATAACAGCGGTTTTGTCAACCTGAGGCTGGCATTTGCAGTACTGATAATGCGTAAAGCAGAAATCTGGGCGAGTTGGTGAAAGTTAATGAGGTAAAAAATAGCGCCAAGAACCCACGGACAGACAGGACGACGCAGACAAGCGCTTGTCTGCGTCGTCCTTTCTGACAATGCGTAGCCAGCCTTCCTGTCTGCGCAATGGATTTGCAATTGTTGGCATGCTCACTTCGCCTTTTGTTTACGCAATGGCCAGTTTAGCCGGCAAACGTAATTCCACATGACAGCGAATGGAATAAACCACGCCAGTATAGCATTCGACGTATTTTCTCTCATGGCTGGTGGTGCAACATCGTTTGGGTGTCTCGTGAAGTTTATTTTCTTGCACAGCCCCGATAGCTTTTTGGCTGCCGTGAGCACCCCGGGAACGTCGTCCCTGCCTGCAATCTTTTTGAGACTATGCTATACTGCGTATATACGTATGCGATGACAATCGGGCGTGTGATTTATTAGAACCCTCAGGGTAATTTTCTACCTTGTTTTTTTTGCTGTCTATGTTTTTAGAATATTTTCCGAAATCAAGGCCAGGAATCTTTTCGGAAATCGAGGAGGAGGAAGATTGCAGGCAGACACGACGTTCCTGTAGTATTCACCAGATCAAAAAGCTTTCGGGGTTGTGCGCGAAAATAAACCGACTTGTTGAGACACCTAAACTATGTTGCAACACCAACCGTTAAAGGAAACACGTCGAATACGATATCGGTGTGATTTATTTCATTCCCCTCTCATGCGAAATGAAGTATATCGGCTAAACGGGCATTTGCATAAACAAAAGGCTAAGTGAGCATGCTAATAGTTGCAACTACAATAGCGCATCCAGGAAAGCTGGCGACGCATTGTCAACATTGCAAATTCCAGACTCAGTTTAAAAACAAAAGCGCTGTTATTTCACATTCTAATACAAAAACAGAATGAGAAATCACAGAAGCGTTCGAGATAAAATCCGTCGGTGCCGACATATGTATCAGCAATGTATCGCTGTCAGTGTCTGCGAAAGAAGTTGATCTGCTTAGGCTATCGCGATGAGTATGTCTAGCTGTATGCCTTTGATGCCTACGATGATTGCTTTCCTCAGAATTTCTCGTATTTTTGTGCTTGTCTGATGACGATGACGTTTTTGTGTATAAAATGAGTTCCGTTTCTTCCATTAAAACCAGTTGTCAGTTCGCGTTCGGTGGTGTTGTGTTTATTATCCTTCTATGTGTTAGCGTGATGAACCACAATAAATAACCAACTAGGCCCATTTCTCGCCATTTTGCTAGGTGTCCATGGAGGATGTTCGGAAGTGTAATTAACCGCGGCCGCGCCCCAGGAGTTTGCTGTTTCTAGTTTCCTCAGCGGGTGCTGGGAGACCTACATCTGACAGGCTCGGATGACACAGGACGGCTTGCTGAAAAACTGCTAGGAGAAGGCGACCGGAACTGTCATGGACTGGAGGAAAGAGACGGTCGGTGAGGTCTCTTCCATTTCCTGCGGTCTTTCGCCATAACGAGGTGCATCAGGCGTAGGAGCATCAGGCGTAAAGCCCTGCAGGCCCATCTGGCGGTACGAGTAGTTTTGTTATAGGTGGCCTGGCACTCCGAAATGATAACAGAGGACCGCGTCTGTCAGACGCCCGCGAAAGGGCCGCCTTCTGTGTAAGCTGCCAGGCCTTGTCACAGAGTGCAGAAGACCAGAATCGCTAAGGGGTGCTTCGGGCTCTGAAGGAAGGCGGGTCGGGGCAGACGGAGATGAGTGTAAAAGGTCAGCATACGAGACAACTGCAAAATCCTCAGGCGGTTGTACGAGGGCTGCATTTCTTGTTGTACGTCATCGCGTATAATGTTGGAAATGGAGCCGGGTGGCGATGGCTTGAGGCGCTCATTGGGGATGTGTTGCAATTACTCCCAGACTATCTGGCGCGCAAGGCCATGGAGTGCTTGGTTGTTGTTATCTCGTGGCAAGCTCTAGGAATCTACGGCTAAGAGTTAGAGTGTGCGGTCATACTGGACGGCGCGTTGATGCCCATTCAATATTGGTAGCTTCACGGACAAACTCTTCCACGGTTTTCGGGGGGTTTCGAGCTAGACCAGCAAGTAGCTGCTCGTTTGCACGATGCATTAATAGCTGACCTTTTTAGATTCGGCCATGTTTGGTTCAGCACGCCGAAAAAGTCGGGTGATGTTTTCAACGAACATCATGCCGCTTTCATTTCGCCTCTGGGTTCGACACTGGAGAGCTTGTTGAGCCCTTCCTTTCCGCCAGGGATTGCCAACGTCACGCAGAAGCTGACTACGGAACTTCTTCCATGTCGTCAGAGTCGATTCATGATTCCCGAACCACGTCTTGGCGGAGTCCTCAAAAGCAAAGTTGATGTTCCACGACATACGCTGGTCGTTCCAGTCGTTGTACGTGGGGATGTGATCGTAGTGGTCGAGCCAATCTTGAATATCTTCAAATGGGTAACCATGGATGGATCTTGAAACGCGTGACGAATGGATGACAAGCAATTACCCTGTAGCATCCGGTAGGCCATAAGATTCAGTGGCTGTTGTGACGGGCATTCTGCCAGCGGTAAGATTAATGTGAGAAGCGGATTCGGGTGGAAGGCCTTGCAGGCGGCGGCTTCTTCAAAGGCCGGTGGTCGCGGTAATTTCGTTACTACGCTGGTGGCTACCGTAGTGGACAAAGGGCATAGATCTATCCAGCCACTGCACAAATTGTTAAGGATGAGAAAAGCAGAACAGCAACAGTCTGTTCGGCAGCCTCCGAACACCAGCGCACTTCTCTATCTTCGTCTTCCCACGAGGGGCCACACAAGTTTGAACCCCCCTCCTCCCCATCTTAAATCGGATTGTACGCTAAAATCGGCGTTGCTCTTACTAATCTGACTTGGCGGCGGAAAGTGCTTGTTCGCCTTGCTCATTTCCTTTCCCAAGGGCCGCTAGTACTTCCTTTTGTAATTATCTGTGCGGGCAATTCCGTCTCGTAATCATTTGATGCCACATGACCTCTCCAGAGAATTTAGCAATCAAGATTGTCGGCTCTTCATCGGCATCACTAAATTCCATCATTCATTGTGCGTATGAAGGAATCATTGAGCACTTGACTTCGACCGCCTCCACATGAATTTACCGGCATTTTTAGCCAAATATAACCATTGCAGAACTGCTGCCTCTTACTGAATGAAACGCAGAGTACTGCGGTTGGAAAAATATTAATACTAGGAAGTTCTCTAGGTGCTGCAAATCTCATGACAAAACTTTTAAACCATCTTACATGTTTATAAACTTGTTAAAAACTACCGGATGGCATGGACCTGAATGTACTTGTATAGGATGGCATGGACCTGAATGTACTTGTATAGGATGGCATGGACCTGAATGTACTTGTATATTCTTCACGAAAGTAACTCTATATCAGCAGGAATGAAAGCCGTCGAAATGTCGTGCACTAAACTGTATTAAATTACGAACGTTGCAAATAATGAGCGTAACGGTTCCATTAAAAGACGTAATGCATTTTGGAACATAGAGCAGGATATTCTTAAAGCAGTATAACAAATATATTTATTAATTAATGCTTTGTAACCATATTAGAATTAAGTTTCTACAATTTTTGACAAAATATTTTACATAAAACGTTAATATTTGTCGAAAATATGATATATCAATGTTAACTTCGGGAATTTTTATAATAGGTGAAAACTGTATGCATTTTAGCTTGTATATAGAGAGTGATTAACAAATAACTTTTTGTAAATATAAAATTAACTTATCTCGAATATGTTTGTAGTTACGATCGATATTTGAAATTTGTATCAGAACTGGTCGAAAATGCCAGGCCTGAAAATATAATTGGAGTGGGCTTCGAACACGCGAAAAATAATTTGTTCGATTTTCGCACCTTGTTCCTGAATTGAAAGTGTTTTTGCGTAATTTGAAATTCTTTAATGGCAAGTATACTTCAACTAGTGATATTTAACACTAATTATGGACAATGTGTTTCAGGATGCAGAAAGGCATTACAAAATACAGTTTCCAGCCATTCTGAAAAAACAATTAGACTCAAACATCGCAGATAACAGTGGGCTTTCCTTGGCTCTATTGGTAAGTTTTTTAACGGCGTTTTATTCTCGAACATTGCCACAGCGCCAGTGCGATTCGCTATATAATTGCTTAGAAGGATTTTCAGATGGCAAGGATTATTATTCCAGAGTTCCACTCCTACGCGTTGACGGCCCCGTTTGCAGAAAAGCCGGTGTTGGTGTTGTAGTTGTAACATGAAAATCAAAAGAAAGTAAAAAAAACAATAAAAGTTTTCCGGAAACCTGCGCAGTCATGTGAGGCGAGCACGCAACCACTCTGCCTACGAACAGCATTGACTGTGTGACTGTCAGTTAATGTCTAGGTGCTTCATTAGAAAGAAAGTAATCACAGAAAAAATAGTTGAGCGACAATAAATTCCGCTTTGCTTACCTGCGATATGCTGCACTAACGGGAAAATTCCTACAATTTCACAGCGCTACCGCAATAGGTTTAGGGAGCTACCACCTTATACATCTATCCGCTGTATTCAAAGCTTGGAGTTTAAGGACAGCGGGGAAAAAGCAGACTAAGCAGGGAGAAATAACGTAATGGTAATTATTTGATTGTTGGTTCAAATCAAGGCAGGAATGAACTTTCACTATGCACTAAATAAAAAACACAAAATAGAGTACTTCACGCGGCTAGGTGGCATGAACCACCGTCATAAATTGATTGATCGTATGTTACCAAGCGAAATAGAAGGACGTCCTCCTAGAGCATTCTGGAACCTGCTTGCGAACGGTATCGCCCTGAACTCCTAAAGGCGAAGCGTAAGCGTCCTTCAAGCTATTTTATTGCCGCATTTCTGAACATTTAATATATTTGCAAAAGCAACGTGCACAGGTCGTGAAACTTTGGTTATTTTAGGCATGATTCTAAACTCAGAAGGAAAAACAATAACACATAACGACATTGCGATCTAGGCCACGCGTGATATGTGCTCGACACGAAAATATTGGATAAAAAATGATACGCTTACAAACAGGAT
>JAJIZL010000111.1:309096-358261 GCA_023969395.1 Amblyomma maculatum
ATATACAGCAGTAAATTGAAGGGGAAATAAAGGCCCCGCTATTAGAGAAATATAAGGAGTCAACAGTCTACGAATCCATGGCAAACGTTGGGAATATTATTTTGTTGGTATTGACAAGAATCAGACTTATGATGAGTGATAATATACGGGTTGGTTTGGTCTGGTTTGATTTAAAGGAATTAGCGTCCCAAAGCGACTCAGGCTATGAGAGACGCCGTAGTGGAGGGTCTGGAAATTTCGAGCACCTGAGTTTCTTTAACGAGCACTGAGATCATACAGCACACGAAACCTTCGGAACAGTAGATAATCGCCGTAACCACTGCGCCACACCGGTGGGATGTATATATGTATATGAATGTATGTGTATATATATATTGTGAGCCCTCCATGAATCTTCTTTCATTTGTACGTACCATCATCTTCTTCTTCCTCTTGTACATACCATCATCATCGTGCCGTGTTGCCGGCTCCGGCGCGCGCTTGGGTTTTCTCCATCAGATTAAACGCTGACACGGCATACCTTGCCTTGCCTTCACGACCTTGCCGTTTGGACCTGGACTTCTTTCACAATATATATGTGTGTGTGTGTGTGTGGTTGTGTGTCTCCCAGCTAATTTGAAACAAGGGTTAAAGATAATATATTTGAGGCAGGCCAGGAAAACGAGTTGCAAGCAACAGCCAGCCGCCATGTGCACCGCAGGCAATTTTTGTTTTCAAATTGCTTAGCTAGATCACTATGGTATTTTACTAATTTAATATATGTTGATTATAAACCAAAAAAGATTATGCGAAAGTTGGAGGGCGCCCTCAGAAACTCCCATTCCAGAAATTACAATAAAAAAAGTGCCGTGTTTTTTTCAGGCCCAGAAGAAAGCCTGTGAAATAGAAATAAAATCACGTGGCTAGCGCATTCGCGCGCCACGATTGTGAAGTGGTGGGTTGAGTGAACGAAATCAGCTGCGACCTTCGCTCCACGACCTCGTTAATGCGGCAGGTCGATATGCCTGCGATGGTTTCTTTGTCTACGTCAGCCAGCGGGTGCACGTGAGCGGCGCGTGCGCTGCGAGCAGCGAGCGCGGCGAGCTCGATCAACCATCTCCAACATTTCAGCCTGCAGCTGCAACGACATCATCCAGTCACGGCCGCAACTGATTTCATTCGTTCAAACGAGGATTGATAGCATCACGATCGTGGCGTTCAAATGCACTAGTCACTTGGTTTTATTTCTATTTACCGGGGTTTAGTAGAGCTTTAAAAAAAGACTCCCGTCAGAGTTTCTTTATCGCCACTAATCAAAAGGGGTGTTTCTGAAGGCGCACTACAACTTTACAGTTCACATTTACAGCCTAAAATCTATATTTATTCAATTGGAAAAATGAATATACGTAGATTATTAAGTAATTTTAAAATAAAATATTCCCGGTGGTGCGCTCGCGGCTGGCAGTTCTATGCAATTGGGTTCCCTGGACTACTTGAAATAATTTATTTCTAACTACTGGTTTAAGTTAGCCGGGTCACGTCATGTGTGTATATATATATATATATATATATATATATATATGGCCATGCGTGAAAAACGGTGTTCCAATCGGACTTCATTTTACGAGATATGGATAAGATAGGTATATATAGGTATCAGAGCAAAGGGCATGATTCAGTATAATAAGCGAAAAAAAGAATAGCGTTAGCAATCTCCCTCTTTTGTCAAGATCACGGAAAAGATCTGACTTTTTTTTTTTGGCAGCATTAGGTGTGATTTCGAACTGTAGACTAGCCATTTATGACACGGTTATAGGATAGCTCTGGCGATATTTTTGTTTCCTAAATGTCCCGCCGCGACATTTATTGCATGTATCAAAAGATCACCACTTGTACTACTGAACAACAGTCTTAGCATTGCGTGCAATCAGCCGTCCTTTTTTCCTGAAATAGAAGAACGCCCGCCGCATTTATTCCATAAATACGGATATCTTGACAACCCAGGACGCTTGCTCAACCGATGCAGACTCTATTGAACCAAAGGCGTAGCAGAAGTCTCGCTTACGTAGCTGTGATGCCTTCCCTGCATCCACATTTCTAGTAAATTTGAAATTGATACGGTCACTTATCACCCTCGACTAGGCGAAAATAATTTCGTATATATAACCTCATGACTAACTTTAAGATTCTGCTTCAATTGCATGACATTCCCTACACGTTCTCAATTTAAAATACCGCAAATGACACCAAGAACCCATGAAAGATTTAGTAACGATATTTATTGCCTCTGGGCATCAGTACGGTATGAGATGAAGAATAAGCTACTGATTAAATTAATGGAAAAAGGTTTGCTCTTTTTATGAAGTCCTAGAGTGAGCGATGATGTGGTCCCTGTGTCCAATTGAGATACGAGGCAGGATTGTTTGCTGAAAAGCCAGCTATCGTCAAGGGCCGGATACGTGTTTTTTCAAAGCTGGGCAGAACCACATCAACTGGTTAATGTCGGCTTCAACATTTTCACCTTTACATATCGGACACCTAGGCGGGAAAATAAGTATCGGAAGTGAGACCACGCCCGAGTGACAGCTTGTGTGAGGGCAACCCCGACACAGATTCTCCCAAGTAAAACCTCCTCTGCACGGGTGAGACCGCAAGGGAGAGATACAGCACACGCAGGGATAAGAGCACGTGTGCGGCGCCGGAAGTATTCCTTTCTCGATAAAAGGAGGGTAGCGTTGTCCGCATCAAGGAGCCGTGGTAATGATGAGTATTTGGTAAAGAGGCGGGTCGCTAAATCAGCTTGACTTTGTGGAGGCAGAAGGTGCGCTGCGACCAAATCATAACGTACTTACTGCGGGATGCGGGCCGCAAGCTGGTGAATGTCTTCACATATTTTTGGGCAACGGATGACACATCGGAGTAAACGTGCCGCTTGAAGTGCGTCAGTGCGGATGACAACTTGGGTCGTAGGGAGCATAGTAATGGTGGCCACGCAGCAGAGCGCCTGCTGAACTGCCACGAGCTCAGCGCAGAAATATGTAGGTTGCTCCGAAAGTTTAAACGTCAAGGTCTGATTCAGGCTAGGTCTTCGCGGACAGTAGATTGCTGTTTTTATCGTTCGCCACATTGTAAGAAAGAAAGGCCGTAATTCGCTGCAGATAGTTTTAATTACCACTAACCCTGCAATTAACACTGCTAATAATGTTTGACAGCAGGACATGCACAGTTGATTTTGCATATGCGTAGTAAGGCAACTACTAGTATAGCCCTATCCGTTCGGCTAATATCCACAGACAAGCCCCAACAATATGAACATTATGCACTCGCAACAATATCCACTCAAGCGTTTGAATTAGACGCTTGTTGCGCAAACGAATTATCGTATTCTGGTCACCAGCATCGCAGATTAGTCATTTAGGCATCTACTTCAATCTTGCCTGGTGGGAGGCGGAGATGCAAGGACCCTCACAAAGGCTACCGGCACTCCCAACTGAAGGCTCTCGGTGGAGAAACAGTTGATCTAAGACCATGCCGATAAGATAATTGGCGCAATGATCTAAATAGTGGGCGAAATGTACATTTAAATGCAGTCGTTTTCCATAGAGAAGCTGGAAATAAAGCTAATAAAGTGTTAGTATCCCTTCTCTCCAGATTAACTTGCATCACTGTAATTACAGAGTACATCATTTATTTACACCTATACATATATTGCGGCACCACATCTCTGTCATAGTGCGGCCTTTCTTTGTTTGGCACCCGAATCCAGCCTTCCCTTTTCTCTGGTATGGATCAGCTCTCTTGTAAGTAGATCTCTACATCGAAGATATCCTTGCCACGCTCCGCCTCGCGCTCAGGAGGTACCAGGTTCCTTTTGCAAGGCCGCTGGTGCTTTTTTTGCTAATTGTATATGCGGCCGTCTTCCCTAGTGATCAGTTGATGGCTTCCCTTACCTACAATGGTCTACAGACTAGAAGCTGTTCACCTCGGAGACCTGCTGCAGAAGGCTCGACACGAAAATCACATTTCCTCACACGGATATTCAAGGGCCGACAAAAGGGCATCGGACATCGAAAGATTCGCACTGCTCTACGGTATAGAAGCGGTGGCCTTGTGATAGCGCTTCCGCCTTGCCTTCGGGAGGTCCCAGAGTCAATCCCCGATACCACCGGCTACCGACAGTTTGCCAATGAGTACAAACTTTTTCCCTGCCTGGTGCTCGGCCCTCCGGGGGTGTAGTTCTTGGGAAAGGAATCATGGACCAGAAATTTTGGTGCCTAAAAGTAAAAAAAGGATAAAGCGTTTTTGGTCAATGACACCTTTTACAATCATTTCACCACAAATTGCCGAGCACCAGGCCAGAAGAAAGCTTTAACTCATTGAAAACTGGTAGGTGGCAGGCGGTACCGATGGTAGAACTTGGTGCCTGCCTTCATGCCAGGCGGGTGCTCTACCACCAGGCCACAGCAGCGGTTTAGAAAAAAATGATCAATGCATTGCCAGCACAGGGGAACCCCCGCTGACTTATGGTAAGGCCAGCCCTGTTCAGCGCAGGCAGCGGGTTGAATGGGCCGCTATTAGCCTTTGATGCTGGTTGGCTCTCTGGCATTCAAGATTCACTGGAAGGAGCGCTGTACGTGCGCTGAGGCTGTACTGTTCTCAGTATCAATTTGAAAATAGTTGAAAGTCCAGAAACTGGGAGGCGAGAAATAAGGCGTAAATGAAAAATGTGTTTCAACTAAGCACTTTTGCTTCGAAGCCGTTGCGCAAAAGTATCGAAAACAAACACATATTTTGTCGATAGTTTCCACGTTTTGTTAGGTCGTTTCGAGCGTTTTGAGAAAGACCACGATCGGCGCGGCTGAGATAATCGCATGACACACTGACGATTAACGTACCTCTAAAGCTGGAAATAAAAAAAATGTGAGCTACCGTGAATACCAAACTTCACAGCTGTTCTTGAAGGCACTGTAAGATGATGATTACTGCCAAAACGCTCACTCGGACGCAATTTCAGGCTCCGAACAGCGCCTACACGTTAGCGAGCTTAGCCCGCACCTTGGCTCAGTATAAACAGCAGAAAGCAATTAATAAGACGGGGAAGAGAATAGTTTGCCGGGAAATGAGTCGATAAGAGATAAAACGCAACATACAGCACTTGTAATGCATAATACTTTACGTGTTTATCAAGTTTTTGAACTCCTTCTCGCTCTTTGTATAAATCAAGCTAGCCCTCGGTCATCGCAACACTTCCCGAACTGTTTATACACAATAAGAGTTAGTTACCCGCAAAATGTTGCCCTCGCTGCAACGCTTGCCGGTTTTGACGTTTTGTCGCACTTTTTTTCTTCAAATCTCGTGCTATAACTACGTGCTCAGCGAAAATTACATACACGGTAGCAGAGCATGACCGAAGAGCCGGCGCTGGTAAATTTGCCAGCACTGTGAAACTCCACATGTTAAAATGATTCTAGCGCACAGTATAGTGCGCATAGGCATTCAGAACAGTAGATGCAAGTCGCAAGCGCAGGCACTGAGCTCCAATGTTAAAGAAGTTGTAACTGTGAGCGGCCGCAATGGCCTATACGCTTTGAAACATGAAGTCCCAACATGGTAAATGTGGGTATGAGATACCATGCAAAAATATTACTTATGTTCCAAGTTCTCGGCATGGCTGAGTCCCGTCTAGTGCTGAGAAGTTTTCATGATTGTGCATTCTCGGGCTAAGGATATGGCGGGCTCGTATTAAGCAGCCTGGTAACTTCAGACATGAACAAGCTTAAGTCAGTTGGGTTTTTCTTTTTTTACGGATGTTTTCCCATGCGATAAAGAAAAACAATTCTCAGAATGGCTGCGTGGATAGCGTAGAAAGCTGCGGATCAAGAGGTACCGAGTTTGAGTCTCGCCAACGCCGCCATTTTCTTCTAAATATTGCTTTTTCTACTTTTTTGGCTCTTTATTGTACTTGAGATGCTTCGTTACTTTTTTGTTTTTACTTTTCATCCGAGGCCTTTTTTCGCCGGCCGACCACTGCCACCAATGTTCAGCGTGCCGGTATGCCGCGTTCCAGTGCGCCCCGTCTCCAGCGTCATAGTGGGCCCATAATCAGGGATAGCGCTGGACCACTTGGACTCTGCGGCACTGGTTTTGTAATAGGGATGGCCGGTCCTCATTAAATCTGAAGACCCTGCTGACTCCGCTAGTAACACAACAAGTTTGTTTTCTTTTTTATTTTAATTTCCCCTCTCTCCCTGTTAACCCGGTCTCTTTTATTTACTGAATACAGAATTTATTTACAGCTATACATAAATTTCGGAGCAATCTCGCTGTCAGGGTGTCGCCTCTCGACATCCCAATCCAGTCCATTTTATACTCTTGCTTAGATTGGGTCTCTTTAAAGTTTAAGTCTCCCTCGAAGTTTTCTCGCCAAGCGTCACGGATCTCCGGAGAACGCTCAGGCCGAAAACATGAACTATACGCCAGCCGTACCCGCACGGACGCACATTAAACACATTTCGTAGCCCGTTAAGGAGGGCTTCTAAGCAGAGATTAGTCAGGTTTCGAAGGTGACAGCTGATACGTTAACAGACTGCGAGATGTCCTATGGTATACCATGGATGTTTTGGTATCGGGTCCTACGGTTTTTAAAATCGGCCAGTGGGCCGCAATCAGAAACAGTATTACAATATGCAAAGGCAAAAATAAGAGCGCTTTCGCTTAGAAAAACAAGATGGAAAAACAAAACTACTCTGCCTCGGATACCGAACCAGGCATGTTTTGTTTACACCAATGACAAGCGTTTTTTCATTGCGATAGTTTAAATGACTTGTGCACCAATCTTATTCAATATAGCACACTCCAGGCACATCACACCTACGATTAGAGACAGTTAAGTCCTGTAACGAGTATTTTTAAGGACCACCTAGTTTTGCACTACCACACAGCTGTACTAACAGCACTGAGCATCATTACTACATATCCTTGCTAATTAATACTACTTGTTAACAATACTAATGAAAAGTAGTAACAACAGCCTTTTAACCGATCTTTAGTACTAATACAAATCCTTCCGGTAATGCTCTCACATCAAGTTCTTAACCATAGGTAAGCATTTCTTAAGATTATTTCACGGCTTTACTTTGGGGTTGCGGAAAAGAAACATCATGCAGAGCATATATTCGTAAGAAATGATATTTAAATAACGGTTCTTATTTAAAACTTCAACTGCTGAAACAAATACAGTTCGCAATAAAATGAAATTTTATCTATGAATATTTTTATTGCATTCCAGCTTACCGAGGAAAATGCACAAATACGTAAATAAGTGCTACTTGACTAAAGGCCATGTGCCATAATATTTGTGGATTTCTGATTTCATAATTCAGGCCACAGGAAATACCGCTCAAATCTAAAAAAAAAACACAATTAAGCATTTTTCTTCAAGATATATGCCGTTTACTGCTGCGCTTCCACTTGAAAGTTTTATGACTGCTTGGAATTCCTTAATTTTATATATTTCAGGCTTACACCGAACTTCTTCGTGATGAATGCGAAAATATTGACACTCGACTTCAAGGTCTAGAGCAATTATCAGGGTTGGCGCTGTTTTTTACTACTAGGGCGATGGTAAGTTTTTCCAAAATTTTTAGATAACGTAATAAAATATGTGACAACAGAGTACAGCATTTTTTCCTTAATGCAGTCATTGTGTGGTGGTACTACTGGTGACTATCTGCTGTGGTGGCTGACCTCGCTAATGGGCCATAGCCCGTACCATCACAGGTAAGTGGAGATAATCAGAGATGGTCTTAAATATGCTTGTATTCGACATATATGAAAAAATAATTTTCCAGCTAATGCTCATTGAAACATTAGTCAATTTGTCAGGAATTTGAGTAAACACTTGTACTATTTGGTTAAGTAAATATTTGGACTGCTTTTAAAACATTCCTTGCTTGTTAGATAAGTCTCGAGAAGTGCCGCCAATGGACAGAATTAATAGCTTGTTTAGGCCTTCAACACAATTAGCGAATTTTACTAATTGTTATAGCCCTCAATCTGCACGGCATGGTTCAGTGACGTTTTGTAATATATTTCTAATGCTAGGCGATGCTTGTGACAATGAGATATAATGATAAATAATTTTTCATATACTAATTTTAAAGAGCAAGAACATTTGGGCGTCTGCCGTTCTACTGCTTGACGAGCACGGGTAATAACATAACAATATGAAACTACAATGTAACTATTTGTGCATATCCTGTGTATTCCAGAGGCTTATGTTGCTGTATTTCTTACACCTCTAAAAATTAAGTCCTCCTGCCGAGTCTTGATTACAGTTTATCATATGTGCCTAACCGCAGCTTATAGCTGCGTCTCTCATAGCCCGAGTTGCTTTGGGGTGCAGAACCCCAGAAGCCAAACTAACGGTGCAAAATGCCTCATTAAAATACTGCGTGCGACACTTAAGCTGTTGATTTGTCTGCGGCCTGACCGCGGCAATGGCTCCTTGCACCTCATTCCACTGTAATACTTTAAATGGCCCCAAGTTTCGCAGTATTACACAAGGTGTAGGTAACACGTAGAAGAACAAAACAAATGTATAAAAGTTGAAAATGCCACTAATTATCTCCTTTATTGATGGTGGTTAAAAAATAGGAAGGATAAGCGATTGCCACAACGGGGTGTAGAAGGCCAGTCCAGGCCAGGGCTGATTGGGACAGCTATGATGAGGCAAATGTAGCACAAACATGGCCGGGAAACTTGAAGGGGATGACTAGTGCGGTGCTCATTGTATGCTTGAGGGCTGATGTAGGGGTCTACTTGAAGTTAAATGCAAACAAAAAACTTGTGACGGTAAGCACATACTTGCGATTCGACGGCGCCAAGCCAGGGTTGTAGGACCGGACTCCCTTTTTAAGGATGATATGCTGATTTTATACGAGTAAACGGGCGCAAATATTTGAGACTCTATTTTATAATGTGCTTAATAATAAAACTGGAATTCCCAAAGAGAAATACATTCATGACCCCAGCTACATTTCCGCCCGCAATGACCACCCACATAAGGTGCGCGAGTACAACTGCCGTATAAACGTATTTAAATATAGTTTTTTCCCACGAACAGTGCATGACTGGAACTGTCTCCCTTCGGTGGTCGCTACCGCTCCGCCTACATCGTTTCTGACCGATTTGCAAAGCCACCTGTCAATATAAGTGCAATAATTCTTGTCCGAGTGTATTATGTTGCTTTTTTTTAATTTTTTTCGAAGTTGATTATTCCTAAAGCTTTATTCTTTAAGCTGTGCTGTATTTTAAAATATATCTTTTTTTTCTACAATGGTTTTTATTTTTTGTTTGTTTGTTTCTGCTTCCATAGTGCATGGGTTTTCTGTATTTTCTGTGTAGACCGCATCATTTGCCTAATTTATTGTGTACTAGATGTTCGTTCTTATTGATGATGCTTCCCCCCTATAATAATGCCCCTGTGAGGGCGCTGTAGGTACTGTGTATAAATAAATAAATAAATAAATAAATAAATAAATAAATAAATAAATAAATAAATAAAAAGTAATATGGATGAATAAATCTAGTGCCTCGGTTCTGAACAGATTGTAAGGAATTGGTTACACATATTTTGGTAGGGCTCTGGATGGGTGAGACATATTTCAGCTTAGACCAGACAAATGAATTGCAAGCTAGTGATGTTTGGGTTCGTGGCGAATGGCGCAGATGGTACTTTAACTATCCAAGACTCCTTTTAGCACATATTACACTAGTGATATGCGCGTTCTATGTTAGATTGTTGCCTATGATTACGTCTAGATTACTCTAAGATTCTGTTATTTCAACCATAACATGTAAGGTTAAACAAGGATTAAACAAGGAAACATGAGAGGATGATGTGTAGCAGGTAATTGTGACTATTTTGTATTCATTTTGGTTAAGCTTCATTAGCCATTGTTTACGCCAGTCCTGTATGTAATTGATCTGCATAGCTATTTGATCAGATGGGTTCTGAATTGTGCGATAGATACCACAGTCGTCGGCGAACTTACAGTTGTTACTGGAGACACGGGGGTAGGCCATTATTATATATTAAGCATAGAAAGGTATGAAGGACTGATTTATGGGGCGCCTGATGTGACTGATAGGAAACTAGAGGCCTCATTATTATAAGCAAACTGGGCGCTGTTACGTAGAAATTCGCTTATCCAATGCGGTACGTAGGGTGTAAGTTTAACCATGAAAGATTTAGCCGTAAACGATTGTGGGGTACTATGTCAAACGCTTTGGCAAAGTCCAAGAAGAAGGTTAGACTTAAGAGTCATATGCAAGTCATGGGCGAAAATAGCTAATAGCGTTTTGCCGTAGAGGCGCTTACGGAGACCATGCCGAGACTGATGAAAAAATTAATAAGGTCGAGAAAATTCATTATGTAGGAATTGATGACATGTTCCATGATTTTGCATGGCACGCTGGTTTACTAAATGGGCGTTTTTTAAGAGGTGATTCTTTGTTACTTGATTCAAAGAGTGGAACGACCTTCACGTTCCAATCATTGGGTATTTGATTGTAAAAACAGTTACAATAGGGAGGAGGAGGAGGAGGAGGAGGAAACAACTTTATTTAACGCATTGCATTAAGCGTTAAGAATGTCCTGGGCCAGGGTCACCAAGGCCAACTGATCTTGCAGCTGGTCAGAGGCTAACCAAGCCCGCCACGTTGGGGGAGGAGGGTGGGGAAAGTGAGGAGATTGGAGGGCGACTGGGCATGAAAAGATGCAATGCTCCAAGTTTGCATAGTGTTCTGGACAATTTGGGCATGCAGGGGAATGTATGATTCTGTATAGAAAAGATCGGGCAGGAGTAAGCAGTGTATTTAGTTGTATGCGTCTAAGAATGCGGATTTGTGTGGTAGTGAGAGATTTATCAGGAAGAGGAAGTGTACGGAGTGTTTCTCTAATGTTGTCGTAGTGAACGTTGATTTCTTTTTTGTAGTGAAGGGTAGTGTCCCACGTTGGTGGATAAGGCCAGGGAATCCCAGGCGCCCGGTGTTGAAGTTCGCGGGCGAGGCGATGCACTACCTCAATGCCTGGGATTCCAGCGTGACCAGGAATCCACCTCAGTGTTACAGTGTGGGGACGTAGTTTGGTAAGAGCTCTGTGTAGATCATCGTGTAGTTCTTCAGGAATGCGACCCGTGTGAATGGCGCGTATAGCTTGTATTGAATCAGTGTATATGGTGTATCCTGAAGGGTTAGGGGGTGCTTGTGCGAGGTCTTGAATACTGATAACTATTGGTAGGGTCTCGAGAGTCGCTGTAGGAGGAGGATCTATGTAAGGACCGAGGGTATGCGTCACTACATCGCTACAGCTCTGAATTGAGTAAGCAGCCACTCCGACGTTAGTTCGTGATGCATCTGTGTAGATGATCGTGGAATCTGTCGGGTGAACATGGTTGGAAAAGCGGAACGTCTACCTGTGTTAGTGTCGGGTGCAACGTTTTTTGGAATGGGGATTATTCTGAGGTTATCCGGGAGCGAAGAAGGAGGGGTAATTATAGGAAGGTCTATAGGTTTGAGTGCAACCTGCTGTAGTATCCAATGTCCTTGTTTGGTGCTAGAAAGACGTGCCATTTGCCGGTCGCGATGTTGTTGTATGAGGTCTCCCAGGGACAAGAACAGCCCCGTAGAGTATAGGCGATCCGTGGACGTATGTACAGGGACGTTAAGGGCGGCCTTGTACAATATGTGAAGCGCAACCTCAATCTGATGTCTTTGGCGACAAGTTAGTGTAAGGTAAGGAATCGTATATAAAATTTTGCTAAGTGCTAATGCGTGGACAAGCTGCCTGAATTGACCCTCGCGTAGCCTGGCGTGCTTATTGACTATGCGGCGAACTAGATGCGTAAGCTGATTGCAAACTTTAACGGTTGTAGATACATTGGCCTGATTGGTTGACTTATGGATATGAAGTCCGAGGATCCGGCAGGATGATACACGAGGGATGGGGTGACCTGCCATTGTGAGATTGATCAGCTGGTTATGTTGGCGTTGATAGCGAGTTTTTGCAATCAGCAGCAATTCGGATTTTTCAGGTGCGGGAGATAGCCCTACTTTATCAAGGTAACTAACGACTGCATCGATACCTTGCTGTAGGGTCTCCTCTACTTCTCCAGGAGACCCAGAAGTGCACCAAAGAGTAAGGTCGTTTGCATAGAATGTGTGTTTTAGGTTTGGGATAGACGCTAAAGTACGAGATAGGGGAGCCATTGCAAGGTTAAAAAGGGTGGGTGACAGAATAGCGCCCTGAGGAGTACCACGTGTGAGGGGGAAAGGATCAGATATCGAATCGGGGAGACGGAACTTGGCCGTACGGTCGCGGAGAAATGCTGTGAGGTAGCCATACATCTTTGGACCACAGCCAGTAGAGGCAAGGATGTTTAATTAAGAATCGTGGGCAAGGTTATCAAAAGCTTTTCGCACATCAAGGGCCACTATGGCTTGGATCTGGGAAGTGGGCGGAGGGTCAAATTCGTGCATGAGGAGAAAAAATAGGTCCTGAGTAGACACACCTTTTCGGAAGCCAATTTGTTGAGGGGGAAAGAAATCTATGGATTCAAGATGAGTCTCGAGCCGATTGAGCACCATCCGCTCCATGGTTTTTCCCAGACATGATGTTAAAGAAACTGGGCGGAGGTTTTGAAGCGCAGGTTTTTTGCCTGGCTTTGGAAGTAGGGTTATAAGTGATTGTTTCCAAGATGCTGGGAGTGTGCTTTCTTCCCAATGTAAGTTTATAATGCTGAGAAAATGTTCTTTGTCCTTGTCAGAGAGATTTCGAATGAGTGAGTATGTAATCTGGTCTTCACCTGGGACTGACTTCCGCTTTAGCTGTTCTAGCGCCCAGTCGAGATCCCAGAGGGTAAACGGCTGATCGAGTTCTACATTGGAAGCACCAGTGTACGGAGTATAAAGGCTGGGTAGGGGAGGAGGAATGTAGAGATCGCGGAGTTGGGCTGTTAAGGCATCCGCGCCTAGTTGAGAATAGTGCTTCTCGAGAGTCGGAACAGGCGCCGGTTGAGGCCCGAGTAGTTCTCTGAGTAAATGCCAGGTTCTTTTTTGATTTAGTGTGCCGTTAATGGTGTTACAAATTTTGTTCCATTGATTGGTGTCAAGTGTAACGCAGTGTTCTTTAACCTGTCGCGTCAATTCGGTGACTCGGTCGGAGAGGCGAGCATTGTTGGGCTGAGTGCGAAGAGTGCGCAAGAGTCGTTTCCGCCTCTTCCAGATGCGTATAAGGTAAGGGTCTGGATTATCTGACGGGGCTGAAGTAGAACTCTCCTGCGTAGCTTGTTTCTGAGCATGTTTGAGTGCTTTTGTCCAGCTCTGAAGACTGCCAGTAGTATGAGAGGTGTCGCGTATAGTGCGAAAGGTATTCCAGTTTGTGTGGGAAATTTTACGTTTACGCGGACGGGTACGGCTAGGGACAGTGATGTTAATAACGTAATGGTCGCTGAGCAATTTTTCATCTGTAACTTGCCAGGTGACCTCTCGCAGTCCGCGGCCCACTGTGAGGTCTGGCATGGTGGATTGTTGGTTCCTGTAACCTTCCCGGGTAATGGAGTTTAGGGTGTTATAAACAGTTAATTGAGCTCCGTTTAATGCGTCGTTGAGTATACGGCCAGGTCGGAAGGTGTGTGGGTAACCCCAGATAACGTGCGGGGCATTAAAATCCCCACCTATCAAGAAGTCGGAGTCTCGAAACAATCTTGAAGTAAAGTGCATTAGCGGTTTGAAAAGCGTGTACTCTGTAGGAGTGTTATAAAAATTTAGAATGGACAAAGGGCGAGATAAGTGATCAGAATACAGTGTAAATGCAATAAGGTGACGTTCAAGACGACTGGGGACTTCAATGGCCTCAAATCGGATGTCCCGACGAATATAAGTGCTCACTAATGGGGCACAGTCGCTGTCATGCGCTGCATGCAGGGCACGGTATCCCGGAATACCTTTAAGAGCACGCGATTCTTGAATGAGAATGACGTGGGGCTGCGAGGGTAAAGTCAGGAGCCATTGGATAAAGAGTGTTCGATTGGTACGCAGGTTTCTGCTATTCCACTGTACAATGTGTATGTGATTGTTCCCTGCCATTCTTAAGCTACGTTAGCGCGCTTCTCGGGAGGGACAGAAGAGGATGCAGCAGTTGCTTCAGGGGATGTAGATGGACGGGGCCGTTTAAGAGAATGATTTAGGAAATCCATGCGTTCGTCATCCTGCAGGAGATTGCTAAGGAGGGTATGCATGAGTTCGAATGCTTGGCGAATGGCGGAAATTTCTTCTGCAAGGTACCAGATAATAGGGTCATTTCGATCTTTTATGTGGCGCATATAATTCTCAGATGTGATAACTGGCGTGGAATCGTGAGATGTATAAGAGAAAGGTTTGGGAGGGGAAATGGGAAGTGGCGGGCTCGGCTTACCCGGTGGTGGGAGCGTAGCTGGCTTGAGAAGCGGACGTGGGGCAGCTGGCAGTTCTTGAACTTCTTGATGCCAGACATTGGTCCGAGGGGGTGGTGCCGTCTCTTGATTTGCATGTGACAGAGGGGGGAAGTCCTCGCGAGTCGGAGGATGAAGGGGTTGCGTGTTCTTCTTGCCAGGGTGACCAGACATTTTCTGTCGCGTAGTCAATAGTCGCTTTGTAGTGGGACGCTGGGAATTAGATGGCTTTTTCTGGTCTTGGACAGAAGGTTCCAGCTGTTCCCTGAGACTCTTCCTTCGGTCATATGCAGCCTTGTGACTCTTTTGGTCTTGTTGTTTCTGTACAGGGCAGGTGAGGTCAAAAGTTGGATGGGTTCCACCGCAGTGGAAGCAATAGGCGGAGCAACGATGTGGTTCATCTTGTTGGCTGAGCTGGGCTGAGCAGGTGGGGCAGCGTTGATATGTCGGAGGGTGAGGGCAGTTCAGCAGCCGATGACCATATTCACGGCACCTGCTGCACTTCAAAGCATTTGGTCTTTCAGGCTTGCATCTGTACAAGACGCGGCGGAACAGAATTTGTCGAGGTACATGGGTGCCTTCAAAAGTTATTAATACAGACTCGGTCTGTCCCATCATACGAGCGGACAGGATCGTCGCATGCCACGATTCAAGGCTTTCTAAAAGTTCGGCTTGTGAAAGACCTTTCTCGATTCCATGAATTACGCCCCGGCACGATGCCACCGGGGCCGTCATGTAAGATTGGATGTTATGAGTTTTGGCTCGGATGGATAACGAGGAAAGTGCTGCTACCTTTCGGGCGGTCAATTCATTGGTGGTCTTCAGAAGGATGACATTCTGGTGGTATTTGATTTGTAGAGTCAGAGCCTGTCGCTCATGTGGCGCCAAGTCTGCTGCTGAGGAAATTTCTTGAAGAATTTCGTAGGGTTTAATCTGGGAGATATTGAGTGTACTTGGTGCCCTGATTACGACAGTTTTCAGCGTTGAGAAATGTGTCGCCGGAATCTTTTGTTTGCCTTTCCTCTTTGGGGTAATCCAGTCAGACGCATCGAAATCTTCAGAGGTATGAGCCCGTTCTTCTCTGGCGTCTGAGGCATTGGCGCGTGCTTCGGCAGCGTGGGCACGTGTTTCTCCAGGAAATTCATCGACGGCACGTGGCGGCGGCGGTGCCGTTGCCATCGTAACACAATCGAGATCCGTGGCAAGTCTTAGCGAGCCTCGGGCATCATCCGAACCTATATATGGTCGGTTCCTAGCCAAAAAGCTATCAAATTCAGCACATGAGGAGTCAGAATGATCCCAGGTACTTGCCGAATGACGTGAGTTGGGCGATGGAGGTACCAGGGTTGATGGTCTGGCAAAAAGACGGTAAATTCCGGAGCTCGATGTTTCGCCGTCTGTTCTAGTCGACGCCACCTAGCGACCTCACAGTTACAATAAATGTGGTACAGTAACATGCCGAGTATTTTTTACTAGTTTGGTTGTTATTTCGTCAGTGACGGCGGGAGAGGTTGACTTAACATTTCTTATTATACAAGATATTCCAGCGCAGAAAATGAGAAAGCATAAATGGCCAATGATAAGCAGTAGTGATGGATAGCGGCATATCAGTTTCTGTTGTAAAAACTTTAAAGTGTCAGCATGATCAGAATGCAGTGTTGAGCGTATCAGCACTACCAATGACACTTGCCTCCTCACAGTTGAGTTGGTAAGTGTGGAGTTTGCCGTCTTCTGAGAGTTAAGTACTTTAAAGAACTTTTTCGATTTATTTTTCATATGCTGGGCAGCTCAGTGCGAAAAAACTGTGGGTTTGACGTAATGAATGCACTGAAAATAGATATCCTCGGGCGCGTAGTCCTTGTTTTGTACACGGATTCGTTCCGCTACTAAAAAAATACGCTTTTTCTTGTTTCAAAGTGTCTTTAATGACTTTTAACACCATGCTTGATTGCAATTGGCACGAAATTTGATTGTGGGAGTAAACGTGATTGTTTAATCTGTAACATTTGTCTTTAAGGCCAGCCAGGTACCTCCAACTGAACGAACATAGAAGGCTGTAGATTCCAAAATAAAGAAACCTGGAATTTATGGTTGATTTCACTGTAGTTGGCTCAGATATAAAGGCGAATATTTTTGCTGTGTATTTAGCTTACTTTCATTGAAAAAGTGATTTCCGCATAAACTCTGTAGTCGCCGATTTCGGGGAAGGAAGAAATTATAAACTGTTAGTTTGGTCTGTCAATCTCATATCTAAGACGTCCGAAGATTCACTGGGGGCGCCTATGGGTTCTATTACTAAGGGAGTAAGGCTGAAATTTAGACAATTGTCAATGAAGTTTGTTATTTCTCTATTGCTTAATAGGGTTAGAATCGCCTGTCAATATTCGGGAAACTGAAATCACCATAAATAATGCGTGCGTTAGGATATTTATTATCAATTTGGTTTAGGCTACCGCTAAGCTACAGGAAAACGTCATATAACTGTGGAGTGGTCTGTAGCGGTCACCTAATATGATGCATTGAGGTGTGGAATGAAAATTTAACCTGAAATAATTAAATTGATCACAGATATATAGCTCCGATCGGATATTAATAATGGCACAGGGAAAGTCTTGGTTAGTGGTGATAAAGACATCTCAGCGGAAGCTCTCGCGGTCCTTACAAAACAAAATGACTATATAGTAGATCGCGTAGAGCGTCTGAATCGATTATGCCTTCAGTGAGCCATGTTTCAGTTATGATGAGTGTGTTCCTTGCGGATTATAGGACAAGATTAGAAAAGTGCTAGCGTTGGGGAAGGAAACTGCGTATGTTTGTGAAAATAATCGATAAGGAAAAATTGTGAAATTTACCACGAGGACGTTGCCTAAGAAGTTTAGGCGCGTGATGGTAAACCGTATGCTATGATATTTCTTCAGCTATTTGCGATTATCCATCAAGTTTATATAGTTGAGTTGCGGTTAACTGTGTTTTGTAGCGCAGGAAAAGTTTTGTGGTTTTCGGATTTCGAAAGGCAACAATATGCCTGCATGCATTACGGACAAGGCGTGAAATACCCTCCCCAATGTGGTAGTCGGTATCTTCCATCTTACGGCCATTAACAAGATTAAGGTTTGAGTTTTAAAATATTAAAAGACTCAACGCTGCTCAAGGGAATGTGGATCTAAAGCTTTTGCTGCGGGTGACCGAGCGTCGCGTGTTACACATACACCGTTCCCTTCTGATCCTAATATCAGACTCCCACATGAAAGAAGAGGCCCGAGGTGGCGCATATAGTTGCTAGGCAATGGCGCTCTGTTCCAGGTACCGGATAAATACTGAATGATTCAGTAGTGTACCTTTCGCGCCAAAATTATGTTCCATTTATGCTCGGCCTTGAAGTGTATGACGCGATATCACAGGATGACAACCGACATATTGCCGCGAAACCTACAAAACTGTCTTTTTTGTTTTTTTGGCAGCCGCCAGCTTGCGTCCTTTACACTGATTTCGGCTCGCGTACCAGTTCTGTATTATTTGTTTGTTAATGCTCAATGTCGCGAGGTGCACCTTTATTAGTTTTGTTGTCGCGCAAGATGCGCCGAGATCTGTCTCGAAGATTCCGAGACAGGTTGTGCTAGTAGCAGTTTGCGACGTTATCTAGATTGTTCTGAGCTGCGTTTAAATTGAGCGTCGACGAGTGCAACGAGCATTCTTTGTTCGACGATCGACGAGCACGTTTGTTGCTATTGCCCCTGCCCAGTTGCTTAGCTCTTTTGCGGGCGCAAGTCAGCCCAATAAAAAGTTAACTTCAGTACCATCAAGCCTGTGTCTTCTTTTGGTATCAACAACCTGTCACAACTACGTGACAATATAAAGCTCCAGTTGAACTAAAAGCTATGAAAGCTCCTGCGTGCCATAGGGATTAGGTGAATTCGAATGTCATGGCAGACTGAGTCTAATGTCACCATTCCACATGAAAATAGAGGTTCGAGTTGTCGAAACCGGTTACTAAGCATTGGGGCGTTTTGCAGATAGCGCCGCTTTTTTCCATGCACTGCTAGGATTCTCAACGGCAGCGTATGGTAGCTTCGCTGCAAAAAATACATTTTATAAAGATGACGAAACTGCACTGACACAAATAGTGATGAAGGCTGCTGGGGTCTTCGTATGCACTGGAAGCTCGAGCAGGCTTGGTGCTGCCGATATTTAGCTTCGCAACAGGATCACCTTGCACCTCAGGTCGCCGTATTCACTCCTCAGGACAGCCCAAAACCGACCTTCATTTAGTGAAAATGCTGTGTGCGACACGTGCACGATCACCGTGGACCTCCGCACCTGTGCGATACCCAAGACAACAAACGAGGTATGTAAATAGCCAGTAGAAACCCCGTCGCAGTCCATCTCATGCTCCAGTGTCGCTCGGCAGCGGGACCCCGCCTTTTCCAGTGAGCAGAGGGACCACGATGTTGAAGATTGGATGGCCTCGTAAGAACTGGTTACTCATCATAACAACTGGGATAACCGCATGAAGATGAAAAATGTCATCTTCTACCTGAGTGATGTTGTTAATCTGTGATATCGGAATCACGAGGCCGACATATTACCTTGGGCTGACTTGAAGGCAACGTTCACGGAAATTCCCATAGTGCGGAAGCTACGCACTGAACAATCCTTGCGGGTGCGAGCTTAGCGTGAAGGCGAAACCTTCACTAGTTACATTGAAAATGTCATCAATTTTTGCTGCTGCGTCCACTTGTCTATTAATGCAGCTGAAAAGATGAAAGAGCATCACGAAGGGCATTGATGATCATGCATTCCACACACTTTTGCGAAAGAGCCCCATCACACTGGCCTCAGTCTACAAACTCTTTCAGAGTTTTGACGAGTTGTGCAATCAGTGCCTCTGCACACGTCACCCTCTCACACCTGACGCCTCCACGACTGGCGTGGCTGTAAGCAGTAACCATAGGCTCACGTTAATGATTTCGTCTGGGACTAGGTCGCCCAGCAGCTTGGGCTCCTGTCTGGTCTGCACCGAACACTTTGTGCTGGATATTTAAGCTACGGCCCACCTGTTGTCGTGCCGCCTCTCCCTAAGCTGGGGCAGATGCCTCCTAGGTATGCCAAAGTTGCCACCCGACCATCGCCGCAGCAGCTATTTGCATACTTACCGACTGTGGCGCTACTTTCTGTTGCTGCAAGGCTCCGGTCAGTGCTAGCTTCCTACAATCTTTGGCGCACTAATGACAACCAACTTATCTGCCATGCTTGCGGTATTCTAGGCCACGTCGTTCGCCTGTGTCGCTGTGCTCTGCGCTTTGCCCCTGCACGCACTACGCCTGGCTACTGTTATTCATGCGACACCTTAGGCCCACCTTCGGTGACATGATCCCAGCACGTCGCCGGCACGTTCCATCGCACCGTTCGCCGTCCCCTCGCCGTCGTTCCTTGTCACCAACGCGGCGTCGCAGCGTGGCCAAAGTTTCGGAAAGCTAGCAGCCGCAGTTCCTGAGGCACGAGAAGTGCATTTCGCCTAGAAGTCATCTTTCTCCGCCGAATGTTCTCGAAGTTTTGTTGACGGTGTTTGTGATCTTGCGCTTGTAGATATCGGTGCTACACCTTCCGTCATTAGCTAAAACTTTCACCGCTTGCTCCATAATGTCACCACCCCGCTTTCCGGACTCTCTCAGCACCGCTAGCGTCTATCGCGTGCATCCGTCTGCTGATCGTATAGCGCGCGTTGTCATCGCGGACGTCTTAAGCATATTCAAGATTTCAGTGCTTGCCTCATGCACGCATGACTTAGTTCTTGGCTGGTATTTTTCCCCGCCATGATGCTGTTATTGATGGCGCCTGTGCCTATGTCGCCTTTTCTGCAGCCTGTGATGCCGCTCTCGACAACGCGCTTTCTCTTGCGCTAAACTCGTTTTCGCTGATCGGATCGACATTCTCTCAATTTGCTGTGAGGTTTCCCGTATATGGACTCTTTTTGACGAAAATGTCATCTTTGCGCCGTTTCGTGTGTTCGCCAGTCACTGCCACCTCCTTCTCTTTGCTGTCGTTGACATTAATCGCGGTTCCACCGACGTTTTTTGCGAATGACTCATTCTCTGCGGTCCTATTACTTCGTGGTGACCGCATTGGACATATTGAAGCTACTGGCCTCATCTAGCTTTTAATGTTTACGCATATTACAACCTGCCCGTGTAGCCTCCCTCACCCCAATTACCGCTTCTTCTAATCTACTGAGTCTGGTCCTCTTCCAATCTTCCGTGGCCAGTGACCTCAACCCGACTCACCGCGAGCAACTGCTAGCTCTCCTCACCCAGTTCCGACATTCGTTTTGTGGTCAAACGACTTCCTTGGGCCGTGCGACCGCGGTAGCTGACCACATCGTCACCGGTAATCATGCACCTTTTCCCAGAGGCTTACCGTGTGTCGCCTTCAGAGTGGTGTGTCTTTACTGAGCAGGTCGACGACAAGCTGCAATGCGGTGTAATCCAGCCTTCTTCTGAGTGGTAGTCTTCAGAACATCTCTTCAAAAATAAGATATCCGGTCGACTACCCCCGTCTTAACGAAATTACCTGTAAGGACTTATACCCACCACCTCGCATTGAAGACGCCATTTTTTGTTTACACGGTTCCGAGTTGTATTCATCCATCCATGAATTTCCATTCCGGCTGTTGGCAAGTCCTCATGACTGAACCTTACCTACCCCAGACAGCCTTTCTGACCCTTCATGGACACAATGAGTTCACCGTGAGGCTGTCTGTCCTTTGCAACATTCCTGCTACGTTTGAGCAAATGATGTGCAATATCATACGTGGCCTGAAATGGAACATTTCCCTATGTTGCTTAGACAATGTCGTTTTCTAAATCAATTTTGGGGGCACCTTTGCGCTTACACCAATAACTGAACTGTCTCAGAGGGCTGGTCTCCAAATTCAAGACATGTCGCTTTGGTACGCACAAGCTGATGATAACTGGCCATGTCGAGTCCAAAGACTGCGTCTTGCTTGATCTAGACAAGCTACGTGCGGTAACTGACTTCCAGAAACCGACTTCGTTAAATCTGCGCAGATTTTTAATATTAACACAAGCCTAAAGGCTTGTGCTAATATTCTTGCCATTCTATCCGCAACCATTCGACTATTACCGCACTGCTTACGAAATCGCTGAATGGTCCCGCCTACCTCCCAACTTGACTCAAACCTGTGACACGTCTACTCAGTCCACCGGCGATTCTCCATCATTACGACAACTCTGGCACTACTAAGGTGCACACTGACGCCAGCGGCATTGACCGCGGAGCTGGCCTCGCTCAACTAAAACCCCGCTTTTCCTAATATGCAGCTGCTTAAATTAGCCGGGCGATAAGCAAAGCGGAATGTAATCACACCATCACAGAAAAGGACTGTTGCAATCACGCGGGCCTTAACACAGTTTCGGCCTTACTTATATGGCTGCCTCTTCAATGTCATTAGCCACCGAATTCACCTTTTTAGCTTGGCTTCCCTGTAAGACTAATCTGGACCCCTCAGCCGCGAGCCCCTTCGCCTTCAAGACTTTGATTTTGATTTCATTTACCGGTCCGGACGCACAAACCATTCCGCTGACGCCTTGTCGATCTCACCATTGTCCTCTCCTGCACACTCAGAGCCGATATCTGAACCCCCATTTAAAGCCCTTGCTTCCCAAGGCCTGCCTTTGGAACAACGCCAGGATCACTCGATATCTTCGCTACTCGACGTCCGCACCGCGTCCTCTACTCTTTCGTTCCCTCGAGACGTTCGTCGCCAAGCTTCCCATTTTCGTTCCCGAACGCTCTGCTTATCGCCCGGATTATCGCAAATGGCTGTTGGTCATTCTTTGTCATCTTAGCTCCGATAATTGTGCCAGCATCATTCGGACCAGCAAAGCGCACATGCTGGCTTGCTGAAGACATGAGTCTCCGCCAGCGGTACTACTGGCGAGGGATGTACAACATTAGTTCAGTTCAGTTCAGGCGTTCAGTCGTGTCCGACTCTTCGTGACCCTATGGACCATGTCACGCCACGCTTTCCGGTCTCTCACTATCTTCTTGTCCACCGATATATTCGCTTCTGCATTGCGGGAATCGTCTCCTCGCATCTACCCCGCCCAGTTACAGCCATAGCCCTGTCTAGCTCAGTCCTTCGATTGCGTCGGCATCTACGTGTATGGGCTCCTTCTAGAATCGAACGCAGGCATCCGCTTGGTAATCGTAGTCGTTGACCACCTTAAGCAGGAGACACATTTGCGAAAGTTTACCGGCATGCCGCAGCGAACGCTGGTCGCGAATTGCCGCTGAAGTGCCAGCAGGGACATATGGAACACGGTAAACGAACTCCCTCAAGCTCCGCCTACAGACGGGATCACCGCATAACGGAGTAGGAAGACTGCTTGGCTTGGTGAACTTCACATGACTTCACGCCCATACAAGAAAAGAAATCACCGATGTTATCAGAAAGATTCTCTACTCTTCTCGTGCAACAACAGCATGCCTGCACACGTACCAAGATTTCGGCGGCGGTACCACAAGTGCACGCGCTGGTCCGCATACTCCACCGATTCGTGCCTGCCCTAGTCGTCGCTAGGCCTGAGCGGTGTCGCATTGAAGAGGCAGCGGATCGCGCTTCGGAATAAGCCGACGCTGTATTAAAAATTTGAATTTCATCTCCTATATGCTGGGAAGGCCATCCTATAATAAGATAAACATGAGCGCGGTTTGCGCGGCGCATTCAGCAGCGGAGCGAGCACCGTTCAGCACTGGTTGTGTGAAAAAAACTCGCTTGTGTCGCTGTTATCACTCCTAACAGAACTTCAGTATCGGCCAGTGATCTTCACGTATACTCGTCATTTACAGTGCTGTATCCAGTGACTTTTTATTTAGGCGAAGAAACAACACTAAAGCCTTTTCAGATGTCAGCGGCCGGCGCGGCTGGGTCGCCCGCTGGGCAGCACCTCGACGGCAGTGCAGAGAGGCGCTCCATCGCGCAGCCCTTCTACGTCACCGTGATGTTTCCGCAGTTCGCGGTCCCATTGGCTGCCGCCGCTCGCCACTAAGATTGCGGCTAGCGGCCCGCCGTCTGCATCTGCCCTGCTGGACACAGGTGACGAGCTGCGACCGAGCGTTGTGACGCCGTTCGCAACGAGGCGCCGCAGCTAATCACACTCGCTTTTAGCACATGTGTCCTCGCCTTTCTGCGGAGACCGCCGTCATGCCTACGGCTAGTGCTCGCGGCGCCATCTCCTTCATTCTACATCACTTCGTTCCACGTCACGAGTTTTCTCGCAACCGTCTCAGCGGCTGCGGATGCCTCCTCCTGTCACAAGTGTTCTACGAGCTTTTGGATGATTGCCTTACATTACATCGAACCACCACTGCTTACCACCCGCAAGCCAACAGCCTCAAAGAAAGGTTTAACGGAATTCTTAGCGACGTGCTGGCCGTTTACGTTTCTTCTGACGCCTCATATTAGGATCACGTACTTCCGTACGTCAGCCTACGACACTGAGTCTCAGACAATGACTGGATTTTCTCCGTGCTTTTTGTTGTAGTTCGGCGAGCCTTGATGTCTGCTAGACACCATACTTCTCTACCATCCAGACAGCTTGGTGTACACGTCGCTTTATGCTGTTGCCGTAATTCTGAGGAGTGTCTCCGGTTGAGTCACTTTCACTTCCTATATTCAAAATCAGAGCTATCACGGCAAGCCCGCTTCTATCCTAACTACCGACAACTTTGATTGGCTGTCTGTTCCGGCTTATTTAAAATTCTCAGCAAAATATCAGGGCCTTTACCATTTATTGGGTCATACATCTTCAGTTAACTGCATCGTGCAGCCGGCAACACCTTCTTCAGACCACCTTCATTATAGGCGAAACGTTGTTCAAGTCAGTCGCCTAAAATCGCACTACGATCCCTTTGTCGTCCCCTCTCCTTGAGTCGCCACGACTTCTCTTTCCTTCTGCCGAGACAATTGTAAAGATGAAACTGCATTCACACGAAAGATGATGAACGCTTCTGCCTTCTTCGCACGCACTGAATCATTGAGCGAATGCACTCAACGGATAGGCAGCTAACGCTGGGAGCACATTTGATTTCTTCAGGTTAGATTGATAGATCTTAGTGACCATGAAATAGGTGGGGGACTGTTTGCTGGGAGTCAGCGCATGTTTCCAATACATTGTTGTTTCGTGTATTGTAGAAAAGGATA
The DNA here is from genome assembly GCA_023969395.1 of Amblyomma maculatum. Classification (NCBI taxonomy): domain Eukaryota; kingdom Metazoa; phylum Arthropoda; class Arachnida; order Ixodida; family Ixodidae; genus Amblyomma; species Amblyomma maculatum. Next base: position 333,790 of record JAJIZL010000111.1, read on the forward strand.
TTTCTGCGTCGGGAACAATTCTCATATCCTCTAGGCGTGCTTTCATTCTTTATTTCTTTTGGTGGTTTCTTCCTCGCTTTTGTTGATGGTGCCGAGGACTAGAGCATTTTGTGATTCTAGGTGAGTTATTCTGCTGGTAAGTTTAGAGAAGGCTACATTACTAGTTGTAAATTGCGCATTGAGGCCTTGAACCTCAGTCCGCAGTTGTGATTGCCCAGCCAACAGGTTTTAATAGTGTAAGCTCTTCTCAATTTGGCGATCTCGGTCGGTCTGTTGGCGGCCCCAAATTAGATAGCTGACTATCCAGGGCATGAGTCAGAAATTTCTCGAAGTTAGAAGCAGTGTTCACCATGGTAGTTTGCCACATAGCAATTCAAAGTGATGTCATCTCGAACTCCCAATTTGATGTCCACCCTAAGGTCCACCATACCCACCGGTGTGCGCAATAGATACAGCGCTCGACTACTGCTCCCGATGATGGTTCGAATCCCGGCCTCAGAGGCTACTTTTCAATGGCGGCGAAGAGCAAATCGTCCGTGTGGTGTGCGATGCCAGTGCATGATAAAGAACCATACGTTGTCGACATTTGCGCAGTCTTCATTACGGTGCCTCATAGCCTGAGTCGCTTTGGGACGTTAAATCCCACAAACGAAACCAGTCATGATGACCACCCTATGTTACGTGGTGCCACGGAAGATGGCGGCCAGCCTAACGTCCACACGAGTTCAGGTGGTAGATTTTAGGTTGGCGGCCACCTCACGGCCCTCCTCTGCTAAGTGCACCATGCCTTGCAAGTTTCCCCCTAGATAGCGTGGCCGCCGGGCCAGAAGGTACCACCTATGCCCTCCTTCCGCTATACATTATATGCTAGCAAGAGCAGAATCAAGATTGGAAAACTTATAGAGCTACCATTGTGGTCAAAAGTGTGGCCCACTCGTTTCGCGCAGAGAGTATGGAGTGGTGGTGGACAATTCTGTAGGAGCGACTCAAAGCGGCGGCCATTGTTCGTCGAAACAGTAATAAAGGCGACCTTCGGAGGGCCGCGGGTTCTGAACCATTGTACTCGCGGGGCGTAATTTTAACGCAGAGGGACAGTACTTTGTAACACATCTACGGAGTGCCACGGCGGCCGAAACAGTGGTCCTAGAGGGACGCCACTTCCTTGCGAAGAAGGAATGTAAGAAGCGCGCGCTGCCAGCTCATCATCATAGACCCGACACTTTAAGCACTAAAATATAACGGCTTACGCTCTCGCATTCCAACGTCTACCGGTGGTGGCAGCGTGTTTATTTCCTTGAGTACGGCATTAGGACTAACATGAACAGGCTGCGCATGACTGCTCCATACTCTACAGCAATGGAAAGGCAGCACTGTGGGCGCGGTCGCTACAGGAGAGAGTAGCTGCTTGATTTTCTCAACAGCAAGGCTGCTTCATCCTCAGGTAGTTGCATGTAGCATGCGAAGCTTCATGCGTTAGCAGTAATGACATCATAATGAGCGGGCGCGAAGCAATGATCAGTTGTGGCGTCACGATGACTTCACATCTACTCATTTTGAATATCCAAAGCTCATGTGATCATGATGTCACATAAGAATAAGGCTTCACATCTGGATTTACATGACATCACGATGATGCAACCATGTCCTTATTAAAGTCGCTGTAATGGGCATGACGTCATTATGACGTCACATCTGGTCATAACTAATAATCGGAGTTAACACCATCATGACATCACATTCGGTAATACCGATTTTATCAACACGCGATGCACGTATATGCGAAGCTAACTTAGCCGGGCGTCCGCTCAGGCGTCCATGCTGCGCCTACCATTTGGCGATTCCCCGAGCGCCGTGCCACGCAACATACAGTAGCAGCCGCAGTAAAGCAGGAATCAGCGGCGTTTCAAACTGGTTTATAGGAAACAAAAGCCGCAGTATCTGTCACACTTTGGGGATGACAACATATAAATGACAAGCCTCGAAATATAATGGCGGATAACTTAGTCGAACCAAACGGAAACAGCATCAGTGTCTCTCCTACACGAGACTAATTCTCCCTGATTTTTGGGAAGATAATATTTACTGACCTTTGTGGCAAGCGAGTTACAAAGAACTATTTATCACGGAGGGGAAAAGGGGTTGGGAGGGAGGTTCTGCCCTGGATATGCCTCCACTACTCTCCAGCGCAATTCAGGATCTGGTACCAAATATCAGGCGCTAGGTTGAAGAGGGTAGCCTTCAATGAATATTCAGTGAATTTGGTGCTAGGTGGCAAGCACAACCCTACACGATGTGGTCAAGGTTGGCTCTGTCCGGGCAGAAGTGACAAGCTGAAAGGGGCTAGATAGCTGGGTGAATGAGGTGGCGGAAGACAGGAGTGGAAAATACTCGAGTTCGAAGCTGGCGCCAGAGAATCTCGCAATAACGAAATATATTGCGTTGTGCCGGGGGATACACAAGGATGCCGAGGCGGTAATGGTGACATGTCATCAAAGGAGAGGAGGTGACCGCATGCAGTAAGCGGAGCCACGTGGCTGAAGGTGGCCTCTATTGCCGGCGACCGGACAGTGAAATTTAGAGAGCAGGCTTGAGCCACCTAGTTACCATCTGGGTTTGCATGGGAAAGGATCCAGAGAAGGCTGATATAGTAGTTTAGAGGGTATTTTAAGAGATTACACAGAACTGGACGGGACATCCCACCTGCGCCGATTTATGAATGCCTGATTTAAAATCATTAACAAATGGTGGTAATATCACGTAATCGGAGCAAGAGTGACGGCTGCCTCTTCCCTTCCGGTGAAAAGGGGGCATGTATGCTGGCAGCTGTTTTAGAGCAGCCATTCCAGTCGATGGATGAAAGCGCAGAGGAAAGGCCTGAGGAATGTTCCGCCGCCTCGACATTATGCACGTCCATGATATTGGGAAGCCGTCCTTCAAGAGTTTCCGCCTATTCTTTACGTCGTTGTGGGTAGTGAAGAGGGTGAACATTCTTAGGTGAAGACAGATTGTGTACTTTTGATGAATATGGCAGGAGAGGGTGTGCTTGGATTCACTTACCGAGCTAAAGTTTATTGGTAGGGATTTAAGTATATGCCGATCAGTGGGGTAAGATGAACATCTACCATTTATGGACAGGTGCTCAGGGTGCTGGTTTCAATAAGAGGCATTAGAAACAACACCAAAGGTTTAATCGTAATCCCGAGGAAGAACGTCTACAGCGTCGGTTTCCACACCGGAGAAGTGAAGGCACCGTAGTGAGCACGTGTGTGTGCTATATGCAAGGGCTTGCACAAGAACGAAGGAGTTTCGATTCATGCAGGCCTCAGTGCTTGTTAGTGCTTGATGAGCAAAGGGTGCGATCTGTAAGATTATGAAGGGTAGATTATAAGTGTTAAATTTGTTAGCTTTAATTAAAAAATGAAGAACTCGAATCGAGGGCATGTTGAATGGCTTTAAGTAGCCACTGAGCATGCTGCTGTTGGTAACCATAGGGAAGTCCAGGGACTGTTGAGGGCCAGTAGCGATGGCGCTGCCCAACAGTCTGGAACTGTAATCAGTATATAAGGGCTGCTTGCGGTAGGATTAGGAACTGTGAGCCGGAAGTGCTGGCACCCGAAGAGACAGTCACCTGGAGCAGGAATAGCAGCGGCGCGATGTACGGGAAAAACCTGACGGGAAAAATAGGCGTGTTTGATGACTGCATCGCGGCACAACCACCGAGCTCCCAATTGCGGGCTCTTTTCACTGACTCCCTCTGCCGGAAACTCGTATAGCGCCAGAAATTTCGTTTGCTTGTATTATATCACACTGGTAATCAGAATACGTATTCTTAAGCTACCCTATTGTGAGGACCACTAGACGTAAAAGAAAGCCTTGCCCAAACTGAGCTGTACAAGCATGCCGGCGTTGTCGAGAGGCTGCATTTCTGACTCGGGAGCCAAAGTTCCTGGAACGCAGTATTCCCATCTCATTCTACCATCTTGAATGCAAAGACCGAAATTGTAGTTCCTGACAAATAACCCACGTTATGTGTTACCGGCGTCGTCACTGAACCCGAGAACTTAATGCGCAGCCACGCCACTAAAAAAATGCCAGCTGGCGCAGTCATGGTACCGATTTTTACTCCCTCTAATACCTTGAGCATTCTGACCGTTGACATTTAGAATTAAATATTGTATCAATACAAAATCGGTGACTCAGTTTTTTTATCATAATCATCAAGACTATATTCACTCTAGGGCAAGGGCCTCACCTAATTTTCCCATTTAACCCAGTCCTTTGCTAACTGCACACACTTGACCGCTGCGCTGTTCCTAACCTCAGCCACGCACCTAGTGTTCTGTCACTCATTGTTACGCGTTCCTTCCCTTAGAATCCAATTGGTAACCCTTAGAGATCATCGGTTAACCTCTCTTCGCAATACATGCTCTGCCCATGCGCATTTGTTTTTGATTTCGACTAGAGTGTCAGTCCAGTTATTTCCATGCCTCACTCTGTACGTTTCCTATATCTTATCGTTAAACCTACCGTTTTCCGTTCCGTAGCACTGTGTTGTCCTCAACGTAAGTAGAATCCTTTTCGTGGACCTCCATGACTCAGCTATACGTGAGTACCGCAAGGCTGCAGCTGTTATACACTTTCCTTTATGGCGATACCGGTAAGCTGCTAGTCACAAGGTTTGAATACCTTCCAGATGCGCTCTATATCCCAATCTTAGCCTCCCAGTTATTTCTCTTTCGCGTTCCGGATCTGCGGCCCCTACCCGTCCTAAGTAGACATCTTCCCCTACCACTTCCAGTGCTTCTTCACTTATTTTAAAATGCTTTTCCTTTCCCCGACTGTTCAACATGTTTTTAACGCCTGCATATTAATCTTTAGGCCTGTACCTTTCTGCTTCTCCTGTCAAAGTCTTTATTCATTCGTTGCAGTTATCCTGCGTTGCATAAAAAGGCAATGTAATCAAGGAATGGGAGATTACTCAGATATTCTCCATCAACCCTCATGCCTAACAACTCCCATTCCATGCCTTTGAATACTATATCTAAGAAAGCTTTAAATATCATTGAGGAGATCTTGTCTCCTTCACTAACTGCATTCTTTAGATGAATTTTGCAATTTTCTTTATGCAGAACTATGGTTGCGTTGCAGCCACTATAGATATGTTCCAGTACTTTAGCATGTGGCTCACCTACATCCTGATCTCGCAGTGCCTGCATGACTGGCTGAGGTTTCGACTGAATGAAATGCTTTTTCGTAGTCGCTGAACGTCATATATAGTAGCTGGTTGTATTCTGAGCATTTTCTATCACCTAGTTGATAGTACGAACATGAATATGGCACAGCAACCTTTCCGAAAACCTGCATGATACTTTGGTTGATTGTAGTCTAAGCTATTCCTGATCCTAATACCTATTACTTTGTACGTTATTGATTGTAAGCTGAAGGGTCCGTAATTTTTAGTTTTTATCACCTCCTTCCTCTTAAATTAAGATGGTGTAAACTTTATTTCACGACTATAGTACCTTAGACGTCATGAATCTCTGCGTATATAGGTTGGCCAAATTTGTATAGGGCGATCTCTCTTCCTTTTATCAAGATATCTGTAGTTTTATGATTCTTCCCAGCTGCTTTCTCCCTTTTCATAGCTGATAAAGATTTCTTGACTACTTCCTTTATTATTGGCTCAAAACCCGATTGTTCTTCACTAATGTGAATCCCATTATTGACCTGACTACTGTGGATACCGTATAGGTCTGTATAGAGTTCCTTGGCTACCTTGATTATCTTATCCCTATTAGTAATCACATTGCCCGCCTTACCCATCATTACATACAGGGTGTCCGAAAAATAATGCAATTTTATGGGTGGAAAATAAATTCTTTAGGATACCGTTAGACACCTTCAAAATTCTATTAAGCAGTCCTCTTTGGCATCTAGAAGTTTTTACCGGTTACACTGCATCGACATCGGCATCGACATAAATCTCGTTTAGAGCCTTTCATACGGCAGTTCGGACCCCTTCGAGGCTTTGAAACGGACTCTTTTCAGTGCGCTCTTGATTCTTGAGGAAGAAGTCTGGCAGACCCATGTCAGGACTATATAGCGGCCAGGGCAGCGTCGCCCAGTTGTGCTTGGCCAGAAACTCCCGTACGCGTAAAGAATGTGACGGCGGGTGTTGACATGGGGCAAGTTCTTGCTATCGGTGACCTTTCCCGCTCAAAGGACAATTTTTCTCAGTTTCTCGAACACATCCAGCAGGTAACAATGTTGATTTACAAATACTTTGATTGCCCGTCCATGCGGTACAAATTGTTTGTCAGCTGCACCCTTGGTCTTAGAAAGAGCATTTGCATTGTTTTAATTTTGACTGGCTCATCGTTGTCTTCTAGGGGCGAGGGGCTTCAAGTTTCGCCATCAGGAATTAAGGCAGTTCGCGATGCTATGAGAATAGGAATTTGGCGCTAAGAGATCAGGACAAAGCAGATTCCCGCAAACTTGCTGAATTAACTGATAGTTCTCGGCAAGAGTATTATTCAGTTTATCGCAGAACTAGCGCGTACCGTTGTTCGTGTGCGGATGGTAATACACCCTGACAAGAGCACTGTTAGAGGGTGCACGGAAACAGCGATCATGGCGCCCCATGAGCTCAGAGCAAACCACACTAGGCAGTGATGAAGTGTTGAACGTCTCCTTCTCCTAAACAAACCAGTCCTATTGCGGCAGGATTGATTACAGTGCAGAAAAAATACTAAAACTATCCTGACACACCCTCTACATTAAATCTTTGCATATGGCTAATTTTCTAATCAACGCTTTCAGGCAATGACCGTTCTTTAGAACATGCTCATTTTTCCCAAGGAAAACTTCATTAGGTCCGCCACCTTGCGGCTATTGATTAGCTTTTATATCCCTGCCAGTTCTATCCTATTTGTTGAGCTGGAGGCTTTCATACTTTGGCACTTCTTAATAAATTCTTTCATTTCGTTAGATAGTTCCCGCTGTTCCTATCGCCTACACCTATCGCGCACTCTGTGACGTCTGAAATTAACATTCATTTCTTCTATGCTAAATTCGACTTCTGTTCGCACTAAATATTTATTCTGTAACGAGATTCTTTATTCTCTACCTTTCCTCTCAACGTACATTTGTTCGTGCACATCCTTTCTAATCTGTTTCGTTTCATTTTGCAACCTAGATCTATTCCAGACCTAACCATACTGTGGTCACTTCATAGCAATTTTTCAATTACCTTTACATCCTTCTGACATCCTTCTGAATTTCAGGGTTAAATGTTCACAGTTGAAAGTCAATCAGGTTTTAGTCTTTATGTTGGGGCTTTCCTAGGTCCACTTCGGTTTCCTCCGTTTTTTGAAGGAGGTATCCATAATTCGTAAGTTATTTCGATCGGCGAACTCAACTAATAATTCCCTCTGGTGTTCCTTGACCCACTACGAATTGTTACCTAGCGCTTGATCTCCACCGGGCATTCTGCCTACCTTGGCATTTAAGTCGGCTATCAGTGCAGTATACTGAATTTTTACATTCCGTATTACCGATTTTAAATCTTTAGAGAAGCTTATCGCTGCCTGATCATCATGAATACATTTACATTTAGGTGCGTAGACCTGTACAAAATGCAGCTTATACCGCTTATTAAACTTAATTACGATGTATGCCGCTGTCTCATTACTGCCATAGAACTTATCGATGTTACCAGCTATATTCTCATTGACAAAAACCCCTACTACTGGTCTCGCTTCTCCGGTACACCTCGGTAACATAGTACATAACCGCCCTTTATTCGAGTATATGCCTCATTGGGTCTCCTAATCATTCTAAGCCCCATAATATTCCATTTCATGTCCTCTAGGTCTTCTAAAAGAACTGCTAAACTAGACTCACTTGTTAAGGTTCTAGCGATAAATGTTGCTGCGGTCAGTTTGCAATGGCGGCCAGTACGGAGCGAGAAATTATTAGCACCTCCACTGCGTCACAGATCAGGCTGCCCTGTGGTTAGTTGCCCAATAGCAACTAGGGACTGAGGGCTGCAGGTTTATTATGGTATTCATATGAGGTTGTGGCCATTTACGGCTATCGCGTAACGTGATCCTGTCCTCCTGAAGGGCTGCGTTTCCAGAGATGTTAAACAGCATCATGTCGCATCCCAAACATGCTTATGCAATTGCACTGACACGCGAATGTTTTCTTATCCGGTAGAAAAATATGCGGCACCGGTATTCGAATTATGGGCCCTCTAGTACGCGAGGCGGATGTTCTCCTCTATGCCACCACTGCACACAGTTTTTTTATTACAGAGGAAATGAGATTCATTTTCATAGTGTTCTTTGAAATAAAGATTAAGTCTTCTTTATTTCTGATCTCTACCAGTACTGAAGGGCCGAAATCAAACTTTCGTTTAAAACGTTTTACCTAAAGTAGAAACATTTTTCTTCTTTTCAGGGTGAATCAACCTCTGAAAAACCTTGAAGCCTTTGCAGAAGTATTCAACTGCTCTAGAGACTCCGCAATGTACAAGCCCGAAGCCGAAAGATGTAGTTTGTGGTGAAATGCACTCTAAATACACAAATATAAAATCTTAAAGCCGTTTCATTGTTTCAGGTAATGATTTCTTGGAGACACTGGAATAGAATAGAAACGCTTGTTCGGGAAATAAAGCACTATTTTGTTTCAACTTATTTGAAAATATTTTGGTTGGTTGTAGTTATGCATTCTAACTCTAGTAATGAGCAGTAAATCTGTTATTTTGATAGGATCTTAACCCAAACAGATCAATAAAGATACCTGAGTTTTGAAACAATGTATAAAATTGCTAGTGGGTTAACTCAGGAGACTATGGAAAGTGTGCGACTCATATGCTACGTCAATTAATGTTGACAAGACCTTTTTCTGCACATTGAAGCAAATGGTATAGAAAATGAGCAACAAGGTATATGCCACTGCACCGAGGTGTTAATCATGCGCGGAAAAAATCAACACTAGTTTCTTTTCTTGAATTTTTCGTGGTGAAGGAAATATTCAATACACCAAATGTATTGAAACAAAAGGGATTTCTGATAGCGCAGTTGCGCACTGTATGAAGACATCTGCTTTAATTGAAAAAACGTGTTTCCTAGGGGTTTGATAACTTTTCAAAAATCTCGGACAAAGCCTGTTTAAACAAGCAAGTGGCGGGACATGGACAATAGGTAATTGCATAAAATCTCAAAATTCCTTACTGAGATATATGCTACAGAATTCTACATCTTCTACAGGAGTTTGGTAGCGTCACAGACAATAAAGATTGAGTAATGTATGTAAACTCGGTCTTGCTCGCACATTGCGATAGGTAAAGGCATGCTGAATTTTCGCCTTGTAATCAACTATTGTGCTACTTAAAGAAAAGCTACCACAGACTGCGAAAATTTTTTACCTCGTTAAGCTTTTTCTAGTAGGGTGTTGGTACGGTATTTAATACTCGATTATGCAGCTGTTATTGGATGAGGAAAGTTCTCACCAGACCACTCTATAGGTCCGATTCTGCAGAAAACTCAGATTCGTAATGATGGAAAAATTCTACTTGACTGAGATAGGTCAGATAGTTGACAAGACGTGACTAATAATGACAGCACATAAAAAAGAGAAGCCTGCTCGGCTGGCAGAATGGATTATCTGACGTGTGGCTCACAAGTGATGCGCGGTACCCCTGTTCCAAGGAAGCATGTCCGTCCGATTCGGTTAAAGAGGAGTATTGGACGGCAACAAGCGTCGCTATGTCTTCGTGAGGGTGCACCAGGTGTGACGAACATGTCTGTGAGTGCGAGCAATCAAGAAACTAAAAAAAGAAGCAGAAAAAAATATATTTAGAAAAAGAGATAAGAACGAAGGGGATAATGTGGAGGGTGGCTCGAGCAGCGTGAGGCACGAGAAGAGAACACACGAGCAGCGGTGCTGTTGTTCGTGCATCCACGGAGCTGGGGCAGTTCGTGTTCTGTCAAGCCTGACCAGAGTGCCCACACCTTGGGGCCTGCAGGCAGGCACCAGGTCTGCCTGCAGTATCCTGTCCTGGGCCTGTTCCTGCCCCGCGTGACCAGACCTGGGAGTAGACGATTCGGTGCATGACTGCGGCTCACCACTGGCACGTGCGTTCGGCCCCGCGCTGTGCTCAGGCACGCTTGGAAGCCAGACGCATCGGTCGTGGAACGCAACCTGAGGCTGTTTGCCTCTACTGGGCTCTGTATAGTGGCCTAGCCTTCTGCTGGGCGTACCTAAGCCCTACCTTTCCGACCATGCACATTCTGACCACCCGGAATGTCTGCACCGACTCTCTTCACCCATTGGCCTGGTGAATTTTGACAGTTTCTGTTTAGTCACCATCCTACTTGTCCGTCACACACTCATCCCATCAGTGTGTGTAGATAACAATATTCGTTGTTAACTTGGTCAGTCTGGTTGTGTGTTTCGACTGGTGTCCCTGAAGAAGCCACGGAAGAAGGTGTCAAGTCGATTTAAAAAAAAAAGACCCTCACACCAAGCTTCTCCCAGGCAACCGTAGGAATCACTTGCCGCCATTTCGGCATCATCTAATAGTGGACAAGTTGTTTTGCAACATCATCTAATAGTGGACAAGTTGTTTCGCATATTTCTGCTCATAATTAAGGCGTACTGGGGATGTGTTAACAACAATTGTCCAGCAGGAACCCATGCAGTAAATAGAAAAAAAAGTGTTATATTTTATCTTCAGAGATGCTATTATTCGCTTTCGTCATTTCTGTAATGATAAGAACTTATTGTGTTGAAAAATTCTTCATTATCCATAAATTCTTTCTTGTCTCTTTCTTCAGCTACAGACCTGTCTTGTAAAGTGTCGGCTGCCGTGAACACAGGTTTGGAGACTTAGCAAATAAGCAAATAACGCAAATAAGAAAAACCTAAGAATTCCCTCAACACAAACTGCAACTATTCAGAGTGGAAGACTTGAAACGGAGAAATTCGTCTCACTCATCTATATGAAGCAATGACTTTGCTGTTACTGTATTTCATTGTTTCCTGGATAACCCATATTTTTAAAATAAACTGCTATTTACATTTCTTTAATGCTCACTTATCGGCTGCTTCTACGTTGGTAATTATGTTGTGCTGGCTGAGTGTTTCATATAGCGACGTCTAGTAAGAAAAAAGCCAACTGCCAAGAATATTTAGAGGCCAACTTCCTCTAAAAGTCTCTGCGCAGTATTCAAGGAAAGAGAACATGTGGTTGTTTTTTAGGCAGAAAGTGGCGCCCAATCGACCAAGAAGATGTATCTGGTCTTATGTCAAAGGAATTTTATTTTAACAATAGCAAAAAATGTATTTTATTTATCGCCCACACATATTGTGGACATTGAAAACAATACCCAAGACTCACCCAACCCAAGATTTGCGCAACAACTCATCTTCTAAAAGGCGGGACATTTAAGGGTGTAATCCGACAGTCTTAGTGCATTCCCCTTGCTGCCTTCCCTTTGGGACCTTCATTCTCGCGCGTGCACTTTGGGAACCGGTTTTTCGTAATGCCGTGATTACTGCCTTGACTGTCTTATGCACAGGGATCAGAGTAGAGTTGTGAGATACAAAATAACATGTCATGTTATCCTACATATATAGATCACTGTTTATCCAAGCCGCACAAAACCTGCCCGCTTAGCCTAGGAGCAGCGCGTCTACATCAAGGTCCAGGCATCCTGAAAAGAAGGATTATCATGGCAACCAAGCGTCTGAAAGGCACGGCTCTAGTTTTTAGCACCTGCAGATTGGTCATGTCATGTGGTGTCATGAGGTTACAAAACCAGACCATGCCACCTTTTAGCTGTCCCTGCAATTCTTATGCACCTAATTTTCGCTCGTAAAGCCTGTATGTGAATTTGTAGGTGAAGGAGCCTTAACGCAATCGCTTGTAAACGATCGGTGAGCAAAACAAATAAGAGAGATTTCGGTTGCACAAAACCGATTATGGTGTTAAGAACTACTGCTAACAAACTACTGGGTTTGCTCATGGTTCTGGTTGTTGTGGCTGTAGGAAGAAGGGAAAGAAAATGCATGGGCTTGTCACTGGCTCTGTAGCTGAGCCACCTCCGCTTCCTCGTGCGGAGAGAAAAGAAAATAAAGCAAGAAGAAGGCGAGAAAAAGGCGCGCCGCAACAGCCGTCGTCCACCACCACCGAAGCGGTGGCAGGTGCAATGACGGCCTACAGCAGATAAAAATTCGGTGGCAGGCTAGCCCCCGGACCTAACTGTCCCACCCCCATCAGGGCCAGGATCAGCCACCCTGTCACCACCTCCCTGTCATGGCTCTGGTGATAACCGCAATGTTAAACGAAAGGCCATTTCAAGGTCAAAGCTCTAAGTTAAGGTCATGGTCAGCCATTGATCAGCCACAGACTCAGTTTTAGTAACATTACTCGAATAAATCGCGTAAGTACATGTGTTTGTGGTGTCACTAATCAGCTTAGCCAATAAATTGAATGCACACGGTGTTGGACAGTGCTCATTTCTTATCCAACCCATAAATACTCAAGAAGCTGTTGGAACTGGCGCCTCATTTGCACTGGATGATGTCATCTGGTGCTGTGATGGCATACAAACCACCGACCAATAAGTGCCGCCCTTGTCAGCCACCAGGTACCAGCAGGCCCGAACCATATCATATATGGCCAGGAATTCAGTCTGGCCATATATGATGCGGTCACTACCTGACAGTGGCCTCGCTAGTGCTTGTGTGCTTTCCTGTGTACTACTTGAGACAACCACCCGCTGGAGGTGCCAGTTATCACGATATGTTTTTCAAAATCAGCTTTAAACCATAGCAGTATCAAGTGTCTGGAGCGGCCTGAGTAAAGCCCAGATCTTGTTTCCCAACTTACGGGGGTACGCAGCGGAGCTTCATCGGAGCATGCACGCTAACCGCCTGGACTCCTTCACTGTGATACATGCGAAGCTTCAGCATTAACCCGAATTTCACATTCGATGCCGACGCCCGCCTTTTGTAGCAAATTTGGATGTTCACGCCTGGGTGTACTAATTGCCAAGGTAACCTTAGATAAAATTACGGGAAGCGCGCAGCGCTCCGGTACTAGTAATAAGTGACGCAGGTTTTTGACATGGGGTATCCTGAATTGGCGCCTTCATGACAAAATCCATAGCCGATAGGCTCTGCCGCGTCACCCGGGAAACGCGCCAGGTAGACGCAAATGACTTCGTTCGCAGCACATGTGCGGCCACCAGAGCCAACAAATGAGCCTGTCTGGTACCTTCGTGTTAGGGTAAAGCTGCTAATAACCAGAACATTATTGTGCTAAGCGCGACATGTCAGGAAGGAGGATGTTCTAAAACTGATCTTGCAGGTTCAAGAGTACACGCTGACACCGCATATGGGACAATTCGATATTTACTAATCACAGACGACATAGAACCAGGAGGAGAAGTAGGCAAACATGCGATCAACGTGGTTAGTCGGGAATTCATTGCACTCTTTGATGAAGACTGCTGGTAGATTGAAAGATAAGCTGAGCGGTGCATTGACTGCAGACAACAGTGCAGAAGGCCGTCACCGGGAGTCCGGGGAGTGATGCCAGTGTGTGGACAGCAGGGATGCAAATTTAATAGACGAATGACTCTCTAAGAAAAAGGTGTGTTCTGAAGAACGCACAAATGTCCCGGTGTTGCACAGCCTAAAGGAAGAGGATGCAGACAAGTTTGAGTATCTGAAGAAAGGCAAGAAAGTCTGTGTGGTTAACGTCGTAGTACATACGCAGCCTGCATCTGAGGCGGATTGGAAGGAGGTTTCGAGAAGAAAGATAGGAGGCAAATTACTTTCCGTGCAGCGAGACACCGGTAACAGTACCGTTATCGTGAAACGAAGTTTGATTCAAGATAGAGATCTGACTGGTGAGAAAAGCCATGTGAGATTAATTGATGGCTAAACTCAACAACTCCCCAAAGCCAGTAAAACTGACAGAACTCAGCATGAATAACCCAATCTATGATATGGACTTTGGAAACATGAAGGGAGCAAAGATTTCTGGGGACCAAGATCAAACGCCCTCCCCTGTGCGCTGCACTGAGCATAAAAGTAAAAAATTAAAGGCGAGGAAAGCAAGAGCCGGAGAAGACGGAGGTAAACCCCGATAAAATAATAATGAAACGGATACAGCACATACGAATTCCCCCGCGCATGAAATTGAGTCCAGAATACAAAGGCAGAACCTGGGGTAGAAAGTGTTTCGTCAGCCTTCGATGGAAGGAATACCGGTACCTCGCTAAGAGTACTGCCACTGTGATTCTTTTTGCGCGTCAGCGCACGTTGATGCAGGTCAGTTTCTATCCCTCGGCGCTACTGGTTGTAGGCGGATATCTAGGCGTACATTGTTGGCTTGATTTGAAAAATAACTACCAGTCATGCCTAAAGAATGTGGTAGCCGAACTAGGAACAGGGATGAACACGGAATAATAGATTAGGGAACGAAGACAGTATTCCCACCAGTCAGAAGTGTTTCACACACTGACGGTGTAATACGTGTGAAACACCTGCGTAGATGTGAATTAAGCTTTGTACTCCAACCTACTAATAGAGATTGTGAAAAGGTGGTAGTCTATGGAGTGTACTCTGCGCATGGTGCGTGTAGTGAGCCAGAGTGACACTGTGCTTGAAACAGTTATTGGTTGAGTTTGTGCGCTCTCGTTGAAAGTGTAAGGCAAAGTGTTGACGAATAGCGTCATAAGTTGATATCTGGAGTTCAAATGTCACATTTATGGGCGGCATGTAACTGTGGTAGGTGGTTGAAATTGTTATTTTCTTTCGGGACGCTCATGTATATATGTGCGTTATATGTGCTTTTGTTCCAATCAGTTTCTGAGCGCATGTAAGTGTGCACGATGTTCAAGCGTTGAGGCTATTGTACACCAAGGGACACAGCGGCCAACGTCATCACGAATATGGACAAAATAGTCAAAGTAGCAAAACAGTTCTATACTGATCTCTACAGAAGCCAACGAAGTAACGACAATAATGAGATTGGTAGTAGAAAAATGCAGTCCGACATTCCGCCAACGAGAAAGGACAAAGGTAAGAAAGCGTTAGAAACTATAGAAAGGGGGAAAGCAGCTGGAGATTGTCAGGTAAATATAGATTTGCTCAATGACAGGGGAGATATCATGCTAAAAAAGCTGGCCGCTCGTCATACGCGATGTCTAGGTGTCATCGATGATACCGGAACCATGGAAGAACGCAAACATTATCCTAATTCATAAGAAGGGGGACGCGAAGGACTTGAAACATTACAATTACAATGATTCTCCTTTTCTGGTGTTAAATCAGCCAAGATGAACAAAATGCACATGAAAATTGTCATAGAACATTGGTAGTTTTGAAAACGAGGTAACACTTTCAGATCTTTGAACGGCAGCAATAAAAGTGGCAGCGTTGAGACCCGCGTAAAACGTTCATTGCTTTGTCGTGCGCAGCCAAGTCTCTCTATGCGTGAAGATAACGCATTATTTACTAAGCGTTTTAAAGGAGCTGTATCTGATGTGCTGTAAGGAAATCAAATAAGGCCCTTTTAAAACATATATGCAGCACATAATTCCAAAACGCGCTGTGCTTAGGTGCACAAGCTGGAAATTATCTGCTAGTGTGAAGTCAATGGGCTGTTGAGACATTAGCGGCGGAGAACATGTATTGCCAAAAACATCACAGAATGGCCAAACTAAGTCGAATCTGGGGGATATCAAACCATATGATTGACAGCTGCAACAAAAAATGTGCAAGCACATAATTATACAACAGTATCAGTCAGATGATTTAGCTTTTACAGTAGCTTGACCAATAACGTCGTCTCACGATCACTTTCCATTCATCGTTCATTCATTTATTGTTCAATGTCATGCAACACTAAGAAACCGGAAATTCCAAAATTTATGGTATGAACCCAGCAAGCTCCCCAACACTAGCTACATTACTTCCAGACTCCACCACCATCTCTAACATCCCTCCACTATAAAGGAATAATTTTGCCATTCTAACCCACAAATTTTCAACCCTGTCATCTTTTTTATAATGATAACGTTTTTATGCACTCTCTCAAGCATTGTTGATTGTATTTTACTGCTGCAGAAGTCTATGAGAACGATATGTGTATGCATGCTAATTGCAATGCTTTTGCAAAAAATAAACTTGAGCAACCCTTACGGAAATGCCATATCTGGACTTATAAAAATATCCAGATCAGGTATATCAGGAATTGGGCAGATATGGTATATTAGGACAGATCTAGGCCCGGTAAGGCATATTTGCCCAATTTCTGATTTCGAGTACCAGATAAGGCATATCTTGTTGTATATGCCTGATCTGCCCAATTCCTGATTTCGATTACCAGATAAGGCATATCTGGTCAGATATGCCTTATCAACCCCATTCCTGATTTAAAGATCTAGCCCGCTTGGCATGTAGGTTTTGAGCTATAGATCTATATATCTGCATATCAATATAACACTTTATTACAACACACACAAGAGAATTTCAGTATTCCAGGTAAATGCACGCTCAATCAAGTTTGCCAAGGGAAACCTGAATTTCCCCTTTTATTTCAAACCTTACAGGAAAATAGCTTTGAAACCACAGGTTTTCTTTTTTCCCTGCCTATATAGAATCGCTCAAAGACGGGCCTGAATTACGTGTGTATACCGAGGGTCAAAGACATGCTCATCCGTTAGTAAATATTGAGATTCTACTCATTTAGGCGCGATACTATAACAAACTAATGGGATATCTGAACAGAATAATGTCTACACGAGAAGCTAAAGTGAAAGACATTAACCTAATAAATTAGATATTACATTTTTATTCTACTCTTTTACACACAGACCTTTAACCAGTAAATGCTTTTAGTTTGAGCTGGTTCACTTGCGAAGTTAAATAAAATAAACGGCTAATAATTGAACTAGACTATTGAAAGGGAATTTAAAGGTTTATCGGTACCCGGAAAAAGTACCGCTAAACCGCAGGGCGATAAAACACACACTGCTGGGACTGCTGATAATACCTAAACCTTAGCAAAGCACATATAGGCTGTCAGGAAGTACTGATGTTACCTTAAGCAGAGGCTGCAGTGAATAATGAGCAAACGCGCATAACTCGTGGTTGCTTTTGAAATTAAGAGAGAAAATAAAGAAAAAAGCATGTCCGATGGCATTTGTCATGACAGCGACAGCTCTGCCCCTAAACCAAATCAAGCATGAAGCTACTTAGGAATTTGCAAATAATAATAATAATAATAATAATAATAATAATAATAATAATAATAATAATAATAATAATAATAATAATAATAATAATATAATAAACAAAGGACCCTATCCACCCACTGAAATTTGTTAAAATTGCTGGAGCGAAAGAAAATTAGCAACGAAATGTACGGAAAAATATCACATACTGGCAATTACCATCCAATTAACTGATTGGAAAAAATTTTTCCATCAAAATAATAAAGTGAACAATATCCTGAGGCTGGAAAGTGCTAGTTCCCGACAAGAAGTCTCAGGCTCACGGTTTTTTTGATCAGGCGTGAAGATGAGGCGGCACGATGAGGGCGCGATCCGACGCAATGGTGAAGATTTGGCCGGGACACCCAGTGCAGAAGCCTCGAAAAGTTCAATCGACCATCAGGTTCGCTGCCAAGGCTGGGGAGGCAGCTTCCACCCACAGTGGGACACAGTAATTTCCTCTGTACCGACAGTCAGACTGAAGCTCTTGTAGGTTTTCTGTCGCATTTTTGTTACATGCACACAGCTAATAACGAACAGGCGCTGGCACACACACACACACCAGCATACACAACATGCAGCACGCCCGCCAGTCGCACCGAACTCGGATGCCTGCCACCGCGAAAGGAACGAGACAAGTGCTTAGGCGCATGGAGTTGAAAGGGGAGGGAAGAGAAGCAAGCGCACACAAAACGGCGGAGAGCTCGCGGCCTACGCGGTATAGAGCGTGGCAGCGAGGAGGAGAGAAGAAATGTGAGCCCGCGACGCAGGGGCCGCCGCGGTTTGAGAGGGAAGAGGGGGGAGCGCGGGAGAGGAGGAGTCGCTGTGTAGCCAGTGCGGCCCTCCACGTAGCAACCGCCAGCTGTCTCTGAGGGTGTCACCGTCTAGACAGCTCGGAGGGGGCAGTATACTAAACTGCCATCATTTTCTTGATATTTTGAATCGCTCAACTTAACCGACCATGCGTTTGTGCACCGGACTGCTGCCGCATTTTAAATGAAAATGCGAGTTAGTAGACGGAAAGAGGAGCATGTAGCCATAACCCAGCGCCCTCCTGGATTAAGGAACACAAGCTGTAATAATTATAGTGCAGCGAAATCTGCAGAATATTTGAAATATTAGGAGTCGTAGCTATTTTCTAAATTGGATACAATTAACACTATGCATGCAGGCCATGCTGAGTGTAGAAAAATTGAGGCTCGACCACATTATGCCAATATTTGAAAAAGGTGAACGAAAGCCATATATTGTTAATATACAATCACTATGGCGCGTATATAAATAAGGCCCCGATGAGGTTATATAAATTCCTGTTGATGCCAGGCATATAAAGTCCTGTTGATGCCCCTGGTCTGTCTATATAAGGTCATGACGATGCCATATATGCCCTTTATCAGGCCACATAAGGTCGCAAGGATACCATATATGCCCCTGATCAAGCCTTATAAGGTCCCATCACCCGTTCAGATATGGATTATATGTTGCACGATATGGCGAAATCTGAGCCATATAAGGGCAACATTTTGCGCATATATGACCTTATCCATATCCATAGCTGGAGAGGATCAGATAACTACGTATTTGCAGAAGGACGGGGGGATATCGTGTTAGAAAAACTGGCCACCCTTTATACGCAGTGCCTGCTGTCATCGACGGTACCGGAACCATGGAAGAATGCAAACGTTATCCTCATTCATAAGAAAGAGGACTCTAAGGACCTTAAAAATTACAGACCAATCAGCTTACTATCTGTTACGTATAAGGTATTTACTAAGGTAATCGCTAATAGAATCAGGACAACCTTAGACTTCAATCAAGCAGAGGATCAAGTAGGGTTTCGGAAACGGTACTCTACTATCGATCATATCCATACCATCAATCAGGTGATAGAAAAATGCTCGGAATAAAACCAGCCCTTATACATAGCAATCATTGATTACGAAAAAGCATTTGACTCAGTTGAAACCTCGGCGGTGATGCAGGCATTGCGAAATCAGGGGGTAGCCGAGCCGCACGTGAAAGTGTTGGAAGATATATACAGTGGCTGCACAGCAACCATAGTTCTGCATAAAGAAAGTTACAAAATTCCCATAAAGAAAGGTGTTAGGCAAGGAGACACAATCTCCCCAGTACTATTCACAGCTTGCTTAGAGGAAGTATTCAGAGACTTGGAATGGGAGCAGTTAGGGATAAGGGTAGATGGAGAATACCTCAGTAATCTGCGATTTGCTGATGACATTGCCTTGTTAAGCAACTCGGGAGATGAACTACAAATAATAATTGATGACCTAGACAGGAAAAGTAGAAAGGTAGGCTTGAAAATGAATATGCAGAAGACTAAGGTAATGTTTAACAGCCTCGGGAAGGAACAGCAGTGTACAATAGGTAGCGAAGTACTGGAAGTAGTAGGCGAATAAGTCTACTTAAGACAGGTAGTAACCGCAGATCCGGACCATGAAAAGGAAACAACAAGAAAAATAAGCTTGGGATGGAGCGCATTTGGCAAGCACTCGCAGATTATGTCTAGCAGCTTACCGGTACGCTAAAGAGGAAAGTATATAACAGTGCATCTTACCTGTACTCACCTATGGCGCTGAAACGTGGAGGCTAACCAAGAGAGTTCTACTTAAGTTGAGGACAACCCAGAGGGCTATGGAACGAAAAGTGGTAGGGGTAACATTAAGAGATAGGAAGCGTGCAGAGTGGGTCAGAGAAATAACTCAAGTTACCGACATTCTAGTGGAAATTAAGAAGAAATGGACATGGGCAGGACATGTAGTGCGAATAGAGGATAACCGATGGTCGCTTAGGGTAACAAACTGGATTCCAAGGGAAGGAAAGCGTAGCAGGGGGCGGAAGAAATTTAGGTGGGCGGATGAGATTAAGAAGTTCGCAGGGGTCAAGTGGATGCAGCTAGCACAGAACCGGGTTAAGTGGAGAAATATGGGAGAAGCCTTCGCCCTGCAGTAGGTATAGTCAGGCTGATGATGATGATGATGATGACCTTATCTGGTCCAGATAAGGTCTTATTTGCTGCCTATATATTTGTATCTGGCAGCACATGTTCCATATCTGGAGCAGATATGGGATTTCCGTAAGGTAAACTGCAACTTTTCTGAGTAGATAAATATTCTATACTAAAGCAAAATACCTTTTGTGGTTCCAGTGCCTGTGATAGCAGCAACTAAATATGTCGATGACGCTAACGCTCCAGATTTAGTGGATAGTCGTCTTCTCCGCATGTGGGAGGCAAAGGAACGAATGGAAAGGAGACTTAAGGGGCAGCGGTGGAATCGTAACCTAAGGCGCAAGATAGCTCGGCATAATAAGGCCATTGAAGATTACGCTTTCAAGCTATGCCAGCAAAACTGGGGGGATCGATGCGAACAAATGGAGAATAATATGAGCATGCCTAAGACCTGGGGACTTCTTCGTCACCTTCTGGACCCTGAGAGCTCGAAAGCTCAAGTAAGCACTAACCTCATGAAGATTAGACACTCCTTTCCAGGAGATGACGAGAAGTTCTTTCTACAGTTGCAAGACTTGTATGTTAGCGATACAAGCAGGATGCCCCTTCCCGATTACTTAGGGGACGCCAATGATGAGCTTGATGCCCCTATTAGCACGGCAGAAGTAAGAGCAGAGATTTTTCGGCTTAGAACCAACACGGCACCGGGCCCAGATGGTATCACTAATAAAATGCTGCGAAACCTAGATGACCAATCGGTAGCCGCACTAACTCAGCTTATGCAGGAGTGCTGGGAGAAAGGGGAAATACCTCAGCAGTGGAAAACGGCTGACATTATTCTCATACCCAAGCCTGGTAAGCCACTTCGGATAGAGAATCTACGGCCAATATCGCTAACATCATGCTTGGGAAAGCTACTAGAGCATGTTATCCTAACCAGGCTCACCAAATATATTGATAGACACGACCTTTTCCCGCGGGAAATGATAGGCTTCCGCTCTCATCTCTCGACTCAGGACCTCATGGTCCAGTTGGAACATGACATTATCCGGTCCAAGAGTAAAGATAATAAGGCCATCCCTGGCCTCGATCTAAAGAAGGCATTTGATAATATCTCACACCAGGGAGTCATGGACGGCCTATCAGCATTGAATGTAGGGACAAAAACGTATAACTACATCAAAAAGTTTTTGAGTGGGCGTAGTGCCCACTTTAAATTTCGCGATAGCACATCGTCACTTTTCCCTCTGGGCAGTAGGGGTACTCCTCAGGGTTCGGTACTCTCGCCTCTTCTCTTCAACATAGCAATGGCAAAATTACCAGAACAACTACGACGTTACCCTCATTTAAATTTTAGTATTTATGCTGACGACATTACACTATGGATCAGCCGGGGTAGCGATGCCGTAATTGAACACACGCTACAAGAGGCGGTGGACACGATCGTGCGGTTTGTAGCAGAACAAGGACTTACATGCTCGCCGGAAAAATCAGAATTCTTAATTTACAATCCACGGTGCCTGCGGAAAGAGCGTAAAGTGGATATACAGATTTCGGTACAAGGACATCAAGTTCCCCAGGTATCGCAGATCCGTATATTAGGTCTCCTTCTCCAAGATAACGGCTACACCGGAGAAACTTAAAAAGCTTGAGCGGCATGTATCTCAAACAGTTAGCCTCATCCGCCGAGTTTCGAGTAAAGGCAGAGGACTAAAGGAATCCAGGTATTTATCATTAGTCGAATCAACTATTCTACGCCATACTTACCCCTTAAGGCAGCAGAACGACAGAAATTAGAGAGCCTCATCCGCACAAGTATTAAAAGAGCCCTTGGACTCCCGCGCTGTACTTCCACCGCTAGCCTCCTGCGACTGGGCATCCATAACACATGGGATGAAATCGCGGAAGCTGTACGCACTTCACAGGTAGAACGGCTCCGCCTAACCGCCGCAGGCAGATCCATTCTAGAAAAACTGGGCATCGACACTTGGGGAGGCGCTCAGACAAAATCTGAAATAGACATGGCTGTACGGGACAGGCTATGGATACCTCAGCTGCCAAAAAACATGCATCCCGAACACCATACGGATCGTCGGGAAAAAAGAGCTCAAATGCTCAGTAGGAAATTTAGCCGCTTGCCGCCGGAGGAAGTAGCCTTTGTAGATGCTGCCGGAGGGGCAAGCTCCTTTATGGTTGCAGCGGTACCGAATGGGTCGGGTAGACCGATCACCGCGGTCACCCTGAAAACTAGATCTCCTGAGGCAGCTGAGGAAGTGGCTGTAGCTCTAGCCTGCGCCCAGACAAAGGCGCGTTTCGTGATCTGCGACAGCAAAACTGCCATACGAAATTACAGTCGTGGGTTTATTGCTCCCCAGGCAATTCGAATATTACAGCAATCACCAATCTCGAGAACTATACAGCTGATTTGGACTCCATCGCACACTGGCGTTCCCGGCAACGAATCCGCCCATGCCATGGCTCGAGGGCTCTACCACCGAGCCGGTGGCAGAGAGGGCGGACTTGGAGCGGGGACCATAGAGTGTGCCAAATCTTACACAGAAATTCTGCAGCATTATAGACTCAGTAGACGGGTGGCTGCTGCGCCAGCCCCTACCCTAAATTTCAGGCAGGCCGTCGCCTGGCGTCGCCTTCAGACTGGGACATTTCCGCACCCGCTCCTGGTGAGCCATATGCTCCCAGGAGAAAGGTCTGAATTGTGTGCAAACTGTGACTCGAGAGGGACCCTCGAACACATCCTCTGGGACTGCCCCTTTCCTCCCGGGAGGGGTCTAAATCTGACGCCGCAACTCTGGGAGACCATGCTGCGCTGCTCGGACCCTGAGCTCCAGCTAGCCGCCATCCAGCTGGCCTGGGACGCCGCCGGCCAACAACGTCTGCCGGCCTGCGTCTGAGGCGGGGCACCCGCCATCCATCCCAAGCGATGGAGGGCCGGAGCCTCTTCATCCGCTGGAATCAATAAAAAGTTCTGCTCTCTCTCTCCATTTTTTGGTTATTTTTTTTTGCGAAATCAACACTACGCTAGTCGCTGAGCCATTTCTCAAAGCTCTGGAAAGGCCAAAGCAGCGCATACGCGAGGAACAGGCGACGTCACATGGCGCACAGCTGGCACGCTGGAGCAGCCTCTTCGCGCTCTCCATCGTTTCGCCGACAGTCTCCCTAGCTCTCTTCTCGCATCTCTGATGCGCAGTAGCGATTACTCATCGGTATTGTGTATTGGCTACTACTAATCGCTATCTGCGATGTCAGCGCACGTTAAGGATCCTCAGGTGGTCGAAATTATTCCACAGCCCTCCACTACGGCTCCTCTTTCTCTCTTTCCACTTTCACTCTCACCTTCCCCCTTCCCTTACGGCGCAGTTGAGCTGTCCACAGAAAACAAGTGAGACAGTTACCGTACCTTTCCCTTCCTATAAATCAATCAAGCACCGCTCATCGCTATCTGCGTGGTTTGTGGTTTATATATATGGCTAGCGGCGCGCAGTAGCCAGTGAGCAGTCAGCCATGAAGAAGGATAGTAAAGCGACTGCTGAACGGCGTAGGAGAGCCGAAAAGCTTAGCTCGTCTGATCCTACAGTGGTTGCTTGGCATAAGGCGCGTGGACCGAAAACCTCTAATACGGCACCTGCATCTCCCTCTCTTCTTTCACACTATCTTTCCTCCCTTCTTTTACAGCGTGGTAGTGGTTAAACACGTTTGACGAGTCAAAAGTGGTTGAGGTATGCACGATCCGGATCTTTTTAGATCCGGCCCTTTTAAATACTAGGTGGGGTCCATAGTAAGGAACCCCAGTGGCATCGGTCATTGCCCAGGTGCCCTCGCCCAAGGCCCTTTGGGCCTGTAGGTCACAGCAGCCGAGCAGGGTCGCATCGCAGTCCTCCCGAGTGGGGTTAAGGTGGTACCTGTATCCGCGGATAATTGTGACAGATACTGCGCCTTTTCTATCGTGTAAATCAGTTTGAAACGCCGGTGATGTCTGCTGTACTAACGCCTCCTAGACATCCGGGTCTACTTATGTTTAGTGTGTAGTACGGTCTTCGAAGAAGCGGCAAATGAAAGGCGCCGCACGGAGGCCTGCATCGTACGCCGGGCGGAGCCAGCTTCGTATATGCATGTGTGTGTGTGTGAGTGTGTGTGCGTGCGTGCGTGCCTGTGTGTGTGTGTGTGTGTGTGTGTGTGTGTGTGTGTGTGT
>JAJIZL010000111.1:358361-540207 GCA_023969395.1 Amblyomma maculatum
GTGTGTGTGTGTGTGTGTGTGTGTGTGTGTGTGTGTGTGTTTGGCAACAAATTTATTTCCCCCAGTATGGAGGCCCGTACTCCTCGCCCCGCGCGCAGGCCTATGGGACGGGGGCCGGGACCTCCGTGATTGGAGGCAGGCAAAGAGGTCTTTCCTCCTCGTGGCCTCTTCCACAGGCGGGTGGCATGCTTTTGTACATTTGGTTCCTCGCTCCACAGAAGGGTTTTCCAAGCTTATTTAATATCTATTTTGTCTTAGCCCTCGGGTAGCTAGCGCATTCCCAAATTACGCGATTGAGGGTCACTTCGTCGCCACATTGTTTCTGTCCTGTTTCTCATTTTTCTAGACATGACAGGCCCAGACCATGCGTGTTTCCCTGCCTGTAGACGCCGCCATGCGGTCGCCTTTACATATGATTGGTTGGTTGCAGAATTTGTATTTCCATCGAAAAATGGTATCTTCGTCCCCAACGCGTGCCGGGAAGACGGGGAGTCGTGCGCCAGCGGATTAGAGGCTGGCAGGTAGCCTTTGGCTTGTCGCTGCCTCTTCCGCCAGATGGACGGTGTGGTGCTGGATCGCAGGGTCCGCGCTCCGCGGCGGGGTATCCCAGGCTTCTCTACATGGTATATTTGGTCCTATCCCTGCCCAGTCGAAAAAAACTACAGAACTGCGTCAAAAATACGACAAAAAGTCCTGTAGTTCTGTCGTAACCATCAGACTTTTCTGTAGTTCTGTAGTACTTTTCTGTAGTTCTGTAGTTTTTCTGTAGTATATCTTTGTTGTCTGTAGTTCTGTAGCACTTTTCTGTTGTAACTACAGAAATTTCTGATGTTACGACAGAATGTTCTGTTGTCACAACAGGTTTCCCGTCAAAAACCGCACAGAAATTCTGTCGTAACATCAGAAATTTTCTGTAGTTTTTTTCGACTGGGTGTGGTTGTGGGCACTCCGAAAATATGTGGTCGCAGGTCCCTGTCCCCCCCCCCCTCCCCTGTGTTTGCACAGATTATTGTCCCTAAGTTATGATAGCGGCTGAAACATTCAAACCGGATTCACAAAGGTATTAGATCGTAGCCACCTCCACGCGATGCGTATTGCCATTCCCTGAAAACTGCAGCAACGGAGGTACCGGGGGGTGCCACTAAAAATAAAACACAACAAAAAGGAAGTTCATAAAGCTCTATGTTTTTTAGTATACTTGAAGTGCATAAACTAAAATGCATACGCAATAAAATAGTTTGCTGGATTGAAATTGCTTGCAGTAATTCTCTAGACATTCCAGTTGCGTCCGTCGAACCATCTTTAGTACGTTGACACAGAACCAATAAGAGCGCATTTAAAGATCGCACTGGCTAACCTAAAGCGTTTTTGAAACTTTGTGAACCCTTACTTTTAATAGCGCTCTTTGCGGTATTGGACTCTGATTTTGCCCTAATGTAAATAATATCGGTAACAAGAAATAAAGAAAAAAAGAGTTCTGGGCGAAATAGATTCGCACCACGTATCTAATTGTAAGACATGTGTTCGAATCTTGTAGGTACAATGATTTATTTTTGAAATTCAAAACAATAAATACGACCATATGTTCTGGGGTACGTACCCTTTAGGTTGTATAATACCATGTTTTTTGTTTTTATCTGCAGCAACCAGCCGCAAAAGCAGCAAGGATGTGGCGGTTTGACAACGGTTACACTATACAATTACGTTAACGGTAGTCAATTTTAGTCTTAAGTGAGTGTATGTTACCTTTATGCTGCTTAAAGAGACAGCTCTCAGCCGCAATCGCCTTTTAACGTGCTTTAAACTCTTTTTAAACGGATTTACGCGTCTCCGATTTTTCAAGTTAATGTATTTAATGTCGCAAAGATGGCGCGACGGAGACCACGAATGTATTACGCTCTTTATAGGTACTAATTTTATTGCAGAAAACTAGTTTATTAATATTTCATTTCAGTTTCCGTACTGCGCTTCATGGTCTTTCAACACGTAAGCTTGTGTTTTAGTTTTGAGTGACGCACCCGGCCCTTCCGTTGCTGCAGTTTTATGGGAACGGCAGTAGGTTCACACGACTGCTTCTCTATTATTTAGGCTAGCATCTGACGGGGGTACCAGTCTACGTGCCAATTTATATTGGTTGATGATTTACCCGTAATTTTGCAGACGCGCGTCGTATACACAGTGTTTGGGGGGCTCGACGGCTACCCGGAAGTAGAGAGCTCGGGCTTGCTCGTGAGCCGCCTGATTTACCAGGGACGGCAGCATTAGCGGGTGTCCAAAATAACTAAAATTTGCTATTTAGCGTTTTTCATGTTTACAGGATATCGCCTGGCTAACGCTAACGCGTTAAATGCTAACGCATGAAACGCTCACGCGCAACACTCTTAACTGCGGAGCCGAGGTGTCTCCCTGATGTTCTAAGGGCTTGAGAGAACGCAGTTTCAGGAATTTTCGTACTCAATTTGCTTTTCAGGACTTTCTAAGACAGATTTTGAATTACCATCGAATCGTCCATAAACGCGGCTCATAGCGATCGAAGATTGAATTATTTACCGAATCCCTCAAGGGCTTTATTTGAGGGCTATACATAAGGGGTGGACTTGGGGTGCGGCACATTTCACAAAATGGCCATCGATGGCAGTTTTGAAACGTTGAATGTCGGTTGTGAGGCGATGTCTCCGTTAAGGTCCTTCCAATCGAGGGCAGTGGGGAGAAAAATGATTTGGGGAATATTGCGGTATCTGCTCGCTGGAGGTAGACAGCTTTGGTGTGTAGACGGTGAAATGACGGAATTCAGGGCTAGAAAAAGTTTGTCAGTTGGAAAGCTGTTATAAACCTTGCGATTAAACGAAAGGCGAGCCAGTTTCCGGCGCACAGCTAGAATGAGAATTTCCAGTTTGAGGCTATACTGGAGCGATATAAGTAATCTGAAAGATCCGGTCGTGAAGATCAATTTGAATAGGTTCCACTAAATTGGTCAAATGAGTTTGGTAAGCATCTAATACAGAATGGGCGTAGCGTTGCTTAGGGCTGACAAACGATGTGTAGGATTAACATGATGGCAATTTGGCCTCCCTTGTTAGGTACTGAATAGTGTCGATTTTGGAGGACCATAAAGGTGGTAGCTCGGAGGTGAGTAATTACATCTACGAAGGAGGCATCAAAGGTTTATTGACCTTTACTTTTATGAACCAGATGTCACCATTCTTGCACTTTTGGTTCATCATCCTGTAGTAAAGTATTGTCAGAATGGTTATTTATAAAACAGTCGTATGTTAGATGTTATGTAATTTAATAATCATGAATATAAATTAGGAAAATTAGGTAGCCTAGTGAAGTACCTTGGCGACATGATCGGACGTGGAAAGTTGTAAATGAATAGGAGTTGGTGACAACAGGGATTTGTTAGGAAATTTGTTATCCACGTGGTTATATGAAGGTTAAATTAGACAATTTGCGCAGCAGGTGGCGATGCGGATATGTATCGAAAGGTTTCGTGGTATTCACAATTGTATCATTGGTGGAAGTCGTGCTGATAAGGATGGAAATAGTCAACATATGATAGGAAAGGTGCAAAGTGGTAATAACGCGCTTTATATTTTTTCAACAAACACTTGTGAGAGTTATCGGTCTGTAGTTGCTCGGGAAAGAGGAATTATCTTTTTTGAAGATAGGAGTGACATTCTCGATTGTCTAGTCCAAGAGAATGGTATTGATGCTTCGACTGCTGAAATATGAGCGATAAAACTAAGCTGCAGACATGTTTAGTGTTTCTGAGCACCTTAGCAATGATGTAATCGGTTCCCGCCCAGGATGGATCCTTTAGTTTATCAACGATATTAGAAACACCCTTTCGGGTCGAATTTTATAGGATATACTTGAGGATGATCGTATCCGGTGGTTAAGGGATTTTATTAAGAGTTTCACTGGTAAAATACTACATTAGCCACAGAGGTGATCATTTCCGCTGTTCTACAGGGCACCATGCTTCGACCCCTTTTATTCTTGCTATATAAACATGACTTATTTCCTATGCCCATTCCTCTACCTCTGCGTGCCTTTAACGATGACGTTACAAATCTTACTACGGCAAAATTGCATGTCAATTTAATGCATCTAGAAATGAATTTAGGAAGCATTTATCAACATGTTCTCAATCTAATTGCTTAAAGGGGCGATGACAGGCTGCTTATATGTAATGTCGTTTTATGCACCTGTGAATAATACGCAAGTATATGATGCCATTCACACAATTTTAGTACCTAAGCCGCGGCGCATATTACAAACAAATGCGATAGAAGTCAGAATTGGGCAATTCTTCCCATCGAGAGTGACCGCCATTTGAAATACTTCCTCGACGTCGCAAGATAATAGGTATCGCAGCGTCATATGCATGCAGGCGGCAATATGAAAGGACATGTTTCACAACCCCTGTTTGTGTTACTCGTGAACATCCAGGACTTCCACCCACATTCTTTTTCTTTCATACCGAGAGGGAAATATATGAAAGGGCAATAGTCTAGCGCTTTGCGGTGCTCGAGTAGCATGGTATCGCGTAGTTTTCGTGCTCATGGCAGCACAAACATCCGCGAGACCTCACAAGAGAAAAACCCACGGCGCAGGCAGGAGGTTACACATGTGTAGAGGCTAGCTATACGTGTCAAAGCCATCCGTGCTTGAGAGGGGCTAAATTCTCCGAGGCGGAGCAACAGCCGCATCCTCTAGCTGTGCATTTTTGTAATCTTTTGAAGGGCTTTGATGAAGAAGCATACATGCTCGTTTTGCAGGTTTAATAGAGAACGCAAGTATATGAGAGAACAGTTGACCAGGGCGAGGGAGGGGGGGGGGGGGTACTCTCATACGTGATGGAACATATATTTACTTTTGACCCCCTTTAGCTATAATTTTATCGTTGATCCAATCATCAAGCTCCCAACCAATGTAGTCGCATCCGGTGCCAAAAGGGCCACTGCGTAATGACATCATCAGTACCATCAACTAGTTTTCTAGAGCACTTAAAGTATTAAATACCACAATACACGCTTTAACATGAGGATTTCGGTGATTTGGTAAGTATTTATGATATACGAGAGATAAAACCCGCACACGGCAAAGACGACAACACGACACAAGCGTTCACTTTCAACTGAATGGTTTACTCAGGGAAAAACAGCCTAAGATCAGAAGAAGAAAAAAAATACAAACAAAATACAATGCCCAATTTTCGTTCCCCTTTCTTGTGTTCTTAAGCTGTTCTTCCCCAAATAAACCGTTCTTTTGCTAGTGAGTGCTTGCGTCGTGTTGTCTTCGCTGCAGTGTTCGTCTTTTCGCGCTCCTTTACCATGAACACAATATGCACTGTACGACCACCGCCAATGGCGTCAGAAAAACTCAATCTATGCAACCAAAAGATGGAACAATCTGTTTAAATAAGGTTCTAGGATCCTTTAAGAGATATGGAGCGTGAATAGGTGGTTAAAAAATGATTAGGAATCATGACAGTCTAGTTTAAATCAAGAACAGAAAATGAGCACGGGCAGGGGATGTAGTGAGAAGGGAGGATAACCGATAGTAGAAAAGTATAGAAAAGTATAGATAGTAGAAAAGTAGTAAAGGGGTCTGCGCAAGCGCCACAAAAAACAGCAACAGAAACCTGTTTCTGCTCTTGCCGTAAAGCCTGGAACATGCATTAAATATTCGGTCACGTTGACTGAGGACGAGTCCGAAACCGACAATAACTGTTTGGAACAAGAAAAAACATAATGCTGACGCGACCAGACAATCTCCTCAGTTTCATGATATGAGGTAAAAGACGAGGAACAAGGAGAACACAGGGCCGACACAAAATGGGAAGCCTTCTTCTTCTTCCTTCCAACTTGTTTCTGCATTAGGTTTCTTTCAGAACGTGTCAAACAGATCAATTCTCCGTTTTAAGGCAAACGTACGGCTCATCCTTAGTTCATAATATATGAGCAACGTCATCAGGAACGCTTTAGTCGGCTTATTAAGAGGTCATGAAATACATCGTGAATGTGGCTGCGACCGACACCCCTCACATGGCGATTCGGAGTAAGTATGTGTGTTCGGCGCAAGCAATTCTAGCTCATTGTCAAAATTAGTTGGCTTAAATATCAGCTAAAAGGAGAGACACGCAGAATAGCCCAGTGTGAGTTTACTTTTTTATTAAACTTCTCAGCTCAATAAGCATGCACTGAAGACACGTTTTATTGAACTCATTTATTCAATGTTGATGGGCTGTGTAAGCACCATGCCCAACTTGGCCAATTGAACTTGTCCCCACAGATGGACTGTAGCCCTGAGGTCGCGGTACCGAAGGGTCAAAGCACATTCCTACATGGGGTCTACCATACTCTGGATAGCAGGCACAACGGGGTCGGCATTGCGGTGCAATCCCATATGGATAGCACTGCCAGGAGCAAAAACGGAAAAGCCATTAGTTGAGCAAATATAGTACTGAGCAAGTAGACATATTTTGATTTTAAAGTCATCTAGATAATTTATTAAACAATGTCAAACTAGAATAAAAGAATAACAAACTTTCCTAACCTATTGACAATGCTTATATTTGCCGACATTTAAACTGCAATAATCATTTTACAATTTTTTATACAACCATTAAAATAATTTTTTCACTCTCACTGCTGCTCTTGAGCCTCTAGGACCCCGCTCGCCAAGCCTACCGACGATCTGAAAAGTCTCAGGAAATGCGATGCCTGGAGGGCGCCTAATAAGCGACCACTATGCTTCCACTGCGGTGAGGCCGGCCACATCCTACGCCACTGCCCTTACAGACGCATCGCCATTGACACTCCACGATTGGCACGGCTAAGCTTTGTTTCGCTTCCTGCACAATTCTAGATAACTCGTAAAATAATACATATGGCTGGTGCAGTTTTTTGCTTTGTTAGTGTACATATTGTCTAAGGATTTTGATGCCTGCTACTCGTTTCATTTATATGGCAGTAATATTACGAAAACTTATTGGAGTTCCCACTATTCTAATCAGAGTTAAGGAGAGGAACGTGGAAAGTAGTCTTATGAAGCATTTTTGATAATCTGCGCATACCTGCATTGTTTGCAATATGTAACGCAACCTGTACGAACAGTCAGTACATAGAATGGCTAGGTTATTGGAATGCAGCGAAGCACTAGAATCGCAGCGAAAAGGTGTCCCACTTCCCCTACACAGACATTATATAAACGTTTTTTCCACAACTAGTCGTTTTGACCCATGGTTAGTCAGCAATTTGTGCTAAAATTAACGAGTTGTCTCAAAATATCATGGCCGAAGAACAAACTATTGAATGGTTGGGAGCAGGAGGATGCCTTCCGTAAATCCGGTCCGTTAATTTTAGACAAAACGTAAACGCCTTCATACAATCGCCTGAAGCAATTCGTGATGATATGTGGAAAGCAAGATGAGGTCATTCACAGAGCTGTCGTAGTTCTGCAGCGAACCAAAATATGAACTAGGATTTATGATTCAGGACGAACAAAATGAACACGGAAAAAAAATAAATAGCATCTAGTTGCTTAGGATAGTATACAGCAGTAATAGAAAGATAACTGCAGACAAGATAACAGCAGTAATAGACAGTTGACTGCGTTAGGTGCCAACAGTAGAAATAAGCAATAGAATTCACTCTATATGCTCGTGAATTACTCCTCTAACAGTTGCCTCGGGTGTTATAATTATTGTAATGAAGACGATGCTGATGGGATTTCGTTCATACTCACAAGTGTGGTAAATGTCATCGGCACAGATATTTTGCCTGTGCTGAAATATAAAAGGCCCATAGGGTTCCGCGGAGATGTCCGGTAACAAAGGAAATCAATTAAGGTGGCAGTTCGGGCTTGTTGGTAACACATGTCAAGCCCAAATTGCGCAGGGACAACCGAGGGACAAGAAAGAACACACACAAGGGATCGTGTGTGTGTTTTCTCGCGCCTGGTGTGTCCCTTTGATATTTTTCTTTGACTAACAAAGTGATTGAGAGCACGTATTGCATGCAACAACTCTTAATACTCTGAACGTAAACCCCAGTTATATTGCATCGTAGGGAAAAGGAGTGCAGGCATTCGCTCGTAAAACGAGATCAATGTTCTCGTTCAACGATTGTCAAAGCTGTGACACTTCCGCTCTGTTACGCGTCGACAGATGAGATCCTCCGGCCCCTACAAGGTATGACAAATATGCAAATAAAAAATTAAGATTGCTATACCAACTGAGGGTATTGTAGAATTCGACTTACTGGAAGAAGTCAAATGTGTCAATACTGCAACGAGTAGAAGGCAGCAATCCCTGAACGGATCAGCTTCATACACTGCACTCAGCTTCGTCCTCTTTATCCTCGGTTCCGAGAGGCACACAGCATTACCCACTCTTCGAAAGCGGCGACTCGACGTTGGGAGTATCCTCGGCATACAGGAGAAGCCGGGAGCAAAAAACTGCGCACGAACAAAAGATCACTCCCTCTCATGATATGGTTTCATCAGCCCTACGTGAACAGCTTGAACACTTGAGCGCCGCCGTATTTAGGGTCCTTGACCCTGAGGAACAACTTCGTAGGTCACATTACTAAGACGCCGAATGACCTCGTATGGCCCAAAGTAACGGCGAAGTAGCTTCTCGGAGATTCCTTGACGGGCGCACTGGTGTCCACGCCCATACAAGATCGCCAGGTTCATAGTGAACGCCTCTGTGTCGGAGGTTGTACCGACTGGCATCGCGGTGTTGTTGACGCTGAATACGGCGCCATGCTAGTTGGCGCGCTTCTTCTGCCCGCTGCCGAAAAATACCGACGTCCGCATAGACGTTGGTGGCATCGTCGCCGTGGCATAGCGTCCAAACTTATGATGACGGGACGACCGTAGACTAGCTGGAATGGCACAAGACTTGTCGTCTCCTGTGAAGCCATATTGCATGCAGAAGTTGCATACGAAAAGGCTTCATCCCACGTGCGATGTTCAACGTCCACGTACATAGAAATGATGTCTGCAAGTCTTCTATTGAGGCGTTCAGTCAGCCTATTTGTTTGCGGATTGTAAGCAGTAGTCCTACGATGACTTTTGCGGGTAAGACTGAAGAGAACCTGCATTAGTTCGGCCCTATAGACTGTACCGTGGTCAGTAATATTAACCGATGGGGCACTCTGGCGCAGTGCGATGAAGTTGAGAAAAAACTGGGCTCGTTCCACAGCAGTTGCATGGGAAAGTAACTGTGTCTTGGCATATCGCGTTAACTAGTCCGTCGCCACTACTATCCATATGTTCCCTCCCTGATGCGGACGTTGGGAAAGGGCCAAGACGATCCACACCCACTTGCTGGAAAGGGGCTGTTGGCGGAGGTATCGGGTGAAGAAGCTCTGCTGGCTTTAGCGGAGGTGTCTTCCGCCGCTGGCAATCTCGGCATCTTCACATGTAGTGTTCGGTGGCGGTGGCTGCACAGCAGGCTATGGCGGCTCCGGGAAGAATTCTCTAACTTCCTCACGAACGACCTCCGCGAGTGACTGAAACCTCGATGACGATGTTAGACCCTGTAGCTGAAGGTGTTTCAGCTCTTCTCTCACCAGGGATCGAACAAGCTCCCTTAAGGCGTCACCAGAACCGGTGAAGCCGGAAGCATAGACGGCCGGTGACACGGCGGACAAATCACGGTTATAGTACTGTGCCCTGTGTTGAGGTGTTTGTTCCATTGTGAAGGCCTCCTAGAAAATCTGATGCTGTGCCAGGTGGATTGCGAACAAACCCAGCAAATAGTTCTTGTTTCATCCCGCGCATTAGGTGCCGCACTTTCTTCTCCTCAGTCATATTTAAATCAGCACGCCTGTCCTCGTAGTACGTTCGAACACTTTCGTTCGGGGCTTGGCATCGAGATTGCAGTGCCGACTCCGCACGCTCCCATCGGTTGATGGTGGTGTATGTCTCCAACAGCTGGCGACGAAAGAGGTCCCACGATGGTAGCGTCTTTTGGTGGTTCACGAACTACGTCCGCGCCGAATTTTCGAGAGAAAAGTACACATTATGCAGCTTCCTTAGCTCATTCCAGCCGTTGTAGTTGGCGACCCGTTCAAATTGGCCCATCCATTCCTCAGCGTCGTCATAAGACTCGCCATAGAAGGGCAGTAGCGTTCGACACTGGAGCACGACAAACTGGAGTGGACTCTCTCTGTTAGCCATAATGGTCGTGTTCGATCTATGCATGGTGGTCAGAGGTGTCCAGGACAAAGGCCCGTACTCTGGCGACTGACCTCGGAGGCGGCGGCTGGTGCTGCGGTGGACCGGTGTCAAATCCGTAGTGACTCTCGGCTGCCCTTGAGGGAGGTACCCAGCCCCTACGCAAGAAAATGTAACGAGTAGAAGGCGGCAATCACTGAACGGATTAGTTCCACAGACTGCACACAGCTTCGACCTCTTTTTCCTCGTTTCCGAGAGGCACCCGGCAATACTAAAATTCAGCAGGACTTGTCGGGCTGTTTGGAATGTATTTTGTAATACTCCTGATAGGCTATGCGCAATAACGACGGCACGAAGAAATTAGACATGCGAGGACAAGCACAAACTACCAAACTAGTTTAAACACTAATTAACACCTCTCAATATAGCACACGTCAGCGTATGCGCGGCGGATGCACCCACAACAAGGCTGGTTGTGGGTGCATCCATAATACCCTAAAAAACAGATTGCAACAATGCACTTTCGCTATTGCATAAGAGTAGAAACGAATTGCTGACGCAATTTTACGCGTTCTTCATCAAACATCTTTCCCTTATTTGATGCTCCTTGGTACTGCTGCCCCGGATAATAATCTTGATTTCATTCAGCCTCGAGTGGTATTGCATATTGGGCGATGTCATTCAAATTCATGTTACACTCCTCATATTTTACCGTGCGTTCATGCTCCTATGCACGAATAATAATGTAGCGTGAAATGAAATGACGGCCTGTGGGTCGAGGGGCGCAAAGACGAGACAAGAAAGAATGCGACACCACATTTGCACACACTATAAATTGCTTATTAGAAGAAAACGTGCATATTGTCGCGAATTGCTTACACCTTATCTGTTCCTGTTTGACAGCCGCTGGAATTGCGGCCTTATTATTGTGATTCTAGCGCGTTGCGACGTTATCTAGATCGTTCTGAGCATACTTTGAATTGAGCGTTTATGAATGCGACGGCCATTCTTTTTTCGACAATCGACGCGCACGTTTGTTGCTATCGCCGCCGCCGAGTTGCTTAGTTCTTTTCCGGGCGCAAGTCGGCCGAATAAAGAGTTTCTTCAGTGCAGTCACCGACTCTTCATTTGTGTCATCGACCTTGTCACCACCACGTGACATCGGATGGAGGTGCTGCCCTTCATCCTTCAAGCGAAGACCCCAGCCTTGTTCCTGTCGCCCTGGGGGACCAGCCAACAGGTCACCGAGCCAGCCACTGACTTCAAGGGCTACAACCCGAATACGGTCTGCTGCCTGACCCCGTTCGGCACCGGAAGGCATCAACTGTGAAAATGGTCCAGTCAACAGCACTAGTTGCCTTGGTGCAACCCCAGGAGCCCCCCATTTTCCAAGGACTTCCCACTGAAGATGTGGAGGACTGTATGGGCCTCTTCGAAAACCCAGGAAGTGCGACTCCTGGAAGACTGCTAACAACAAGCCATTATGCTTCCACTGCAGTGAGGCTGGCCACATTCGATGCCACTACCCGGAACGATGAATCAGTCGGCGCGGATTCGCAGTCGGCGCTCGACGACTACGCCCAGGTGAATGACCGTAAGAAATTGACAACTATCTGCGAAGCGGTAAAATTGCGCCATCAAGCCGTCGGTTCAGGTCCCCATCACCGTACAGAGCCCGCTTTGCGTCGCCAGGCCGTAACTACGATGAGAGTGTGCGCGGAATGTCCCCAAGCCCACGCAGGGGAAACTAAATAGGGCAACCTTTGGAGGTAAGGTTGCTTCACGGCGAAAACACGAATATCCTCCATCACCGACGATGAGTGACGACGACGCAGCCATTAAATCGCGGATCCACAAGACGACAACGTCGACCAGATCACAACCAGACTTCAAGTTGACATCGCCTCCTAACGACGTTACGACAATGTGCCCCAGCCGCAACCTCAGCACGAGACTTAGCAGAGATTGAAAACCGAAGACAACGTGTAATGTGAGGACTCGAACAAGCGACTTTGAGGTTGCTGTCGACGGCAGCATGGTTACCGCCTTAGTGGACACCGGAGCCGACTACTTCTCATCAGTGGAGCGTTCGTCGCCTAGCTCAAGAATGTGACGACCACTTGGGATGGCCCGCTAATCCGCACCGCTGGTGGTAATCTTACTACGACGTCGGGGCGATGCATAGCAAGGTTTACAGTAAATGGACGTACCTAACCTACCAGTTTCATTGTCCTACAGCAGTGTTCCCGCGATGTGATTTTAGGTATGGAGTTCCTAAGTTAACATACGGCTATCATCGACCTGCGATCTAAGCTTATCGAGCTCTCTGCAGACAAAGCCATACCTGCTACGACAACTTCGACGCAACACGTCGCTCTAAACGTCCTCGATGCGGAATTGACCGTGCCGCCCCGATCAAGCCTTGTAGTCTGCGTGGGTAGCGCAGACATCGAAACCGCAGAAGGCATTGTCCAAGGAAATATTGCTCTTGGAACGAGGTATCGGCGTCGCAAGAGGCATCGCAAAATTCTGGAGAGGACAGGCTCAGGTGCTGGTAATAAACTTCACTTAAGAATACCAGCATCTCAACAAGGAAACGATGATCGCTTTTCTCGACGAATTAGCGGACCTCCGAGATGTATCCGCCCTCCACGGCCAACCCCTGTAATACATACCTGACCAATTTCGTCAGCCTACATATGACATCAACCCGGCATTAACCCACAGCAGAAAAGATCAAATTCGCAGTCTTATCCGAAGCTACAGTGAGCGCGTCTCGTCATCGTCGAAGCTACGACAAACACCACTCGCCAAGCACCGTATTATAAGGGACGAACCCACTCCACCTCTGTGCCAAAGAGCCTACCGCGTATCGCCGCGAGAACGTCAAGCCATCCACGAGCAAGTCGATGAAATGCTCTGTGACCACGTTATTCAGCCATCAAAGAGCCCCTGGGCGGCACCAGTCGTTCGGTGAAGAAGAAAGACGGGACACTTCGCTTCTGTGCCGATTAGTGCCGTCTAAACAGCATAGCCAAGAAAGATGTTTACCCTCTTCCTCTCATCGATGACACTCTCGACCGGCTCTGTAATGCAAGGTACTTCTCATCGATGGATCTAAAGAGTGGATATTGGTAATTGAGGTCGACGTAAGAGATTGCGAGAAGACCGCATTCATCACTGATGAAGATGGACCGTTGATGACGATGGCACTCAGCTTTACCTGAAGCGTGCAGCGATTAATGAGGATCCGTCTGATGGCATCTTCGTAGCAGGTAAAGAATTTGCTACAAATGCATTTTTGCTGTGAGGAAAAAAATTTCGGAGAAGACATGGAATGCGCAGCTTTGTTTGGCTTGATTAGACGACGCACCAAAAGTAATAGTAAAATAGTCTAAACAGAAAGCGTCAAAACGAAGTATGCCACTTCTCAGTGGCACCTCATTTTGGTAGTGAAATATGAAGACAGAATTGGCTACCAATGTAGTGATAATATATATAGACCTCTTTATATAATATATATAATATATATGACCATTTGACAAGGCTACCGTCAAATGGTCATGCATTAAAATATTTCGATCTTACCGAATTATAAAGAATGCTTTTCAACTTTGCCTTATTAATGCTGCTTGCACAAACGTAGCAAAACAAATAACGCCTAGCGTAGTGATTTCAGTCGCCTAGTTTAAAGAAGTTCTTTATGTATTTATTGCACAATAACATTCGTTTTTCTTGGTTCAATTGCAGATAATAAATGTGCAGCTTACCACTTTTAGGCACCGTTGATGTAAAGCCATGAAAACATTTAGGGTACCAGCCCTAAAATAGAGGAGCGCAAGTATGAAGAGAAACTTGAAAATAATTGTTCAGGTCAGTATACGTACAAATCAATGGCTTATACGGACAATAGAAATCCTCAATTTATTGACATATCAGTTGAATACCAAGCTAGTGCAGAGCAAAATTATCAAATGTAGTGGTGTTCGAACTTGAGCTCATGCCAAAAAATGTGTGTGGGATTCACTAACAAGTAGGTATGCTAAAATGCAGCTTTCTTAGGTAAGAGAGTAAAGCTATCTTTACAAGTGCTCAACTCTACGGCACAATTTGTCTTGCAGTAAAAAGGAGAAGAAAACACGAAAGACAATTAGAACACTCCGTAGTTCTGAATTACCCATCGTAAAAAAATAAAATTTGCTGAACTGTTTTAAATACTTCGTTAACAGCTGGAGGGAATTAACGCAACATTGTAAAATCATTGAAACGAAAAGACTAGAAGAACAGATCCAGGTTTCAATTTTTTTTCATAGTTGTTTAGTATTTTAGTTTTGCAAGTATTCTTAGCCTGAAAAATTTTTATCAAACAGAAAAACTATCGCACACAGTACGATATATGAGAACAGACCACATTTGCAAGCCCTCTGTAGTTTCCGACAAACTGACATGAAATGGTGAATATGCAATATTCAGCTTTGCAGAGGTTTTGTATTGGGTTTTACCGAACCTAACAAGCAGAAAATTGTATGTGCCGTTTCTTTGCGTCAATCCTTCCAACCACTTCGTTTTAATTCAGCACTAAAACCGCTTCTTACGTTGTTAGGGCAGACTGGGTAGAATCTTGGCATAGTCTAGTTGATGCAGTTTTGTTAAAACCTGATGTGGCGCAAAATAATGTTCAGGCAACTTAACAGACATGACATGCAGCTGTCATCTGTTTCTAATAGTTTCTTTTCTCTTCTATCGCTACTAAAAACCTGAGGGAGAGGTGTTTGCTTTTCAAAAAAATATCGGCCTCTAGGTCATTGAAAATAAAACGATTTAAAAACACAAAACAGTTTTTGCACATTTAGCTGGTGAATACGTGGTGCTTAGAGTCTTGACAATTAACATCAATTGAGGCCTTCCTATATGCCGCTACTTCCAGCATCATGTGGTATTCTGTGCTAACATTGCCGAAGTTGAAGGCACGCGGTATTTCATGCAAAGGCGCAGAAAATATGTGGTTCCATTCATATTTTCAACAAACTAGGAGAGAAATGAAGTCAAACATCTCTATAGAACAAATGCATTGTGTAACAGACGGTCTTTAGGTGTCTGACGAATTCAGGCCAAGTTCATATTTACTGTGAACACATCTAGAACCAAGACTAGTAGCAGCGAAGACCGATTGGCCTTACAAAGAAGGAATTGTGCTCCCCAGCGGCTATTTTGCTGATTTATAATTAACACACGTAGCAACGCTGTCATTTTCTCCACTGCGGCAACTTACTTGCGTAGGTCGACAGTACAGCGAAGACCCCTCTGGAAAATCGAAACTCCGCAGTAGCCATGGCAACCGCCACCAAAGAAAAGAAAAAATTCGCTAGGCCGTAAGACAGATCATTTCGATGATTGCCGATGGAGTAGCTTAGCGATAAGCGTAGCTGAGAGCGCAAAAGACAACGAGCTCGCTCCCGTTCAGCGGTGGCGCTAAGTAGTAAGCTGTATGAAGCCGAAGGAAACAGACTTATCGTACATATAACTACGGCGCATAAGCCGGTGGTTGCAATACGGAGCTTACAAAATGGCAATATTCAGCCAACACTTGAGGCAATTTTCTTCTCCT
Organism: Amblyomma maculatum; assembly: GCA_023969395.1. Taxonomy (NCBI): domain Eukaryota; kingdom Metazoa; phylum Arthropoda; class Arachnida; order Ixodida; family Ixodidae; genus Amblyomma; species Amblyomma maculatum. Next base: position 374,164 of record JAJIZL010000111.1, read on the forward strand.
TGTATTTATTCGGACTTAGGCCCTATGCTTGAGCATTCTTTATCGTACATTCCTTATCAGAGTTCAAGATGCGTGCTTTTAGCTATTTTGAGCATCTTCTCTTCGTTCAACGCGTTTGGAGATGTGTTTCGTGCCGATTGGTGCGATGAGTGTAACCAGTGCAGGAACATGCAGGCGAGTGCAGTTCACCCGTTACCCGAGGTTTTAAATAACGGTGTTTTAGTTGAACATTGACAGGGATGCCGTTAGTGGCCGTAACAAGAAAGACCTAGCAAAACAGTACAGGATCAGTGAATGATTGCTGTCAACGTTCCTTAAGGGCTACAGAAAGGCGTTGGGGGCGTAAGGCTACCGATAACAATGCTCAATGTGTAGAACAAGTGCTTTTGAACAATCTACAAAAATATATTTCCTTCGATCAAAGCAAACGGCTTATATTAACATTTAAAACATCGTTTTTTGGAATTCGCAGACAGAGGGGGTGGTGCGCTATGGTAAACTTTGGAAGTATTCCTGCAACGCTCACTTCTCCGATATCAGGCTGCAATTCCCTGAAGCCAGGATGCCAGGGAAACACTTCCACTATACGTGAAAATCGTCTGTTGGCGCCCAGCGGGATCCCTGAAACGCGCGAAAGGTAACTAAATCCCTTCGCGCAAACGGATCAGACAGTCTCGCAACAAACTATTCGGGAACAAGTCATTATGCCCCACCAAAAGCTATGAGGAATTTTCTCTCGGACACTAAGAGTAGAATACTAGATTATTTGGTTATTAGAACTATAATGAGACATTATACCAGCGATGAACAAATACGCAGACAAAAGAAAAGTAGTGCGATACTATAAGAAGCCGGCAAAAGTCATCGCCGATGCTTGTGGAGAGCAAATTAGGCCGATTGAGGACGGTCGCCGAACGCCCGTCTTCTCGTGCTTGTCTTATTATAGAATGGGCCTCCCTGTAATGCGATGACAAAATAAGATTGTTTGTTATAACGGTGAGGCCGCTGATCTATTCCAAAGTGCCGTAGGTCACCGCGCACTCCTGATCGATAAAATCTGTTTGAGTTACTCGTACGAACATACGAAGTTTTCTTCCGAAACATGCCATTTTATGAAGTGGTGTGCCATCGTCCCGGAGCACTGTACTAATCCTAACGGAAACGTGGCTTACGGATGATGTCATTTCCAGTGACGTGTTGTTATAACTGCCTAATTTGAATATTTTCCGCAACGATCGTACAGATCCATGAGGTCGAGGCGTCCTTGTTGCGATTGATTAACAGTTACCACGCTCCCGTATTAACATAAATTCAGGACTGAAAATACTATAGCCCACCTGTCGCGCCACACCAAAAATGTTTTTGCTAGGCGTATTTTACCAACCTCCAAGAAGTCCACAGTTTTCTCACGAACTTGATAGCGTACTGATCCGCCTTAAGTAAAATGCGGAAATTATTCTTTCAGAGATTTCAATTACCTAGACCATGCTGGAAAAACAAAACATTCCTGACGAGTGGTTCCAAATCTAGACAATATGGGGATGTTTATTCATACTTTAACCTACACAAATTGGTGTGCCAGCCAAAACGTGTTGCCCACGGCTCTTAAAACATTTCATATCTTGTACTAAGCACAGATTCCAGAAGTTTATTTATACCCAACTTACAAAGTACATGAGTATTAAATACCTGTCTTTGTTCACGCAATCGCTTGCTACAGGAAGCCTACAGGATAAATGGAAAGTGGGAAAGGTTGTTCAAGCACATAAATCAGGTGACGAAGAATCTTCCTTTAACTACGGCCCCATTTCTCAAACCAGCATCCTCTGCAAAACCATGGAACATGTTTACTTTCATATTATGAACCATTTGGATGATAAATATTTTCATCCTTTACAGTATGTGTCCCAGCTCACCCTTTTTCTTCATGATTTGCATAAAAATCTCGACCATAATATCCGCATTGATGCCATTTTCTAAGATTTTGCAAAAGACTTCGGCCCCGTCTCTCATTCTCATGAACGTCTGTTACCAAAGACGGAGCCGCTAAATGTAAATTATAACGCCCTTGCACAGATTAGGGCATTTCTAACAAAACGCTCCCAGTTTAAGTTCGTTAAAAGGAAAATTTTTGCCACCCGGGCTGTAACATCAGGCGTCCCTCAAGACTCGTTCCGTTAGCTCACTGCTGTTTCTGATCTATATTAACAATTTGCTTTTAAAACTAACGTGTAGCGCTCGCATGTTTGCAGATAACTGTGTCATGTATTGCCCAGTGACTAACACAACGCATCAAGGAGCCTCTTCAAAACGATCTTTCTCAGGTTCATCGCTGATGAGAAAATGGATCATGAGGTTAAACGTCAACAAATGTCAACAAATGCAACTTTCTTTCCATTCATTAGGTCTACGCTAGAATTTTTATCTGCTATCTGGCATCAGTATCAAAGAAGTATATATAATGCCCTCTCAGCTTTTCAGAATCGCGCCGTAAGATTAATTCATTCCAACTATTCTTCCAATAAGAATGTAACACCATTAAAACCTGAATCCGAACTTTTATACCTAAGCTCTCGCCCATGGCACAGCTAGCCTCTGCTGGTTCTATAAGATATTTCCCACCGAGTCTATTATCACAAGTACCTAACACCATTTTCACGCATATATCAGCTCACCGCGCATTTATTTCACGTTGCTCGACCCCTCACTAGAACTGCTACGTTGGATGGGTCATTATTTCCTCAAACAACAATTGACTGGAGTGGCCATTCTAACGTCATTGCTTCCTTTATCTGCTTATCGACGTTTGTGACGAATATTCCTCCTCACTTTTGAAAATTGTAGTTTTCAACTATGATATGTAATCGCGTCCTTTTATGTTACCTCCAAAGGAATATTTAGGGCGATACAAAGAAATGGAATAAAATACGCGCACCGCCTCTTCACAAGATGCTGACGCTGCCTGCTACACGCGCTTCGCAGGCACACATGCCAGCCTTATTGCTTTCTGAGAAAGCCAAGTAGTTTTCTCATGCTTTCGCGGTTGCATACACGTCCTAGATAACCAGCTGATTACTGACGAGCTCCAAAAAGCGCCATGACATCACTTTCAAAAGCTTGGCTGGAGAAGAAACCAATGCATCTCACGATCCTACTGATAGCGGGAAGGAATCAGAGCTGCTCAGTCCCCTATGACCACGTAGCAGATGGCATATTGGCTATGTAAGAAACTGCCCTTTTTCTAAGCTGCTTCCTTATAAAACATTCTGCGGAAGACAAGCGGTTGCAATGGCGGCATAAAGTCGAATGAACGCTCGCATATGCTGGCTTCTTTTAAAGTTGCAGGTACAGAGTAGCGGAATCCATTTCTACTTGAACGGTGAGCCTACTCGCATTGATTAGAAGGCGTTCTTAGCCTTCCAGCCCATCATGAGGTCAAGAAACAAGCTTGGATGTCGGCTGCGTTTCTTCAAGCCTGGCTTCTGCAAGAGGAGAAAATGTTGCGGCCATCGAACTGTAAGAAAGACCTCCTCTTTTATAACTTTGCCGAACGCCATTGCACTCGTGTTTTTGCTCCGCTATGGAACATAACGCTTATCCACTAACCCAAGCCCTCACCTTGCTACATTTTGACAAATATGACTACGCACTTCTAAATGTACACACTTTGCGCTTTAGACTGTCAGAACGAAGACATTTTGAGCGTCGTGAATAAAACTTTCAACAATCATTAGAAACACAGTAGTCCTGGTCATGACTTTGAATGTCTTAAAGAAGTAATGGGCGATATAGTTATGTACAATAGATCGCCTTTCTGATTGACTCATGACTAAACTATAATGACTCACATGACGCGACATTTATATACCACTCGTCCTTACACACAAATTAATGACTGCCAGATATCTTAATACTATATCGTCTTAGATTTCGTATTGAGCTTCGATGTTCGCACACGCGTTTTCACAAACACATCCAAGTAAGGCTTTCCCTTTAATAATAACACCCTGTAGAGCTTTCGTCGCATCAGTTGAATCTGTTATGCAACCGACTAGATGGCACTCTACGCATGAGAACGCGTGGTCCCTCCTACGAAATATGTTAAATAAGTACTTCTCTAGCTCGGAAAGTAACAAACAAATCACCAAACTCCTGCAAGAGGTAGAGAAGAAAAGGGAAGACCTTGAAGTAGCTGTTAAAGTCATATACTTTCTCGACCTAAAAAGGAAACCTTTTATCATCATCAGCAGCAGCTGATGATGATACCCACTGCAGGGCGAAGGCCTCTCCCATAATTCTCCAATTAACCCGGTTCTGAGCTCGCTGCATCCCCTCGATCCCTGCCAACTTCTTAACCTCATCCGCCCACCTAACTTTCTGCCGCCCCCTGCTACGCTTTCCTTCCCTTGGAATCCAGTTTGTTACCCTAAACGACCATCGGTCATCCTCTCTTTGCACTACACGTCCGGCCCACGTCCATTTCTTCGTGATTTTCACTAGGATGTCAGTAACTTGAGTTATTTCTCTGACCCACTCTGTGCGCTTCCTATCTCTTAATCTTACCTCTACTATTTTCTTAATCCATAACCCTCTGGGCTGTCCTCAACTTAATTAGAACCCTCTTTGTTAGCTTTCAGGTTTCAGCCCCATATGAGATCACAGGTAAGATGCCTGCACAAATAAGTAGAGGCAAGGGGTCATTTACCGACCTGCAAAGGAACCACCAATTCAGAATCGCATGCTACCATCGCAGAGACGGACGTGTGGGCTGCGTTGGGACAGCTTCGCACTACATTCGCCCCACTTCTAAATGGAATTACTAGCAAAGCGTTTGCAATTGAGACTCAAAATTATTAGCCGTTCTAACGAGTTACATGAACCACCTTTTGGAGAAAGTGAGACTGACTGGGAAATGTTGCTAAAGTAACTTTCATCGCAGGCCTAAAAAGCCTTGAAACCTTAAGGAGATGATATCCAGCTCTCAAACCTCATGCGCCGGAAAATGCATGGAGCCTATGGTTTTAAGATAGATAAACACAAAAATCGTAGAGTGGCCTGAGCAGTTCTATGGTTCTAAATCACCTTAACCGCTATATAGAAAAATAACAAATTCTCCCACCAGCCATGCTGGATTTCATAGGGGAATCTCGACTCACGACTGATGTTGCAGCTTCAGAAAGATGTGCTATATCCCGTTTTTCCTCACACAACCAGAGCTATCTTGCATTGAACTTGACAAAGGCTTTTGACAACGTTGCTCACACCTCAATTCTGCAATCAGTAACCGACCTAACTGACGGCTTTGGAACGCATGATTATGTTGTTGATTTTCTGAGCAACAGTCTGTCTGCTTACAATTAGACATAGAAAACACCTAACTCCTCACGCTAGGAAGCAAATGAATATCCCTGGCAGCAGTTTTGTCCCCGTTTTGTTTCAACATTTGTATTATCTAGTTAGTGCGTAATCTTGCCAAACATCCACCGGTAAATCACTCCTTGTACGCGGATGACATCACCATCTGACTACGTACCGGTAACCATGGCGAAATCAAGTCCAAGTTACAGCTGGCCACTGACGCTGTTGCTACGCATGCCAGCAGGATTGGTCTCAGCTGTTCGGCAGATAAATCAGAACACTTAATCGTGGGCTTCAAAAAACGGACGCCTAACATACGGGATCATACTAAACTGAGGCCCTATCCGCAGGGTTAATAAAATCAGAATTCTAGGCTTTATATTTCAGACAACGGCTCTTACACCGAGACCATAAAGTTAACCCCCACTGCAATTCTCAATATCGCTTCACTAACTGAGCGTATATCCAATCAGCATGGTGGCATGAAGGAGGCATACACACGTCGCCTCGTAAGGCATTTTGCCTCTGCCCAATCACCTATTCTATCCCATACTTCTACCGCACACCCACATGACTGAGCGGCTGAATATACTCACGCACAGCTTACAAATCTGCTGTCACACCAACTAGACGCCCACGGTAAAAATTCTTCAAATAGGGATGCACAAAACCATCCGGGAATAGGTAGAAAGCACCGCATCGGCCAATGCCACAGGCTTTCACGCACCGACACTGGTAAAAATCTGCTGCAGTTTATTTTGTGGTTAAACCTGGAGTTACGCGAGAGCTAACAGCATGGCTGCGATTAGGTTCGGCTTTTTGAAATTGTTCATGCTTTTAGCACAGAGTAGTTTATTCTATGATTTCAGATTTATTTATGAAATAGAGGGCACTTTTGACCCCTAAAGAGCGATGAGACGAACTCTTCTTTCGCGCCGTGGTCCGAATCCTGCCACTACGCCACCTTATTGTTCTCACTCCTACCTTCGTGATGACGCGATAGCGCAAGCAATCAGCCAATATATAAAGCCTTCTTTAACCGAGCTGTATGAACGTACCTACGTTGTCTAGGGACAAAGAAAATGCAATTTTTGTGGCAGGACGATTGTGATATCACCCTCCCATATGAAAGGAGAGGCTCGAGCTGGCACGTCTTGTGCGAATTATGATCGGTCACCCCTCTTAGACCGACTATATGTCAAACACGAATACCTTATTGAGGAAAGCGAGAGAGTGCCAGAACCCTGGAGACGCGCTCTTCGGGTCCTATTCCTTTCCGCAATATGTCCCAAGCACACCATAGTGGTGGTCGCCATGGACGCGCAAAAACGTTAGAGCGATACTATGGTCACCGACACGTGTATTACGTGGACGCCGCCGGGGATATATCGCTACAGTTGTACACAACACAAATACAGTTAACGGGCTAACTTTCAACGCCTACAGCAAAACACATGTGGAAGAGATTGCCATCGCATTCGCTCTCAGTATCCCCGGTTGAAACACATAATCACTGACTCGCGAGGGGCCTGTCGGAACTATTGCCTGGACTGGACTCCACCGCTTGCCTGGCGCATACTGCAATGTAGGTATCGATCAGTTCAGTTCAGTCGTTCAGTCGTGTCCGACTCTTCGTGACCCTATGGACCATGTCACGCCATGCTTTCCGGTCTCTCACTATCTTCCTAACTTCACACAACTTCATCTGCAGTGCCTCGAGGCTGCCATCTAACCATCGCGTTCGCTGCCTACCCCTTCTCCGGCGACCCTCAACCTTTCCCAACATCAAATCTTTCTTCAGCGACTCCTCTCTTCTCATCAGATGACAAAGTAGCTGAGCTTTAACGTTAGTTATCGATACATAGACCCAACTCCGCATAATGCATTTGAGTCCCCGGTCACCAGGTACTGAAGGGAAATAAATAGGCCGATCAGTCAGCCCGCGCTCTCTCTTCCCGGGCCAAATCCCTGTCTTTGGAGCCGACTCCCAATCGGGCAATCTGGACTTACATTGAAAGACAACACCGATATTTCCAAGGAGAAGCACCGGCGCTACCCTGCCCATTGTAAGGGACTGGATCGTGTTGATTAGATGCCTCCTCATCAAAATTTCACCAGTGCTTTACTGGGCCTGGCTGTGCCTAAACATTTTAGCACATCCTTTGATGGCGCATGTCACTACTGTGGGGAGATGGCTGACACTTTCCTGATGGTCTGGACATGCTAGTCCAAGCCTTCTATTTCTCTTAATCGCGATAGAAGCATAGAGAACTGGAAGGTGGTCTTGCTCTGCTGTCAAGACCTCAATGCTCAAAAGGACTTGGTTCATCGGACGCGGGTAGAATTGTCTGCCAATGGGGCACACGCAGAGAGGCTTCATCTAGTACTGCGAGGGGAGGAGGCTGTACTTATAACGTATTGTACATGAGTATATAATATGGCTTTTATTTTGGCAACATCAGGTTGTAAACTGTCTTTTTGAGTCTACTGATTTTCTTTTGGAATTTATTATTTGCGAAATCAGTAGGCTTGCGTCGTCTGCGTAACTGATGTTGGATACAAGTGTGCTGGTGTTTATTATATCGTTTATGAAAATAAATAAACTGCTCCGTGTATGGTGCCCTGCGGTAAACTTGAAGTAACATCTAATACAGAGGAGTGATATTCGCTATTTCACACGTGTGTCGAGCCACAACAGACAAGAGGGGAGAAGATGCGATGAAGATAACGAGATAAGCTATGGAGCTGGGAACAAGTGTAGTCAACAATAGGTCGCGTCGGAATACCAGTCTTATGCCCCTTGGGCAGGCCACACAGACCTGAGGCGGTACCTTTAGTGCACATAATCTTGAGGAAGAGTGCTCTGTGGGACTGAAAGATGAAACTGAAGATATCAGTGAGAAGGTTTTGTAAATATCGCTGAACCTTTGCGTTTGGGTCCTTGTCGAGTCAGCAGGAGGTGGCATCATATTCAGGTAGGTTCTGCACCCTATTCCATCCTATTGACAACCCATGTTTGGCTGAAATATGTACTGAGGTTACCGAAAAATGTTTTGCATTCAAGCTTCTTGTCAAAGATGATTCTTTTCAGCAATACCTCTCGTTAAAATATTGTACGCGCTTACAGTTGTTACAAAGAAGCAGTATCAGCAGTATTTCACAAAAAGGCAGTTATCAGCCGACAATATTAGAATTTCAGGATGCATATTTCTAATTCGTCCGTGCCAAAGGTTTTCGCTTTACCATACAAAAGGAACAATGCATACGTTCTTCCTTACCAAGAAAGTGGCGAAATATGTTTATCAACTCCTAACAACCACAATCCAGCATCCCTTTTGCAGATGCATTGTGCAGAAACCTTTAGACGTATATAAGCAGACTGCTTAAGAAAGGCAGTGATTCCGTGTTCGATCCTCGGACCAGGACGAAGTTTTCTTTACAAATAAAGTTTCTTAGAAAGCTTTACAGTTTTCCTTCGTAGGCACGGAATTGGTTTGATTTCACAGTGTTTTACTCTCTTATTTGATATCTACTCCGCCTTCAGGGATTCTCCTAAATATACGACCAACACCGCTTCCAATACGAGTTATTGATCAGTTTGCTCACGCCCTACCGTCTAATATCTTTACCGATCTGGTTAGCTCAGTTAGGAGAGCGACTTCTTCGGAAAGACCATGGTCCCCTGTTGGATCCCCGGGGCAGGATGAATTTTTCTCTCTAAGAAAAAGCGGCGTTGGTTCTCTTTGTAGCCATATGGCAGCAATCTGTTCGATGTCAATGAGTAATGACTCGCCTATAGAAGCTTACCGCGCCAGAATGAACGTAACGGAGGTGAACGATAGATGTACTGGTGCGAAAACCTTTATTGATTTTTGCCTAGGGTACTCTGGCGTGAAGTCCTCGTGTTAGCTGCCGCAGGAAATCTGAATCCAGTAACAGATGCTTGCTCTGCTTTTGATGAAACGCGCGCTTGATGGCAAACAAGCCATGTTATTAAAATTGTGAGCTACCAGTCGACACATTACAATTTCGTAAAGCGAGTCATACAGAACCTCGGTATAGAAATATAAGTCTGCTCAGGAGCTATGATGCGAAACAGTGGACACCACCACGAACGGTACAGGAACCTCTTCGCATTGCTCCTTCAACGCCAGATGGCCTCCGGTCCAGCGCTTGTGCAAGTACTCAAACGATGAAATCCGCTCAGAAAGCTCGTTCGCCAGCACACAATACTCGACTCAAGTCCTCAGGGATGCTTCGTACCGGGTTTCCCTAGTTGCTGTTAGGCTGCCGGTGTAATCCAGACCCACTCCAAGAACGCACACGCTTCTTTAAAACATCACGCACTTTTTCCAGGCGTAAGAAATGTGGGGGATCCTGCCACACGCACAGTAAGTGTCAGGGCCTAAAGGTGAATGTGAGGAAGAGGCAACACCTTAGCCCCGATCAGCCGTCCGCTTGAGGTTCGAATCATTCCACCCCTTCCAGCTGCACCGCTCCCTCGTCGGACAACGTACACGCTTGTCACACCATCCAGCCATGCAGCTATAGCGCGGCTTTCCCACATTCCGACGTAAAACAACACCGTAGACGCTCTCTTGTTCTTTCTGTCAGATGATTCGTGTGGCGTGCCCTGGCTGCCAATAGAGTCGGAATGAAGTCACGTGGAGCTCTACAGGTGCGTGAATGCGACGAAGAATGAATAATCACGAGTGTACAGGAACTGGATGAGGTCGTTATATAGCAGCCAATATTCCCTTACATAAGCCGCATCTCTTGCTTTCTGCATGCGCACTTTGGATTCGCACTGCTGCCGACGAACAGCTGAAGTTTGAGGTCGAGAAAATGATAACTGCGCTAATGGCTTTTTCCTCACTGGGGCTGCTAAAGCTTTCATTTGAAAGGTCGCGTCTGTCTGTTCCCAAATCATCGTGAGCATGAAAATCAACTGAATAAAACAGCTCAAGGGTAAATGTCAAACATTGTCTCTCGTTACAGAAAAAATATATGTCGACGTAATGTATTACCTCTAGACTAATTACGTATCTGTACATCCACATCGGTCAATTTCAGACAACTATACAGCGTGTATTACACTGGTGATATTTAAACTACTTTGATAATGATGGCAAATTTTGAAGAATGGGAACTCGTACCAGGCTACCATCCCCGCATCAAACCGGTACTTATAAGATATTTTATTGGCGTCGAATATCTTAAAATGATTCATGTTAGGCGCACCCATATGACGTGCTTGACGACCGCCCTGAAATGTTGGGTTCGCCCACAAAGACAATTTTAACATGTGGTGTTGTCTTTTAAACTCACAGCGCTTTAAGGTTTGGTTTCTTGCGTGTATGAGAACAGATTGTTTGTTCTTCGTTTCTCTTTTGTGCGCAAGCCTATTCTCTGATTTCCTTGAATACAACTGTGAGAAGGGATGCGGTAGGGAGGCAGCACGCAAAAATGGACGAAATAATATTAGGCATGCTTTCTAAGCACTGCACAAAACTTAGAGTATTACCTACAAGGTTGCGATAGAGAAATTAAGAGTACGGGGGCTTCAAAAGAGGAAGACCAGCATGAACGAAAGCCTGCCAGTATAACTGAAACACGTACAGCCTTTATCAAAAGTTTACAGCCCAGAGCGTCTACTTCTGAGCGATACTATGTGGCTCGTAATGCATTCCCAAGTTTCTATACGTGCTGAAAGCAAGAAGACTTTTCGTCCTACCCTCTCCAATGCCTAGGACTTCACGATTATTACAGAGTCATAATATACGGCATAAAAGCAACCTCTCGGGGCTGTAAACTTGTGAAACAGGCTGTACACATACGGACAAATGTGAACGGGGTACGTTTTCCAGTTCAAATTGAAATTTTTGGAATACCCAAAAATGATCAAGAAACCAGTGATGAAATCAGGGAAAACATGTTCAGTGATGTATTTGAACACAAACATGGTGCAAAAGTGGAAACAGTGGAAAGAATCCGCAGTCTACGCTGAAAGCGTGACAGCTGCTCGCAACCGATAATGAGGTTTGTAACTAGAAACAAAAAAAAATAAATTATGAAAACATTCAAGCAACTCAAGAGTATCAACTTATCGGTCTCTTTACGACTTTCTTCAGTTACTTTACAAAAAGGAAGACAACTGCTAAGGTGCAAAGCATGAAAACGACAGCGGAGTGAACATATGGCTAGTACACGATAAGATTGTCACCGACAAGGAAACGTATACTTGTAATGACCATAGTTCGCGTAGGATAAAATTAGAAAAAAAAAGGATGCAACGACTGCCAATCCGAACGACAAAGCCCGAACAACACTCGTGATTTTACCCTGGTAAATAGCAACGCATGCAGTATAGTGCATAAAACGCATTAATTAGAATACCCTCTTTTTTATTTCAAACCTGACATTGTATTTTTAACTGAAACGTGGTTACAACCAGAGATAAGTAATTGCGAAATATTTCCACCTAAATATAAAATTATTCGCAGAAATCGAGATACACGAGATCGAGGCGTCGGCATCTTAAGGTAAATGTCGAGTTAGTGCCATTAGACGACAGCCCCGACAACGAGACTATATGGTGCAAACCTAAGTTGTGTGGTGCACGCTTCATTATCGGAGCAGTTTGCAGGCCACCGAATGCTTCAGTTGAGTTCCTAGAATGAATACATGATTTGTCTCTTTAGCAACGTCACCTAAAACGCACGACTAATTATTGTTTGAGATTTCAACCTATGGAGTATACAATGAATATACTGGAAATAGGCACCACTGCAAATCCCTAATTAAAGTTACATTCAGCCAGGATCTTACACAATTAGTACAAGAAGTAACAAGGACTGGTTAACCTTAACATTCTTGTTAGACCTGGTCTTCGTGAACAGTAACATTGGTGAATATAAATTTTTTGTCCATAAAGGTCTGAGTAACCATAAACTTGTTTTGCTGTGTGCGAAGGCGGCACTTCATGCGAAGAACAAGCGACAATCCCTACTTTTGTTATTTGTTGCGCTGATGATTAGAGCATTTTATATTATTAAAAAATGTAATTGTTCAATATTGACGGGTGCGACTGAAGTAAACGAGCTCTGGAATCACTTTAAATCTATCATACAATACTGGTAGGAGAATTTTATTTCTGAACGACAAAAAACGGCAAAAAAAAAAAACAGAACCCGTGTGTTAGGTCAGAAATTATTCATTTTAAGGGACAGCTAAAACGCAGACGAAACAAGATACGAAACCAGTCTGATATATCGCAACTTTCAAATATATAAAAGAAAAATTGCAACTGCAAAAGAAGAGCATTGCTTCCAAACATTAGCTGGGTTTATGAAAGATTCCCTACATAAATTTTGGCGTCATCTTGCTTCATCGACCGATAACACTAACTAAATTGTTGACTCTGAAGATGTTATTGCAATTGCTCAGAGATTGCTGATAGGTACAACATTCTTTTTTTCACTCTGTATTTTGGCTCAAAACTTAAGAAGGCCAAACAATTCCACGCTTCCCACCATGCATGACATATGTTATCCGCAGAATGAATCCTATCGCTTCTATTTATCATTGATCCGGAAACAATTTCCGGCCCAGGCGGTATCCCCAATTAATTTTGGAGACGGTATGTGTAATAGGTCCTAAATACTTAATAATTATATTTAAAGCAACAGTCGAACATTATACTTTGCGGTATGATTGGTTGATGGTTAGAGATGCGCCGATTCATAAATCTAGTGATTACACAGGGTTGAGAATTAACTGCCAATATCAATAACCGGCACATGTAGTAAAACTTTAGAACATATTTGATGATTACGAAGGCCCATTTTTTTAAACCGAATAAGCATGGCTTTCGAAGGTGTCTGTCTACAGCTACACAACTCTTAGAAACATTGCATGATTTTGCGAAAGCTGTAGACGAATATAACTAAACAGAATCTAGAAGTTTGAACCTGCCGTAACCCTTTGACCGCGTTTCACTTTCACATATCTTAACAAAATGAATTCTGGTGTTCATAATATTATTATCACATGGATCAAACCATATCTTGCTAACAGGAAACAAAATGTGGACGTGAATGGTGTAAGATCAGGGATATTGTGTATGACAACTGGCGCACCACAGGGCTCCGGGCTAAGCCATCTCCTGTTATGTTACATCAGTGACATAACTGAAGGACTCGACAAAAAATACAGTACGTTTATTTGCAGATAATTGCCTATTCTACTGCAAGATTTCAAACCCTGAGGATAGGGTCGTTCTGAATTTAGCCTTAAAAATGCTCAGTGTTGGTGTGAAAGGTGGAGCATGAAAATAACATATATTAAAACATTGTGTACAAGAGTAACGAGGAAGAAGAAGAGAATTTCGCCTATAATTGTAATTTAGAGGGTAAATTTATATCGTAAACTATCATTTTAAATGTTGTCAGGGGGCGCTCGGAGCGAAAGATGTTAATTAAGATATAATAATAATTAAGATAATAATAATAAGATAGTAATTAAGATATAGGGAGAAAAATGAGCATGATAGCTACTGTTACCACCCCGTTTCAAAGGGGACGCTCCTATATTCCATCCGTCCATCCATCCATCCGTTGAAGTGGCGCTCGGAGAAAAAGGAAGAAATGAATCGGCTCACCCGGGGAGACACCCCTTTTGTTTGGAGTCACGAGCAAGAAGCTGCTTTTACCGAGTTGCCTCTCCGTCTCCAATCGCCGCCTATTCTAGCCCATTTCACTTCTTTCTTTTTCTCCGAGCGCCACTTCAACGTCTTTCGCTCCGAGCACCCCCTGGCAATATTTACGCGTCATCATATGCCAAGATCTAAGTTAGAAAATTCACATTAGCAAAGTGTGCAACTCAGCTGAAAGTAAGTAATCGAACTTAAGACAAAAATAATAAAATGTTTCTCCAAATGTTAAACTAACAGCCTACCTAACATTAGGAAGTCCCATGTTAGAGTATGCTAACATTTGAACCTTTGAGCCTAAAGAAATTATCCCAGCGGCGAATTATGACAAGGGTAAGGTTCCTTCATTCAATTTATGCGAATTACTTTAACTTTAAGACCGTACATTATATTTAAAAAGGTTAAAAAGACACAGCCATCTCAACCAAATCATGGCCTTTACTGCTAGACTGACATATTTAAATGTTCTTTTTTCCCACACCCGATAAACAAATGAACTCATTACCATGTGAAATCACTCAGTAAGGTACTACTTCTCAGTTTCAAAAGACTGCACTGAATTAGCTTGCTGCAAGTGTGGACTCTTAGCGCCCGATTTATTAGCACCATTTTCACATTACCTTTTCTGTACCACAAAGGTTGTTCATAGGAAATTTGTTCTGCGATACCCGTTTCTTTCATGCAATGCTAAATATCTATTCACAAATGGCCTTGATCTGTTATGTAGGGATTTTATTATGTATTTTGTAAAGCGCCCCTTCCCCCTATTCGTGCATTAGGTATGAGTGCACAGTGCAATCATGGAAACAATATCCACAATGTAACGCCCCGGTGCCAACAGTATCAACAAATAAATAAATAAAATAGCGCTAGTTGCATTGCTGCTCCTTTCAGAAATATACTTGAGAAACTTCAAAAGGCTTAAGTATTTTTTAAATAGAAGCGCCGCAAGCAAAAATCTTCAACGAAATTAAGCACCACCTACAGTCCCCTCCTGTCCTAGGCCATATGGATGAAAGTGCCGAGACTGAAATTCACACCGATGCAAACAGTGTGCGCCTAGGCTCCATTCTCGATCAAAAGAGCGCCGGGCAGGAGAAAGTCGTCCGGTATACCAGCAGGTCCCCCTCAAAAGTCGAGGCCAGTTACTTGACGACCGAGAAGGTGCGCCCAGCGATCATCTGGACCACATCAGCGCTCACGTATACGGCCTAATGTGCAATTGCATACCATCCCCTTACCATTGCACTTACAGAGCGTCGCAACATAGCGGTTGTGGACATAATTGAGATGTACATGGACGCCAAACACAAGACCTGGGACTCCAACATGCCGCACGCGTGCATGAGACAACCACAGCGACCCTGTTCAGCGTGTGTACAGCAGAGAGCCCACGATACACTTGACGTGATGCTGCCGCACGTGACAAAGCTCAACTTCGCCGCCTACCTGCAGCGTGCAGAGGAAGCTCGACGACTCGCCAGGCTACGCATTAAAGACCAGCAACGATGAGATGCCCGACAATACAACTTGCGACGATGTGACGCGGAGTACAGGCCAGGAGACCAAGTTCGGGTTTGGACGCCAATCCACGGTTGCAGATTAAGTGCAAATCTCTTGCGTCGGTACATCGGCCCATACAGAGCCCTCTGACGCATCGGACTGCTTGATTACGTGGTCATCCCCGATGGTTCGACCACACGCCAGCGGCGCCCAGTGCGCCCAGAAACCTTCCAAGTTGTGCGCCCTAAACCATAGTACGCGCGGTAAGGGCCTTGGATATTTTCTTTTCTAAGTTTTCCGTCTAACTTTCGGTGTTTATTCTGGAATCATAGCGGTGATGGCTTTTTAAGGGGGCGTACTGCCGCAAACTATTGAAATATTTGTTGCTTTCAAACAGCAACCGGCATGCAACATTGCCACAGTGATTGTGGAGCACAGACTGATTTTCTGATATTTGTTCATACCCGATATCGCGAAACACACCTCTATTCCTTTCTCTGCAGTGAGAGAAGCGCCCAGATTAGGATGCGATGATCACGGACGAGCACAAGTGTTTCCGTAATGTTTCGGAGTTTTTCGAAATCTCTTGGCTGTTCGTCTAGACGTTTCTGCGTGACTTTAAATTAAGCGCTTCCAATTCAAAACCGGCATTCGTAAATCGACGACCGCCGAGCATGCTTGTCGCTACTGATAACTCCATATTGCTTGATTCCTTTGCGGGCGAAAGACAGCCCTATAGAGTTCTTTCTTCGCAACGCTAATCCCTTCATTTGTTCTGTACGACATTGCCACACCACATTATAATATATTGAACAGAAAATGTTATTATGCATAATGTAAAAACACGTACCAAGTCAATGAAGTCAAATGTTGGAGCTTCTTTTACATCGTTCTACAAAGCCTATTTCGTGAAGAAAAATGTGCGAGAATATTTTAACTATCGACAAAGCATTATACTCACTTCACAACAGCCGCAACGGTCAGTAGAAGAAGTAAAATCAACATGCTTCAGTTGATACCGATGATAAAACATAAGCTAATGGCCGACAAAGCGTAGTGACCACGGTAATTAAGACACGTAACCTTTGAGCCAGTTCGTTGAAACAGCTAGAACGTTTGACCATGAAGATAGCGTTTCATTACTCACATCTATCAACGCAGATGCATCAGAACGAACAAAGAGATCGAAGTTACTCTGTTTTTCCACACGTCGCCACTTGTGGCGGTCGAATATGAGAGCTAATACTATGCACATAATTATGGCTCAGAATCTGACATTTTGGCCTCCGTCTTACGACATTTTTTAAAAGTCTTCTCGATGCAATGCAATGAAAACAATTCATTTCAAACTTGCCTGCCATTACTTATTTTCATGTTTATTCCCTGAATGCCTTGAGGCGTGCAAATATAGCATTTTTGTGCTGCTGATAGCTTACGTGAACCAGCTTCTGGCACGAGCTTTCCTTCAAAGAAACGCCTCTTCAGCGACATCTGCAGACTCGGTTACTCACAGGTTTTAATCTTATTTTATTTCAAATCTAATTGCTTAAAATTGCAAACTCGGTAAAACACAACCAATAGCATGACAAAAAGTGGCTGATGTAAGAGTAGGTCCCAAATCAGTGTATATTAATCCATGAAAATATTGAAGCCATTCTTCAGAATGTCTTTGAGACAAGTGCAAAGATAGGGTCTACGCCAATTATTATCCTTTTATAATAATAATAATAATAATATTTAATCAAACTTTTAATGTGCGCGGGAACAACCATATAGTCGTCGTGCTGCAGCACAAATAAAAAAATAAAAAAATGAAAATGCGCACACAAGTTTTACACACACAGCTAGAACACAAAAGAAGAAATAAATACCACAAAATGAAACTGGGACGGACAGTGTCGCGGAAAGAAAGAAATCAATGAGTAGCATGTCTTATATACACAGTGAGAGAATTGTTGAGCACGTCAGGAAAGAAAAACAAACGATAGATAGAATGAAGAAACAACAACAAATAATTGACATTGATTAGAGTAATATAGAATTGTACATAAAATAAACAACCATTCCAGGCGCAATAAGTGCGTGGTACTTAAAACACAGGCTAGAAATACAGGAAAATACAATAAAGAAATAGAATTGAACGCGGAACAGTAAGATTCGAATATAAAGTTTAAAGTTAAAATATAAATAAAAAACGGATAAAAAGCAGTTCAAGATACAGACAGCATTGAACAGGAGAAAAAGCAAAAGTTTAGTAAATGCAAAATTTAGGCTAGAAAGTGGGAGATATATGTAATAAAGTACTATTTAGAATACATCGCTACGAACATCCAATATAAATGAACAGAGCGAGTTTTGGAAGATGTCAAGGTGAGGACAAAGAGTTAAATAACCACTGCATTCTGTCCAGAGGAGAATGAGAATGAAGAGACGGAGAAACTTTAAATGGTCTGAATTCCCTCATGCTCTTTCACGGAACGCGCAGTAGGATGTACTCTAATAGCTGAAAGCACATAATGTGGCCATGAAAACGTTTGTACAGAAAAATGATATCAACTCGGACACGACGGCAGAGAAGAGAAGGAAGATTCAGTTAGGTGCTCCTGGTGGAGCGAGAGGAAGAAGTTGCGCCAGGAAAGCGATATCGAAATATCCGTAAGATATTTGTTTGTAATCTGCCAACTTTGTCGAAGTCCGAGTTGCAAGTGCTATTTCAAACAACCGACGCGTACTCCAAGAGCGGCAAGCATATGGACAGGTATAGTTTTAAGAACAGAAGTGGAGTACGGAACTCTCTCGAAAGTCTGCAAATTAATCCAAGTGTGCGCATAGCCCGCTGAGCAATGCGTTTAGTATGAGAAGAGAAGATGAGGGTGCAGTCAAAAAGTACGCCAAGGTCATGAATTTCATCAACCCCGTCCAACAGCACAGAATTCGCAGAATAATGATAGAGAAAGATTTTTGTTTTACGAGTAAATGAGACAAGTGTAGTTTTAGCAGAACTGAGTGTAAGTCGATTCTTCACACACCAATCCGAAGAGGCAGATATGTCCGATTGCAACAACAAACAATCTTGAAAAGAATATATTACCTTGAATATTTTTATATCATCAGCACTGTCGATGAATTTAAAAGAAAGCTGTGTGTACGGTGCAGCAACGATTGATAGTAATATTTACTTTAGTTCCGTAGCTTTATAGGTTAATTTGTGCACTTTGGCCTTCCAGCGATCATGCGCGTTGTACGCGACTTTTTATGTGATTTCCTTTTTTTTATCGAGTGTAGCTTTTTGTATGCGATATCGTGTGCGTCATTGTTTTTTTTTCCACCCTGTCCTGTATTTTTGCATTCAATAATTGGCAACTTGTATAATTTATTTTGTTTGCTGTTAATATTTTATTGTTTGATTTCTGCATTGTAAACATAATTTGCCTTCATAACCTACAATGCAATGTACCCATGTTCTTTCCTCCTCTTCTTTTTTTTGCCAAGTCCCACTCCCCACTGGGCCAAGAGGGCAACTGAAATAAATAAATATTGAAGAAACGAGGAGTTCTTGATTGCCGAGGAAACATCATTAATAAAAGCGGAGAGAAGCGTGCCTAATACTGAACCTTGAGTAACTCCACTGGTTGCAGGGTAAACGAAGGAGGTCTGTACAGTGACACTGACAAAGAGGAGCGATCAAGGAGATAGTTGCGTAGGAGGGCTGCGAGTGAGACTTCGACATCAGAGAGTAGAAGCTTTTCTAGAAGTAGTGAAGGAGTAACAACGTCGAAAGTTTTGCTAATATCACAGTACACAGTGCCAACCTGACCCCTCTGAAGGACTGCTGCAGAGGCATACGTCATAAACGTGACTAGGTTGGTTGAAGTAGAGCGACCTGAAATGAAGCCATGTTGATTCGCTACTATGATATGTTTGAGATGGAAGGAAAGCACATTGTGCAAAGCTAATTCGAAAATCTTAGAGGCTGCACATAGACGAGAAATTGAAGATAATCGGAAACATCAGATTTGTTTCCTGACGTGAAGACAGGAAACAGGCGTGGCATTTTCCACATACGAAGAAAGGCAACATTTTTTAAACAGCTATTAAATATAGCAGTCAATACTGACGCAAACCTACAACTGAAGGCTTTTATTATGGCGGCTGAAATGCCACCAGGTCCAGGAGACAAAGGTGGTCTAAGACGCTTAAGACTCACAGTTATCAACTCCTCGTCAAAGAGAACAAAATTAGATGGTGCACCAGATAGGAGTCAAACTGAATCAAAATGTGGATGTCTGTAAACGAAGGAAAATTGTTGGGCAAACTGTCGGCAACATCCTGAATTTCCGAACCCTGAGAGTCAACTAAGCTGATACTCGAATCTGATTTATTGGAGAGCTTGCGAACTTATTGCCAGAACTGACTAGAACGATTTGAGGCACTCCTTTCTAAAGACTCGAGATAAGAGTCGTGATCCCGCTTGTAAAAACGTTTGCAAAGAGAACGCAAGCGGAGAAGCTCATCTGCCCAATTGTCAAACCCAGAGCGTTTCACTTTACGATGGGCCCGTTCCTTACGTTTTAACGCCATTATCAGTTCCCTTGAAAGCCAGGAAAGAAACGTCCTACGCGCAGGAGTATGCAGAGGTATGTACCGACGCATACCATCAAGAACTATTTCGGTGAAGCGACTGACTTGTCCGTCGGAATCAATAATGTCATTTAAAAGGGACCAGTCGACGAAAGAGAAGAAATTCAAAGGACCGACACAATCACCACATGCATACGCAAAACGGGGCCAGTTCCTCACCCGATGTGAATTAGTAGCAGGTGAGGCATAGACAGCAGTTTTAACTAGAAGTGGAGGGTGAAACTTATCACACCGAGTCGGTGATATGTCTAAACTCGAGACTCGATCACTTTTAAAATTCGATAGACAGATGTCAAGAATATTACCGCAGCAGTTTTCAGTGAAATTGTGTTGCTGTAAAGAGTAAAGGCTATAAATTATAGTAGAGTGTTCAGTTCAGTTCAGTCGTGTCCGACCCTTCGTGACCCTATGGACCATGTCACTCCACGCTTTCCGGTCTCTCACTATCTTCCTAACATCACATAACTTCATCTGCAGCGCCTCCATGATGCCATCTAACCATCGCGTTCGCTGCCTACACCTTCTCCGGCGACCCTCAACCTTTCCCAACATCAAATTTTTCTCCAGCGACTCCTCTCTTCTCATCAGATGACCAAAGTAGCGGAGTTTAACTTTACAATTTAAACCTCCAATTAGCAGTCAGGGTTTATGGTCGACAATATCGACTGATTTGATCTTGTGGCAGTCCAAGCGACTTTCACGAGTCTCCGCCAGCACCACAATTCAAACGCGTCAATTCTTCGGCGGTCAGCCGTCTTCACAGTCCAACTCTCGCATCCATACATCACAACTGGAAAGACCATAGCACGAGTTATACGGATCTTGGTAGGCAGACTAATGTCTCTGCTCTTTACTAGGTGGTCAAGGCTAACCATGGCTCTCTTTCCCAGAAGCATGCGTCTCCTAATTTCATGGCTGCAGTCTCCTTCCGGGGTAATCATGGAGCCCAAGAAGAGAAAATCTGTCACAGCTTCCACTTCTTGTGCCTTGATGCTCCAGGACTTGATAGGGCAAGACGCCATGATCTTTCTCTTTTTAATGTTCAGTTTAAGCCCAAACTTCTCACTCTCTTGTACGCGCATCAGAAGTCTCTTGAGTTCCACTTCGCTTTCTGCCATTAAAGTGGTATCACCTGCATATCTAAGGTGGTTGATACGTTTCCCAGCATTCTTCACTGCAGCTGAAGACTCGTCCAGACCGGAGTTCCTCATGATGCACTCTGCATATAGGTTAAATACGCAGGGCGACAGTATGAAGCCTTGTCTCATTCCATTCTCAATCGGAAACCAATCAGTAAGACCATGCCCAGTTCTGACTGTGGCCTCTTGCCCTTCATACAGGTTCCTGAGGAGACAGATGAGGTGAATTGGAACTCCCATCTCTTGGAGAGCTTGCCACAATCCGCTGTAATACACTTACTTAAAGGAACACTAAAGAGAAAATTGAAGTGGGCTTGGATCGATAGAATGCCAATTCCTGATTACAGAAAATCCACTCTTATTGAAAACAGAGCTGTTATAAGGTAGTAAAGAGGAAGAACAGAAATACAGGTATAGCCGCCACAGTCGAATCTCGCCACTACAAATCACGTGACGCGCTACGGATCCCAGAGGCTGACAAATGCGAATTACGTTGGTTGTTTGAATGCGGTCGTAGGTTTTGTCTCGAATATGGTAACACGCTTTTACCATGCGTAAACGACGGCGAAGAGACAACGTAAACGTTGCAAGGCAAATACAAAAATATACTTGGAGGCGCCACAGGCGCCCACTTCAGTTTACTTTATGTTCCGGCACAGGTACTTCGTGCGTGCTCGGATAGTTTCAAGTTTGGACCTGCAGCGTTTGAATTACGAACTTGGAGCAACAGAGGCGCCTGGCTCGTTCACATTCGGAGGCGCGAGCGAGCGAATTTCGCTGCCGCTGACACAATGCTTCGTTGGCACTTTTGCGTCAACATATCGCCGCCGTCGCCGCTGCGGCTGCAAACTCCCATTAACCCTGACCTGTCCTCTCGACTGCAGCTACGTACGCCACGAAACGCATGCATGCATATGCTAAGTGCCGAAGGAAAAACGCATTATCATTCAATTGTTCGGTGCATTATGGCATATCTGACCCACATGCTGTGGCAACAAGACCTTCAACGTGCTATTTGCAGGCATCGTAAACAAAAGGGGCATACTTGCCGCTCGTACCAAGGAGAGCGTCAATCTATTGCGTTGGTAGCCCGGCGAAAAAAACGGCCTCGGGTAAAAAGTAAAAACTAAAAATAACGAAGCACCGCGAATACATTTAGGAATGTAAAAAAAATGATTTGTAGAACAAAAAACCGTCACCACCAAGATTCGAACTCACCACTGCTTGCTCCGTAACGTTCGGTGCTAACCACTCGACTACGCTGCTTTTTTTTCTTTAATGCCTAATTTATTATCAGATTTTACACATAAAGAACATCACACACACACACACGCGCGCACGCACACACAAACACATCGACAGAATACTACGCGATAAATACACAACATGGGTTATAACCACGCGACTTGGGCTGCGTGATCCATTACAAATCAGTCATTTCAAGCGACACTTCCATTCTCGGAAGCCACTCAGGCACTTTGTCTTGTGTCTTGAGAACTTCAATAACACTCGCAACGGCTTTGCGAAAATACTGCTGTATTTTCCTCGCATCAACGTCGGCATGCCTGAAAGCCATTTTTTGTTGCCAGATACTGTGCCGGCCCAATAGCATAATCATGTAACAGGTTTTCGTTTGCATGCAGCAGAGGTCTGCATACTCGCGTATGCCGACGACATTTCCGTCTTCTGTGCCGACTACGAAAGCATTCGCAGTGTTGGCAAAATGGTGAAGGGCTTTTGTTCGGTGAGTGGTAGTGCTGTGAACTGGAATAAGTGTCTGGGTTTCTGGCATGGAGAGTGGCCCACAACCCCTGCGAATTTCGTGAACATGCCTTGGGTAACGACCCCAATGAAATATTTAGGAGTGCTACCGGAAAACTACCGAGACAGTGAGTCATATTGGAACCAGATGGTTTTAGAAGTACGTGAGAAGGCTGACAGACTAAAAGTATTTGGTTGGTCTATGTTTGCACGTGTTACAATTTGTAGTTTATTTATTGTTACCAAGATATGGTAAATGCTACGCGTACTGCATTTTTCTCGTGTAAATGATCAGAGATTTCACTGTGTTCGCCATGTTTGTGTGGAAAAGTACTTGGGAGCGCACCCGCCGAACTAGCTTGTTTCATCGCGTCCGCTCTTCAGGCGTTGGTTTGGCGCATTTGTATTTGCGCCAAGTGGTTAACCGTTTTATGTTCTTTCGTGATACAAAGGACCCATTTTACGAACTGTGTGTCAGGCTAGATTGAACAGAGTGCCACCAAAATTTGTTGTAGGTTCGGCGAGCATGCAATTGAGGATTTTCGGTATCCTTAAAGAAGTGTACATGTCATTTTGTGTATTGCAAGTCCGTTTTTCGTATGAATATTTATCAACTGTGACGCGAATGAAACTTTACAAGGACTTGCGCGATGCCTTTCTCCCTATCCCATTGTAGAGATCACTGTACTGTGCAGGTCCATGGAAGTCTAAAAATATGGGTGTGCCATGGGGAACTCGGCTACGCCACGCCTCAGAGAGGTGTGCGTATTTCTACACCGTTCCAGTTTACTCTAGTCACTGTACTTGGTTCTATCTAAAGCTTTCTTCACCGCCTTTAAGTTGAGCGCTGACGAGTGCCATGGGCATTCTCTGTTAAAAAAGGCTAGAGCACGTTTGCTGCTATCGCCACCGGCGAGCAGCTTAGTAGTTTTGAGAGCGCAATTTAGCCCAATAAAGATTTCATGAGAATGCTACGCCTGTCTGTTCGTTTGTGGTCTACGGCATTGTCAGCATTCCCTATTGCAAGAACCAACGTCTCCCAGCGTCTTCCAGTGCAAAATCAGTAAGATTTTCGCGCTGGTTTTGCACTGGATCTACTGGGCACGCTGGAGGTCCTCGATATTCACTGGAGCAGTAACTGGAAGACACTGGTTTCACTGGTACGATGCGAGAAAAACGTCATCTTTTATCTTTTGACGCTGGATGTGTCGCTGGCATCCGCGATGCACTGGGAGAAGCGCTGTATGTGCGCTGGGACTGCACTGGTCCCAGTGCCCCAGTATAGCCGGTGGGGCCTGCGGCGTCCACCGGTGTAGCATCCCTCAGGGACCAACTTGGCAACAGCGTACTCGCAATCAACCATTGGGGAGCATATGAATGAATGAATGAATGAAGCCTTTATTGAAAGGAAGGGATGGCTCCCGGCCGCTGTTTGGGTTCTTGGGGAGTTAGGAGGGATGGGAGTGTAACTTCTTCGTCTTAACGGTTCTTCAAGCTGTTGCTTGTTGCTTGCCATGCGGCCGATCTTCGCGCTCTAAGTCGACCTCTCTCACACTACTCGAAGCAGGCCGCTCTCACTGCCGTATGTAGCAATGGAGTGTTGTATTTCGGTGCTTGATATAACCTGACCTGCTAATGTGGGCATGTCGTCGTGTGGAATATGCGTAATTTTGTTTCTTCCTTGTGAAAACGATGGACATTGCCATATAAGATGTTCTAGGTCTGCTGTACACTGTTCCTGACAGTGCGTGCATATGTTGTGTTTGAGTGTTTCGTGTCTTCGGAGAAACCACTTGTCAAGTATGTGCGGTGTGTAAGCAGCGTTTGTTATTACTTTGTTGAGAAATATTTCTTGTGGTCGAGTGAGCCCTTTCGTGTCCTCAAACACCGGCGTTGGTGTTGCTTCATGTAATCTAAGCTTACTGTCGTGTTTTATTTTGGTGCGTACATAGTGCATCATCGATCTGCCAGAGGAGCCTTTAGTGAGCATTGTTTGGTAAGGATTTAAGTCTATCGGTTTAGGCATGGTGTTGGGGTGTGGGGCATTGTACGTTTCAGCAAGCCCACCCGCTTGCGCGGCGGCCGCTTGCGCGGCTGCGTTTCCCCCGTCCGTGCCAGTATGTCCCGGTGTCTATATAATTTGAATTCCTATTCCAACTTCCCGCATTCCCTTCAGCCTCTTTCTGATGTCCTTGGCCACTGCGTCGTCAGTAGTTGGTGCCGTCAGCCCTGCAATCGCTGCATATGATTTGGTTAAAATTCGATAACCATTGAAGTTATCTTTTCTGGCTGCAGCGGTCGTAATAGTATTTATGGCTCCCCATATGGCAAGCAACTCGGAGTGTAAAATTGTTCCTCCAGGTAGGTGGCACGTGTGCTGTCCGTTGTGCTGAGGCGCTGGCACACACACCCATGCCACACTCACCCTTTCATTTCTAATTGCAGCGTCAGTGTAGATGTCTATTGTATTGAGTTGTCTCGTGAGGGCAGTTCTCTGTGCTAAAAGTTGCCTAGCTACCACATTCCGCCTACTAATAGGTCGTTGTGGCCTTAGTGCGATTACCGGCGCCTCCCACGGGGGTGAAGTGTCTGTCCCCAGGGGCCTCGGAGCAATAATGATTCGGTTGTCTCATGCCATGATCTGCTGCCCTTGAGTCGTGTTTTCCAGTCGGGATCGCATTCTTATTTTTGCTTCTCTTATAATGTCTTGTATGGGTGGTATGCTGACCATTTTAAGCAGCTCTTCATTTCTCGTGTGCTTAGGAAGCCCAGTAATGGTGCGAAGAGTGGCCCTGTGTAGCTTTTCGATGTCTTTAACGTCGCGATTAGAAAACTCATAGACAGGTGCCCCGTACAGAATCCTGCCTACAGCAACCGCTCTAGACAGTGTTTGGCACGATTTTTGCCGGGCTCCACCGTATTTGTTTAAAATCCGGCGAATCATATGCAACATTGGGGTCCAGTTACGTTGCAATGTACGAATCCATTTACGAGGACTGTTGCAACTAGAAATCTGTGCCCCCAAGATTTTTGTCTGCCCATTTGCAGACGTGATGTTGTGTTGTCCAAGATGCAGTGTAATCTGCTTTTTGGCGTTTGTAGAATTCTTGCCGTCTATGCTTATGAGTTGTGTCTTTTCAGGTGAGAGCTGTAGCCCCAATGCTTCCAAGCTGTCAGTGAGGCTGAAGATTGCTGCTTGGAGCTCCGTCTGCATGACTTCTTCATTTGGGTAATCCACTGCTTCTGTCCATATGGTGACATCATCTGCGTAGATGGTGAAGCGGGCCGAAGTGTCTCGCTCGAACGCTTCTGCTACGCGGGTCATGGCCAAGTTAAAAAGCAAAGGCCCGAGGATAGAGCCCTGGGGCACGCCCCTATCCAAGTAATAGGTTCTGGGGCTCCATCCCGAAGCTTTGCCATGAAGCCTAATAGGTCTACTTTGAAGGAAGCTGCATATCCAATTGTATGCTTTTTGGCTGGGATATCTTTTTGCTAATTCTTGTAGGATTACCTGTTGGTTTACATTGTCGAATGCTTTGCGCATATCAACCGCGAGGATGTAATCTGGTGTCTGTTTGAGAGACCTGCGGTTGATTACCCTGCGGAGCAGCCAAAGGCAATCATGCGTGCCCATATTCGGACGGAATCCAGCCTGGGCTGGATGCAACCCAGGCTGTACGTATTCGATATAATGCTGTATTCTTGCGGCTATCATTCGCTCAATCAATTTGCAGATAGTGGATGTGAGAGCTATTGGCCGTAGGTTCTCTGGTTTTGTGTGGTCCTTCCCTGATTTCGGTATGGGGTATATCAATGATAGCTTTAGTGCATCTGGCACCACTCCTAATTCCCATGAATCGTTTATGATAGTTAAGAGCTGATCTTGGGCTTCGTCGCTAAGATTTTTGAGCTCCTGCCATGTTACTCCGTCGTGTCCTGGAGCCGATTTCGGTTTGCCGTGGACTAATGCTGCCAATAGCTCGCCAAATGTAAATAGATTTTCAAGTTCCATCACTGTGTTGTCAATCGTGATCGCCGGCAATGGTGGCGTGGGTACCTCAGAAGCATGCGGGAAGAACGCGTGGATCACCTTTTCCTCGAGTGCAGCTGGGTTCTCGCGCAGGAACAGCTCTGCCAGTGGTGGTGTGCTTTTCTTTTTCCCCAGCAGGCTTCGTAGAATTCCCCACAGCTTTTTAAGGCCGGGTTTGCGTCCGAGCGTCGCACAAGTGCTGTGCCATGAATCTGTTTCGAGCTGTTGTTGGTACTCCTTGATGAGTCGATATTGGCGCTTAAGGCTCATGAGATCCCTGTGGCGCTTTCCTTTATATCTGTATCGTTGCGTAAGGATATTGACCTTTCGCCACAGGTTGGCAAGGTGCCTATCCATGTGTGTGGTAGTGTCGTCACATATTATTGTGTCTCGGCACCATGGCCGTGCTTCCGCAACCATGGCACTGAATTGCGCGAAGTCCATGAAGTTGCCGCCAGTGGCTGTCCGAAACTTTTCCCAGTCGATGGTAACCGTTTGCCTTTTTTCACGAATCTTTTTTCGGTTAAGGGTGATCAAAATTGGTAAGTGGTCGCTTCCCCATGTTGTCTGTTCGACTTCCCATTGTCTGATGAATCCTGGTGTGGCCAACGTCAGGTCTGGTGTCGTATCTCGTTGTCGGGCGTGTAGTCCTATGCGCGTTGGTGTGTCCGGGGTGTTGTATATGTATAGACCAGACATTTCTACAGTGTCGTGCAGCATGCGTCCCCTTGGGTCAGCTGTGGCGTAGCCCCAAGTCGGGTGCTTAGCATTGAAGTCTCCTCCCACCAGGATGGGGAGGCTTCCTGACAGGGCCAGGACTTTGGCGAGCCACCCGTATGAGTCGGTATTATGACTGTCAGTCAGAGGCCTATAATGCACGGAGACTGCCACCATGGGCCGCTGCCCAGGAGGACACATTTTAACAGCAATTACTTCTCTGAACTCATTACTTAGATCAGGAATTTGTAATTCGGTTGCTGTGCATTCGTTTCTGACAAGGAGAGCAGCTTGACCCTGTGCATGTTGGTTTCCTCTGTTCTGGTGAAGTATGGTAGGCTGCTGAAATGTACGGTAATCCCGAATAGGGCAAGGTCCTCTTGTTTCTTGCAAAAGGATGACCAGAGGCTTCAATTTTCTGACTTGTTCCCTTAGGGTAGGTCCAGTCTGCGTGAAACTTCTGCAGTTCCATTGTAGACATATTGATCTGATTCTTATTGCGCCTCTGCGGGCTTACGTCTTTTTTGCTCATCGTTCTGGTGTTGGATGCTTTTGTGCAACTCTATAAAAATTGCTTCAATCTGAGTCTGTATCGCGTTTGTTATCGTTTGAAACTCATCCCGCAGGCTTTTTTCTAGACGCTGTGTCTCGTTGTGTCGCTCTTGCCTCATGATGCTCAGCATTTGCGCATACGCCGAGTCTTGTGCGGTAAGTGCCTTTGTCGTCTGATGAGTCTTTGCCGTTTGAGTCAGTGATGTTTCGGTATGTTGGTGTTTTATGGAGTTTGCAGTTGTTTTACGACTGGACGACCGTCCGGGCCGGCTTTTCGAGCGCACGCGTTGCATCTGCCCAGTGGGCGAGGCTGAAGCATGTTGCCGCTGCGTCTGAGATGCATGAACGTCTTGTTCCAGTGGTAGCCTTGCAAGGACTTTCTCCAGCATTTCTCTAAGTTGCTGATTTTCTTTTCGCAACTCTTCCAGTTGTTGTTGGTAAACAGGGGGCAGCGCAGTTTCTGTCGACGAGTTCTGTCGCGCCTTGTCTGCCCATGTAACTTCTCCCTTAACTGCATCGGGGTTCTGCTTATTTTCTCTAGGCTCTTTTGGTACACGACTAGGACAAGCCGAATTGATTGAAATGTGGCCCGGTTTCTGGCAGGCGACGCAGAATAACTCTTGATCGCATTCTGTGTCTTTAGAGTGCAGCCGTCCGCACTCCTTACAAACCTCTTCTGCTGGACAATACCTAGCAATATGTCCCAGTCCGTGGCAGTTATAGCAGGCAATAATTTTCGGTCTGTACTCGTAGACCCTTGTGATTTCGTAATCAAAAACGAGCCTTTTGGGTAGCTGCTCGGTATCGAATTTTAACAGCAGCATGTTTGTCTTTCCTAGGAGACGCGCGTCAAGAATAGTTGCAGTTTCACATCTTAGGTGGTCCTTGATGTACTCAATAGTTTGACCAGGACGCACCTTGATAACGCCCCGACTTTTTTCCTCGCCTCGTGTTGGCGTTCGTTCAATCGTGACCTCGTACGTGCAGACGCGTCCGTTCACTTTCCCGGCCAGTCGCGTTAATGCGGTGAGCCTATTTGCGTGTTCCTCATCTCTAACAGTGACCTTGACGCGATTTGCTACCACATCGTAGCGGAAAGCAGCCAAATCTGCCAATTCCCAACTTTTTGCGGTCATTTCTAACGCCTCTGTAATGGCTTGTTTAGGTATATCATGCACATGTACTCGGTTGAGTGGCCTGATCGAGAGTGGAAAGAGAGGTCGACTTACCCGTTCAAAACGAAGCTGTTCAGGCTTCACTTTCCTTTGAGGTTTCCGTTTCTTGATTAAAGTCCAGTCGCCGTAGTCGCCGACGTTCTCACTTTCGTCTTCAGTGTCCATTTGGTCGCTTGCGTGCTGCTCCTTAGTCTTAGTGAGTCCCACAGAAAGACCACTCTCAGCGTCCGCGTTCGGCAGCTGATGCGTTCCGTCCTCTTCATCGCGCGTTGGGCGTCGGAACGCCTTTTCTTGGAGGCTGCTTTCAGTTTTTTTGGTGCCTACACTTTTTGATGAACCCACAGCTCCCGCACTTGCGCCACTCGGGTGTGAGCGAACCGACGCCGGCTTCGGCATGGTGCGTCCTGACAGCCCGGCCAGGGCAGCAGCTGAGCTGCGTCTGGGTGTTGTTAGGGTTAGCAGTCTGTCGCAGAAAACGTTGTTGCAGGCGGAAAAACGATGACTTCAGATCTACGAAAATCACTCCGCACTCACCGGAGGTACTCACTGGGTCATTGTCCTTTGTTTCGTACACAAAAGAACAATATTTCCGCACACAGTTAAAAAAAAACATTGAAGAGCCGAGGTGCCACACGGTTGCCACCTGCGGCGATCGCAGCGCCTCCCCCGGGGAGCATATAAAAAATATGGTTCAAATAAGCGCTTTTTGCTGCGAAGTCGTTGCGCACCTGTAGGAAAGCAAAGGCAGTATCTTTTTTCTAGAGTTTCCATGTTTCGATAGGTCGTTTCGAGCTTTTTGAAAGAGACCACGACCACCGCGCCTCTGATATCTTATGACACACTGGCGATTAGCGTAAAACTAAAACTGGAATAATGTGGGCTACCGTACATAACATATTTCACAGCTGATCTTAAGGGCACTCTAACACAATGATTAGAGCCAAAATTTTCAATGCGGGCACAATCGCCGGCGAGCGTAACCTGCACCACGGCCCAGTATAAACAGCTGTATAAACAGAGAGTAGTTTACCGAGCGATGGGCCCATGAGAGAAAATAAAGCATGCAGCGCTTGTAATGCATAATATTTTGTGTGTTTCTCTAGCTTTTGCGCTTCTTTTTACTCTGTGTATAAAGCAGCCGAGCCTTCAGTCATTGCAACGGTTCCCAAAATGTTTACATACAAATAAGGTTTAGTTACACTCAAAATAGTGTCGTCAATGCTGCGCTTGCCGGTATTGAAGCTAGGTCGCACTTTTTTCCTTAACCCAGTAATTCACAGTTCCCGAAAACTCAAGCAAACCAGGAAAACAAGTTCTATACCGGCCTTTAGAAGACAAACAGAGATACGGACACCATTAAAATATTCAAGAATATTTTTTTTATTAGCAACTGCACCTTGTTGCAGATCTGCAACACTGGGCAGAAGTGACATGGAACGCTAACGGGGAGCAAAGCATTGCCACAGTTCCAGTTTTTTTTTTTCATTCCAACAAGTCAGAAAGCGATGCAATGGTCCAAAGAGGCTTGTCAATTGGTGGCTCAAGCCTGATGAAAATGTTTAAAACAATTTCGGTCCTTGTTGAGACACAGGTATATCTGGCACTTTGAGCAAGAAATGAAGGTGTAGCCTCCTTGACATGCCTTGCACCTGTTTCTGCGTTCCTTCCATACTGGCCAATGCTCTGTTCCATCCTTTCGCACGTCTCTTGGAACTTCAGAGAGGACCTTCCTGACGACAGGGACATTTTCCTGACTTGGTCGTCCAGGTGCACGTTTTCTGTAAAGTATGAGTCCAGTCGCAAGCTCAGAGAGAAAACTACGCAGAGGCACTGTACAATTGGCTTGCTGTTGTGCATGACGTTTATGTAGAAACCATGCATTCACTGCTGCCATTTTGACGGTGTGCCAGAATATGTACCAGAATATGTACCAGAATATGTGCCAGAATATGAATATGTACATGTACCAGCGCTTTGCCCGCATCGGGAAGCGATAGCTATATCACATCTTGTCTAAGAGGTCAACGCCACCCAAGGACATGTTGTAAGCGGGAACAACAGCGGGACACTCAACTGGAATGTGCGACCTGTGCTTTTTGTCCCATCTCTTTACGGTTGTAGTTGGTTCAGCTCCAATACAATTAGAAATGAGTGTTACTGGCCTGTTGTCGAACCACTTGACGACGACCATGTCTTGCTCGCCGCACGATGCAACGCAGAAGTCAAGTGTGCCACGACCTTTTTTTTTTCATTTCCTTCTCATTCATCAGCTTGCATGATTGCAGTCTGTTTTCTCTTACAGTGCCAATGTACGAAATTTTTCTCAGGGTTAGCTCGCTTACCAAATGGGGAGATGAAAAAAAGTTGTCAGCAACAATGAGATTGTTTTCGCGGTCAGGGAGACTTGACCTCAACTGGATAACTACTCCTGCCCCAAGGCCGAGCTCATATCCTCTTTGATCACCATAAAAGCCCTTGCTAGATGCTGGATACACATCAAAGTCATAGCAGAGCCCAGACTCCCCTGCTCGGGCCCAAAGCTTGAGGCCCCACTTACATTTTGGCTTGTTTGGCAGGTATTGCCGTATAGGCGACCTTCCGCGAAAAGGAATGAGAATCTCATCCACAGAGAACTTGTTTTCCTGCGGAATTCCCAACATATTTTGGCGGAGTTCTGAAAGCCAAGGGCGCACTTTCCGGCATTTATCTTCCATCATCGCTTCTGTTGCAGCATCATTGTCGACGAAGTGCAAGTGACTGGTGATTTTCTCGAATCGGTTTCGGGACATAATTTGTGCCACAAGCTCATACCTGCTTCCATGTTCCCAATATGCACGTACTCTGTGCATGTCAACCAGGCCCATACGGAAAAACATTCCGAGCACTGATGTAAGTTCTTCGAGTGTCATGTTCAGAGTCGTCCCATTTTTTTGCAGGTAGTACTTGTGTTTTTCTTCGACCACATGAGTCAGCATCGTTCTAGATACAAACAAGTCAAAAAGCTGTTTTGCTTTGAAAGGCTCACAGGGAGGCAAGGGGAACTCATTTTTAAAACATCTTTCTGGCTGCTGAAAGGATGTCTTTTTCCACGTGTAGCGCTTTTTTGCATATTTCGTTTTCAAGCCTATTGTGGGGGCCAAAATCTCATCCTCGGACTCAGCGGAAAGACTTTCTTCATCACTGCTTCTTTCGAATGTTGCCTCATCCGCTTCATCGCTACTGCTCTGATCGGATATGTCACTCTGATTGCAATCGATGTGATGTAGTAAGTTGTCACTTCCAAGGAAACGCTTTCGTCGTGTTCTAGGTAATCCATAGAACATAGAAGGCGTGATGACAGCCTGAAAATTCGATTAAAAAGCATGTATAAACAATAGCAGCACAGATAAAAAGCAGGCATATGTATAATTTCTCCCCAAAAATGGCATTATCGGACTGTAAAACTGAAGGAAACAGCCATGTTGCATATATGCAACAGCGGTTCACTGGGACACTACTGCCCGCCGTTGCACATCTGCAACGTGGCATAAACAGAAAATATTTCACTTCATGTAATGCAAGAAAAGCAAAACTTTGCATGCGACATAAAAGAAGAAGGTCTCTGTTTTACACCCTAGCAACGTAAAGTCACAGTCTGAAAAATTTCTTTAGTTATTCTAAATATAAACGTACCTGGTCACCGGTGCTCGCTCGTGCCATGGGGGACGCCATTTTGTAAACAACGCCACGGGCGCAACGCTGCTCCTAGTGGTGGAATGCGGAACTTCCGAGATAGAAAAACACTTTATTGAAAGGGTGGCGTCAACTTTTTGCCGGACCCTAGCAGTATTGTCTTTTTGTGGCCTGCTAAACTGGGCGTTGCATATATGCAACAGTGGGCAATAATGGGTTAAAGGTTTGTACTTAAGCTCCGTGTTTAGGACGTGAACATTCCAGTTCACGTCCTTAGTAGTCGCGATAAGACCAGTGTGCGCGGATTCAGAGATGTAAGCTCTGAGACACTGTCCAAAATTGTGGGAGAGTGGAACCTTGAGAATGCTGGGGAATGTCTTGATGGCGCGTGCGGTGTAAAATATATGTTCAGCGTGCAAGCCACGCTCGTCTTGGCCGCATATAGGTTTCGCTTGGTGTGATTGCAAAATGTAGTAGATACCATGTTGTTCACGTCCCTTTTTCTGACCACTGTTTAGTACTATGTGTGATAGGATTACAAAAACGGGGCAGTGGTTTCAATTGGGACCAGTGTAAATTGAATGACAAGTTGACTGAAGGTAAAATTTTCAGAGATGCAGTAACGGAATAGGCAAAATGGATCCTAAAAGTATACTGAGAGCATGGCAGCAATGGGAGCTTTGTAAGGAACAGCTTAAAATAATTGCAATCAGTAGATCTAGAGTCCTTGCCCACATATGGAACGCAACTTAATGTCCCTGCTTGGACAAATGCTTGGGAATGAATGTGTAGCGAATGACAAATGGACATAATATATAGGGAAGATTAAACAAAAAATCCAGCTGATAGAGCAAGAGCGTTATCGCGGTGCGCTTGTACGTGCGAGAGCGGAAGAGGCATCTGCAGGGGAGGCACCGTCGAGACGAACGCTACGAATTGAAAAGGCGCAAGCACAGAGAAATCACATCAGTAATATATAATGGCTCTGCGTCTTATCGGATGACAATGACTATACTGAGCGAAAATTCTTCCAATACTACCAGGCACTCTTTGCATTGCACGCCTTTGATATGAGATCGTTTAAGGACAGGTATCTCGGGCACTACCAAGACTAAGTGAACACAAAAAACAAATATTACAGCTGCCAAAAACTAAATTAGAGGTCGAACTGGTGATAAACAATTTAAACTCGGGAAAATCACCCGGTCTAGACGGCATAAGTGCACCATTTAACAAAGAATTTAAACTCGAAATAGCGCAGTCCTGACTGTATTATGACAAATCCCACACAGTCCTCATACCCAAAACTGATGAAGCAGATAGGCTACTACAAGTAACATCATACTGGCCAATTGCACTCACGAATGTTGATTACAAAATTTATATGAAGATGTTAGCACAAAGGCTGCAGTCGGTTATCCAGGAAATTGTTGGGCCACATCAAACGTGTGGGATAAAGGGATGGTCCATTGTTACCGATACACACAAAGCAAGAAGTGTATTAGAATGTTGTGATTGGGGGGAGGGGGGGGGTCATAAATGGCCGTGTGGCCATCCTGCAGTTGGATCTTGAAAAGGCGTTCGACTGTGTTGCCCATGAACTTCCACTTGTATAATGGACCATATAAATGTTGGTTTTGTTATTCTTGCGTGCGTGGACCTGCCGTACCGAAATTGCACTACGAGATTAGTCGTAAATAAAAATCTGGGGCCCCCATTAGCGTGCAGCGTTCTGTGCGGCAGGGCTATTCACTCAGCCCTCTTTTATTCTGAATTTACACTGAAACCCTACGATTAAATATCTTGGACATTGAAAATATTACTGGTTTTCGTTTGCAAGCATGGAAGTGAAGCTGCTGGCGTACGCCGATGATGTTGCGGTTTTTACGGTTAACCAGGAGGGTATAACCGAAGTTGTTGATTCTGTAAAAATCTTTAGCGAAGTAGTAGGGTAAACTGGTCCAAGTCCCTGGGACTCTGGCATGGTAGATGAGAAAGTGCTCCTGATAATTCTGCAAACGTGTCCTGAGTGACGACTCCGCAAAGTACCTTGGCGGTGCATTTAGAATGCTATGAAGATAACAAGACATATTGGAGGGCATGCACAGATGACATGCGGGAAAGGGCCATAAGTTGAAACGAAGCGGCTTATCAATTTTTGCCAGAGCCACAGTATGCCGAGCCACGGTTTGCCACACCGCTGCAAAAGGTGCAGCGGTGGCGTAGCGGTAGAACATCCACCTCGCATGCAAGAGGACCGGGGTTCAAATCCCGGTGCCGCGCAATTCTCCACCGGATGAAAAAAAACATCCGCGTGTCGATGGAATTGCATACACAGGTTTGGGGTGCGACCTGATGCCGGTGAACACCTCCGGCAACACACTCCCTCACCAAAACAGGAGTTGGCCACCCTGGTGCAGTAGTTGGCCACAACCTCCTATGATAATCTCCATAAAACCCTGGCCCTCAGTCACCAGCGGCTGCGGAACAACTGACCACGGCGGCGGTCAGACCTGTGACGCGGCAGGGGTGCTAAGGAAGCCTGGCTCCGCTGGACAGGCCGCCATTGGAAACTGACCCTGGCAACGTTTAATGCTAGAACCCTAGCTAGTGAAGCTAGTTTAGCAGTGCTGTTAGAGGAACTAGAGGGCATGAAATGGGATGTCATAGGGCTTAGTGAGGTTAGGAGGCCGAATGAGGCATATACTGTACTGAAGGATGGGCATGTACTGTGCTATCGAGGTTTACCGGAGAGGCGACAACTAGGAGTAGGTTTCCTTGTCAATAAGTATATAGCGGGTAATATAGATGAATTCTATAGTATTAATGAGAGGGTTGCAGGCATCGTAATTAGGCTTAATAAGCGGTAAAAACTGAAGGTTATACAGGCCTATGCACCTACATGTAGTCATGATGACCAGGCAGTTGATAGCTTCTATGAAGATGTAGAATCGGCAATGAGAAAAGTAAAGACGCAGTATACTGTACTAATGGGCGACTTCAATGCCAAGGTAGGGAAAAAACAGGCAGGAGACAAGGCAGTAGGTGAGTATGGCATTGGTTCTAGGAATAGCAGGGGGGAGTTACTAGTTGAGTTTGCAGAGCGCAATAACTTACGAATCATGAATACCTTCTTCAGCAACCGGAAGAACCGGAAATGGACATGGAAAAGTCCTAACGGAGAGACTAAACATGAAATCGACTTCAAAATGTGTTCAACCCCCGCCATTGTGCAGGATGTAGAGGTAATCGGGAAAGTTCGATGCAGTGACCACAGGATGGTGAGGTCCTGAATTAGCCTAAATCTGAAGAAGGAACGCAGGAGATTAGTAAGAAAGAAACCCATCAACGAATTAGCGGTGAGGGGGAGGGCAGAAGAGTTCAGGATCTCGCTACAGAATAGGTATTCAGCTCTAACTGAGGATGGCGACATTACCCTAGAGGCAAGGAACAATAACTTCACAGATATCATTACTGAGTGCGCGGTAGAAGTAGGCGGTAGGATAATTAGAAAGGATACCGGTAAGCTGTCTAAGGACACGAAAGATTTGATTAAGAAACGCCAGAGTATGAAAGCTTCCAATGCAACAGACCAGATCGAATTGGCCGAGATATCAAAGCTAATCAATAAGCGCAAGGTGGCCGATATAAGGAAGTATAACATGGAACAAATTGAGCATGCTGTAGAGATCGGGGGAAGCCTTAAAGGGACACTAAAGAGAAAAATGAAGTGGGCTTGCATCGATAGAATGCCAGTTCCTGGTTACAAAAAAGCCAATTTTACTGAAAACAGAGCTGTTATAAGGTAGTAAAGAGGAAGAACAGGAATACAGTTATCGCCGCCACTGCCGAAACGGCTGAGGCTGGGAACTACAAATCACGTGACGCGCAAGGGATCCCGGAGGCTGAGAAATGCGAATTACGTTGACCGTTTGAACGGTAGTCGATTTTGTCTCGAATATGATAACATGCTTTTATCGCACGTAAACGACGGCGAAAAGATGAAAAGGCAACGTAAATGTTGCAAGGCAAATATAAAAATATGCTCATTTCGTCCCCTTGTCGGTAGATGCCGCTAGTCTCTCAGCTATGTTCCGGCTCAGGCAATTCGTGCATGCCCGCATAGTTTGGTTTGGGCCTGCGGCGCGTGAAATACGACCTCGGAGCAGCAGATGCGCCTACCCTAAGTGCGTATCGAATGAAGATTATTACTTGGCACGCACATGCGAAATATTCCCCGCTCCCCGCGCGCCAGCAATCACGGAGTCTCCTCTTGCGTCATAGTGTGCGTCATCCTACCCTACTACGTAGAAGGAGAAAACAGTTTGAATTCGACCGGCGGGAACAAAAAAAACCTCAACTTCTTATCGCAATATCTCAGCAATAATTCGATTTTCTGTTGCCGGATATGCGGCGACAGTGTCACCAAATGCCGTTTATTAGATTTTGATAACATATTTGGGTGTCCTTAGTGTCCCTTTAAAGTGGTAAATAAGAAATTGGGCATAGGCAAAAACCAGATGTATGCGATAAGGGGCAAGGCGGGCAACGTCATCACTAATATGGATAAGATAGTCAAAGTAGCCGAGGAGTACTATACAGATCTCTACAGTAGTCAAAGTAGCCGAGGAGTTCTATACAGATCTCTACAGTAGCCAAAGTAGTCAGGACCGTAATGAGATTGGCGGTAGGGAAAAACAGTCAGACGTTCCACCAGTGACGAAGGACGAGGTCAAGAAAGCACTAGAAACTATGAAAAGGGGGAAATCAGCTGGAGAGGATCAGATAACTACAGATTTGCTGAAGGACGGGGGGATATCGTGTTAGAAAAACTGGCCACCCTGTATACGCAGTGCCTTGTGTCATCGACAGTGCCGGAACCATGGAAGAATGCAAACATTATCCTCATTCACAAGAAAGGGGACTCTAAGATCTTAAAAATTACAGACCAATCAGCTTACTGTCTGTTACGTATAAGGTATTTACTAAGGTAATCGCTAATAGAATCAGGACAACCGTAGACTGCAATCAAGCAAAGGATCAAGCAGGGTTTCTGAAACGGTGCTCTACTATCGATCATATCCATACCATCAATCAGGTGATAGAAAAATGCTCGGAATATAACCAGCCCTTATACATAGCATTCATTGATTACGAAAAAGCATTTGACTCAGTTAAAACCTCGGCGGTGATGCAGGCATTGCGAAATCAGGGGGTAGACGAGCCGTACGTGAAAGTGCTGGAAGATATATATAGCGGCTGCACAGCAACCATAGTTCTGCATAAAGAAAGTAACAAAATTCCCATAAAGAAAGGTGTTAGGCAAGGAGACACAATCTCCCCAGTACTGTTCACAGCTTGTTCAGAGGAAGTATTCAGAGACTTGGAATGGGAGCAGTTAGGGATAAGGGTAGATGGAGAATACCTCTGTAATCTGCGATTTGCTGATGACATTGCCTTGCTAAGCAACTCGGGGGATGAACTGCAAATAATGATTGATGACTTAGACAAGAAAAAGTAGAAAGGTAGGCTTGAAAATCAATATGCAGAATACTAAGGTAATGTTCAACAGCCTCGGGAAGGAACAGAAGTTTACATTAGGTAGCGAAATACTGGAAGTAGTAGGCGAATATGTCTACTTAGGACAGGTAGTAACCGCAGATCCGGACCATGAAAAGGAAATAACGAGAAGAATAAGATTGGGATGGAGCCCATTTGGCAAGCACTCGCAGATTTTGACTAGCAGCTTACCGGTATCGCTCAAGAGGAAAGTATACAACAATTGTATCTTGCCTGTACTCACCTATGGGGCTGAAACGTGGAGGCTAACCAAGATAGTTCTACTTAAGTTGAGGACAACCCAGGGGGCTATGGAACGAAAAATGGTAGGGGTAACATTAAGAGATAGAAAGCGTGCAGAGTGGGTCAGAGAAATAACTCAAGTTACCGACATTCTAGTGGAAATTAAGAATAAATGGACATGGGCAGGACATGTAGTGCGAAGAGAGGATAACCGATGGTCGTTGAGGGTAACAAATTGGATTCCAATTGAAGTAAAGCGTAGCAGGGGGCGGCAGAAAGTTAGGTGGGAGGATGAGATTAAGAAGTTCGCAGGGGTCACGTGGATGCAGCTAGCACAGAACCGGGTTAAGGGGAGAAATATGGGAGAGAGGAAAAATATGGGAGGCTGCATGGGAGGAAATATGGAACGATGCAGCCGCACGAGTTTATTTAGAAGTGTCAAGGATGGCGGCGTTAGCTTAGGACATCTTTTTTTGCGGCATACTGTCAGCAGATTTCTGTTCCTGCGTGACGTTCATGATCCATTTTTATTCACTGTCTGCCAAATTAGGCTTGGACTTGCACTGCCAGATTTGGTTGTGCCAACCGAAAGTTGCACGCGGGGTATTTTTGGTTAGTTTAGAGAAGTTGTTCAAAGTGTGCGATTTCTTTCTGCAAGATTTTCAAAAGAATATTTGTCAACTGTGAAAAAAAAAGTTGTACAAAGATTTTTGCGAAGTTGTTCTTTCGGAGCCCATCTATAGGGCCATATACAGGGGAAGCCCCGGCAGGAATGTACTGAAGAGGATAAAGAGAATGAAAGTGCCAGCAGCGGCTAAAACTTTCTTTTTAAGTTACACACTGGAACTTTGCCGGTAAAAGTGTTTTTGCAAGAAAAAGGTTTATTTCTTCCGTGTGGTGAGTATTGCTAATTTTGTAAACAGCCAGAAACGATAGCTCATGTATTTCTCCACTGTTGGCAAGGGGTCTATTTTTGGGACGTTCTTCAAAGAGCCATAACGAAACATTTACCTTTTAATCCCTACGGAATACGGTACTTATCCACGCAAAATGAGTAGGGGGTTCCATATGATTCAATGATGCTAATGGGCCTGCACAGTAAATGGCGTTCACGAATGACAGGACACCGCTGTGATCCTGATGCGCGTCCTGTACGAATTTTTTTCCGCGAGGCTGTCCGTTGCTTTATCGTGATTGTGAGTTTGTCGATGATAATCCTGAGTGGTTGCCAAAGTTAGAAGCTTTGATGGATCTACAGGAATTTCAGAACGACCAAGCCAGCCCCCGGCAGGCTTATTATGTGTCTTGTGTGTGTATGTTGTCTTGAAAAATTCAGGCAATAATGAAAAAAAAAACGGCGCAGCCGAGTGGTTAGCGTGGAGAGCCTGTGATTGAATTCTGCGTGCACAAGATAATTTTCCGGAGTGGCTACCTGTACTGGACCAGCTGGCTTACGTAAAGCCCTTTTAAATCTAGCGCTTTAGGCAGAACGTGCCTAGTGCTTTTAGCATTCCTTTTGTTTTGCTTTGTTGTTGAGTATTCAGAGTGTATGCTGTGAGCTTAAAAAATTGGTAATAAAGAAAAAAAAGCTAGTGATTGAATAGGTTCCTAGGT
Organism: Amblyomma maculatum; assembly: GCA_023969395.1. Lineage (NCBI taxonomy): Eukaryota > Metazoa > Arthropoda > Arachnida > Ixodida > Ixodidae > Amblyomma > Amblyomma maculatum. The sequence goes on from JAJIZL010000111.1 coordinate 414,838, forward strand.
ATCGAGTTCGAAACGCGCTAGGTGCCACTCATTTTGCTTTCTTTTTTTTTTACTTTTTTAGGGATTCATAATGTCTCTAACTTGCTTCGTTACTTTTAACCTTTTAATTTTTATCGCAAGCCTTTTTTCTCTCCGGACGAACAGTGCCGCCAGTGCGGAGCGTGCCAGTATGCCGCGTCTCAGTGCGCCCATTTTCCAGCGTCATACTAAGATTATAATCAGGTATGGTGCTGGGGCGCTGGGACCCAGTGGCACTGGTGTTTTCAATAGGGTAACGTGACATCTAGTGGAGGTGCTGACTTGCATCAACGGGCAATACCACCGAATTTGCTTGAACGGAAACTACTTCATGTATTCGTGCAGCCAGAATCTTCCGAGGATTTCCTAATGAAGAATCACAAAACAGGAATGGCCTCTTGGACCTCATGTCGGGATTGAACGCTCGGAAACACTCAACAAAGCTCAGGAAAGTTTACTTGACACTTCGAGCACCAGTAAAAACTTGGTTTAAAAAACAAGAGAGTCTTGTAACGGATTGGGATACATTCAAACATTAGCTCTTGAACACTTTCGCCAGTGTATTAGGGAAAGAAAAGCACATGCCCTTCCCCAATCAAGGATTCAACTCTCCATTGAGCCTGCCCTGGCATAAGCTGATGAAATAAAGCACCTCTTTCGCCGCGCCTATCTGAACATGACTGAATTGAGCAAACTGAAATGTTTGATGCGAGTCGTTAAGGAGTCGGTTTCTGTAGGCCTCGTCAAAACTACGCCTAAAATCGTGGCAGAATTTGAAACACAACCATCCACCATCAAAAGAGCTCTGTACTCCCGCTTGCGCCAGTACAATCGACCCCTTGAAGGCGTGTACGGAAGCCCCTACAACAGCTCTCGCGCAAACGAGACAGCCTATGAAACATTATCCGTGAGATCATCTGACGAAACCTGCGTTGCCTGCTGCCATCATCACAACATCCCCAAGTAGCGACGCTCTCGGACATCGTCTGCGAAGTACAGCTGGCGCTTGGGGCAACAACGTCACCAACGAGCGCTCCTCAAGAACCACCGAGGGTAACATCTTCCTCCGCATTACGGCGTCCTGCACCTGGACGGACCCTCCAATCCCTCCTCGACATGAGCTGGCTGCTCCTGAACACCGCCGCTCGGCCTCTGCCCGTCAAACCTATATGAACAACCCTTGAGCCCCAAGAAGTGCGATGCCTGGAAAAATGTGAATAACTGCCTGCTATGCTTCCACTAATGCCGGCCACGTCCTTCGCCGCTTCCTGTTCCGAAGACTCGGCCTCAGCAGGTTTCTAATCGACGCCCCTTACCACCACCCCGGTGAACCATCGCAAGAAATCGAAAACTGTCTTCGCAGTGAAGACATTCTGCCATCAAGCCATCGGTTCATATCCCCATCGCCGTAGACCACAGTTTTGCGTCATTGTGCCAAAGCTACATTATAGTGCGAGAAAGGTTCCCTAGCCACCCGAGAGGCAACAAAAAACAGCAAATTCTACATGACTATAATTGGGAGAAGGTTTGAAGGCTTCTTGATGGAGCTGGATTTCGGTCATTTAGATATTTCTCGACTGAGCTGCTAAGGGCAAAAAGTTTATTGAGTAGCCGATATTCTCGAATCCAAAAGCAGTTTCCATCGACCAGTTCACTAATTTACCTTGCATGTATTGATTACGGCCGAATAAATGTTTTTTTTTGTTTTAGTCGTCTTAAAGCTTTTCCTGAATATTGCCGAGGGTGAAATTTACTCTCCGCGGAAGAAGTAGGAAAGGTTTTTACACAGTGCTATTTTGGGAGGCACAAAAAGTTGAAGCCAACAAAAAAAAAATGGTGCTAATAGCCCGACTATTACCGTTCTGGCATGCTTCATAATATTTCTGGTGGAATTTCTTTAAAGCTACTCTAGAGTGTGTTATTGTATTGCAGATTGGAATGTTCATCCTGTAACTGCATCTTCCTGTGAAGCTTGCGGTGATTAGAGCGTTGTGACCATATTGTCTCCGGGTGCATCTTACCATTTATTAGCTTATACAATCTAAATAACCTTGCCGCTAACGTTTGGCACTGATTGAAGGATTGGATGCTTCAGGGCAACCACACCTTTAAAATTATACTCCGTACACTGTAGGATTACTAAAGCGAGTTTGCAGCTTTAATTAAGACAGGATGGTTTAAATTTTTCCCCTAGATACCAAAACTTCAAACATGTTTGAAGACAGGTTTTTATTTCTCCAGCTATATCGGTCAAACATATCGAGCTCGATGCAGTGGATGGCTTATTAACTGTTTAACGACTGGTAGAGCGAACCCTCAAGTTTCAACTTCTATTTAATAAAAAAACATGGTAATTACTGGTACACTGACTAGCAAACTCCAGTTACTCTTGGCTTGGCTATTAGTATCCCTGATTAGGTGGCATATTGTCATTTAATCATTCCTTTCTATTGTTCCAAGAAACATTGTGGCAGGATCTACTTTGATAACTTTCTTGTCTTCAGGTTTGCCATGCTGCATATAGGCGCGTTCTTTTCATACAAGTCTTCCGAATTGTGAAATACTCAGTACGAATTTTTTATGTATGACAGACTGGTATCATTTATTGATTACGGCTCTGAAATGTTCTCGCCAAATCTAAATAGATGAAACTCACACTTTGAATAGCACCTGTCAACTTTCAACATCCTCATATAAATTTAATTTCTTGTTTCTCTAATATTTACCCGGTCGGTATATTGACAAATTATTTTTCAGCAACAAAGTTGGCCGTCGTTTTGTTTCAGTTTAATGAATCGAAATTTGTTTTTGATGGGTGCCGTTTCAAAACTTTGTTTTGTTTAATGGGACAATTAAAACGTACATGCAAAATGCAAAGAAACACGTAATAATATGTGAAAGGAAATGCACGTTACTCCGCCACCAAAAAAAGGCAGATTCCTATTATTGATACAAACTAAAGTATTTAGGACACATATCTTTCTGTTTTTTTTTAATGTCTGGGTGAATAATGGCACACCTCTCAGCTATTGCTGTAGAGAAAATCTATCACACAATTGTCCATTTGAAAATTCCTTCTCTTTAATGATAGTGTTTTGTGCGATGTATTGCAAGCAGCTAAATCTTTAAAATGCAGACCATTCAGCAGCGCTGCCGAACGACAAAACAATGCCGACAGAACAATTCTGCGTCCTTTTTGACAGGTGCATGGTCTAGTAAGAACGACTCATGTCTCACAGCTGACCGTTTGCTTAGTTGCATTGTGCGAATTATTGTTGGTTTTTCCGTCCATTTTTGCTCATTTCACATAACGGCAGTGGCAGCATAGAGAAAGAAAATATAATAATGAACTAGAACTTGATTAGTTTTTCCTTATTTAGTGTTAATTTTTTTATTTCCGTAAAACTATAATAAACTTTGAATATCCTGATTAGCGTGTCATCATATGGTGCGTGCTTGCTTTGCTAAGATAAGGCAAATCTGAATCTACAGCTGAATGTGAAAACATCAAAAGAAAGAAAACCGGACACGGGAGAGAACAGTTCAGGCTTTTGTCCGGTTCGTCCCCTTTCACTGTAGTTTCACCTCTTATATGAACCAACTAGCATACATCGCAAGCGTTTTGCTGAACAAAATACGATGTCATTTGCTCTCGAGATGACTGAACTCCAATCAATATTTTACAATGGACAAGCACAGACGCCAGTGACGGCATTGCGGAATTAGCTTGAAAAAAGCAGGAATAAACCACACGTAATGAAATCCATCTCCGGTACTTGTGACAATCGCCTCAGAGACAATGCATTTTCATCTCGCAATTTTCCCGCCAGACGGCGAAGAACCTGCCGAACCCGAAGGATTCTGCTGGAGCGTACAAGTTTTGCGCGAATAAAATAATAGGATAGAAGAATATTGATTCTTTCTTTGCCTATATATGCTTCAAATTCGAGGAAAGAGCTTCTTTTCTTCCTTATAGACACTTCTTTCAAGCACTCACCGCCGCAGAGCGAAGGCAAAATTATGACCACCTATAAATACATCAAGATTAGCCTTTTAATCACGTTTTTGTTATTAGAAACCTCTGATGAAGCAAAGATCTATAAACGCGGCGCCTATAGAAATGGTAAGCCACGCATTACTTACATTTGAGAAACCTTTACAGTGCTGTTTTCAAACCTATCACCTATTACAACTCTTGTTTAGGAACTGCGTTGTGTTTGCTTGTGTAAGGTGAATACTGTCCGAAGAATACTTTTGTGCACTTTACATTGAAATGATTCCTACTGCTTTTCCATTTACCAGTGTGCTTGCTAGAAGATGTACTTGCAGCAGCGGCAAAGAGATTTGTCGATTTGGGTGCGATGAGTCGTGTTTTACTGCAGTTAGAGTTAGTGTTTTATTGCAGCAGAGCCCTTTCAGCTACAGAAGCTGTACACAAAACTATCCGGCATTAACTCTGCTTAAATGGTTAAAACATGCAAAACACTGGCATTAGTCCGTGTGGTCTTTTCCTTTGCAGTGCTCCAATTAGAAACAGGCACGGATTTTTAAAAATGGAAATTTTTTCAGTCGGCTTTAATTTCAGGGAATGGAAGGACGCAATGTCTGTTTCACTTCTCGGTGCCCAGCTGCGCTCACAATAAACAGATGTAATCAGCCGTACTTATGCAATCAATCGGGTGAAACATTTGTGCACGATAGCCTCCAAGCTGACCAGCAGATGAATGCTATAACAGAAACGAAATGGTAAGCAGCCACTCCTAACGCAGCATAAATATGGTTGATGCACAATTTTAATACATAATCGAATGCGTATTTTTCCCACAGGTTCTTCAATTGTGGGTTACGGCGACGGTGAAGTCCTTCCATTACAACAAGCGGCATATGCTATCGGTTAAGATGAGCTATACAATGGTTTACCTTACACAAAACAATATTAATCAAATAAAAGGAAAATGCTTCCAGCCATTGGATTTTTATTACGCAATGTGTACATCGCGTGCAGTGGTCCGCGAGATGTTTCGCAACGGTGTAACTAAAGCTCTTCCTATTAGCATAGTTAGAGGTATGCGAGTAACCAGCATGAATCGAGTTTATATGTACTGCAATACATGCGATGAAGATGAAATTCAGTTCGAGATACATAGCGACGACAGCGGTGCTAACAAAATCTGTTTGTCAAAAGAAAAGAGCGACCAAAGACTATTTAGATCAATATTTTTACCAATTTAATGCCCGTTGTGTTGGGAGTTCTTTATATATACAACTGGAACAAAAAAATTGTTGCTCTAGGCTGGTGGCAAATCCTATTAAGCGCAATAGTGTTAACGTTAATTAAACGTCAATAATTCCAAAAAGGCTGCCCAATCCTCATAACAAATCGGAGCTGTCAGCAGGCTGTGGAAAAAAGAACAAGGAACCGCATAAAATACATCCTATCTCCACATATTGCACGTTGGCCGCGAGATTTGGGGAACGCTCGTGATCGCCATGGTTCCTGAGCGATTTTTTCGTACATGCCCTTGCTGTGTTTTTAGCTATCCGGACCAAGCTACTCGAATAGCTTCAACCATTCGTGACTATTGTTGCAATAATTATGAGCGTATATACCAAAAGGAATTAGCTGTTGTACTTCAGCTGACACATACCGTTGCTCGTTTTCCCAACTTCTACTATACCATAAAACACGTGCTTGGGAAAAACAATCACCTCAACATTCATTTTTCTTATTAGTTCAAAACAAGTATGAAAATGCATTCATGTTGTAAAGTAATTGTGTAGCACGTGCTGCACGGAAATCTTTTGCGCCGAGAAGGATGTTCCTAAAGAAACTAGGACCTCTGATGGAGCTTGCTAACATTGTAAATATTCGGCTACAGTAAAGCATGGAAGTTGTAGACTTACACGACTGGATCGCTGCGGTCATTATTCCAAAATTACATATCAGAGATGGAAATTCAAAACAATAAAAAAAAATTGGTAAATTTCTTTAGTCTTACGACATCTTAATTATTGCTTGTTTGGTTCATATTTATATTGTAAGCAGCTAGTCGGTTCTTCACCTTGGTGTGCTCAAAAATATAATGTCATATTTCAGTATGTCACACTGATTGGTGACCTAGACAGGATAAGTAGAAAGGCAGGCTTGAAAATCAATATGCAGAAGATTAAGGTAATGTTCAACAGCCTCGTGAAGGAACAGCAGTTTACGTTAGGTAGCAAAGCACTAGAAGTAGTAAGCTAATATGTCTACTTATGACAGGTAGTACCCGCAGATCCGAACCATGAAATAAAATAACAAGAAAAATAGGATTGGGATGGGGCGCATTCGGCAACTACTCGCAGATTATGACTAGCAGTTCACCGGTATCACTGAAGAGGAAAGTATACATCAGTTGCATCTTACCTATACTCACCTACGGGGCTGAAACTTGGAGGCTTACCTAGAGGGTTGTACTTAAGTTGAGGACAACAAAGAGGGCTATGGAACGAAAGTTGTAGGGGTAACATTAAGAAATTGAAAGCGTGCAGAGTGGGTCAGAGAAATAACTCAAGTACTGACATTCTAGTTGAAATCAAGAAGAATATAAGATTCTGGGCAGGACATGTACTGCGAAGAGAGGATAACCGATGGTCGCTTAGGGTAACAAACTGGGTTCCAAGAGAAGGAAGGCATAGCAGGGGGTGGCAGAAAGTTAGGTGGGCAGAGGAGGTTAAGAAGTTCACTGGGGTCAAGCGGATGCAGCTGGCGCAGGACCGGGTTAATTGGAGATATATGGATGATCTCAATTTCATGAGGTAGTATTAATTAAAATCAACTTTTGATCAATATAATCAATTTATTGGGTACACCTCAAGACAGAAAACTGATTCATGTTCTCAACAAATGCATTATTCTAGGCCTAGAACCAATTCCCTACTTTTCATTCACCAATATGTTAGGTAAATAATATATAAGAGTTGCTTCATACAGTTCAATAACGGTTTTGTATTGCTGAGATGAAGAAACATTCTCTTCAACTACCCATTTTCGTTTTCTGTGATACCTAACGCACAAGTAATCTTCAGTGGGCCATAAATACTCTTAGAAATGAAGACCGTAAGCTTTAGGTGTGCCTTTGATAATATGCTTAGAAACACTGTGTGAGTGAGCACAGTCATTTATTTCTGGGCCGCAGCCGAAACCATTACTTCTATGTTGCCCTTTTAACAGCATGTGAGGAAAAGTTTCAATATCGAACGATATAGTGCCACTGTCATAGTTGTTCAAAAAATGAGCTCATCATTTAGAAAGGGAAATCGAATCACTCACGATCGATAGCACTTCGTATGTGATTAGCCTGTATATGGTTTATGAAGAATAAAAAACACTGCTGAGCGGCTAAATGTACCTTCTTTTCCCAGGAAAGTGTCGTTACAGGGGAAAGACTTACAGACCAGGTGAAAAATACTATGAGCAAAAGCGCTGCATGCGCCATACTTGCATCCAGAAGAGCAGAATCTACGGCTATCTCCTTACCGAGACGTAAGTGCCTTCACACAACTCATCGGGTCCCTAGCTTTGCCATCTCACACCACGCCCATGTTATCGCAGCATGGAGCGTATATAAATGTAAAGTGCCTGCTAGGACCCATATAATCTATAGAGCTATGCCTGCTTAACAGATAAGGAGAAATCTGGATACAATTTTTCTTCTCTCTAAAACTGATTTTATTTTGAGCACTGTTTCTACGCGTTTCACCGCTTCATTACATGGGCGATACGCAAGGGTCGCTAACTATTTTCTACTACATATTCATCTTCTTCTCGCTGCGATACAAAGTGTGATGTCTACAGCTATGCTTAGTCTATCAAATACTATTTTAGGCCCTGTAGGGTGCAGCTTAGAGAAAGTATCAAGGTTCAAGTATTGATCTACGCATCTTGTTACAGCCACAAAATTATAGACCATGGCGCCACCGGCATTATATTTGTATCATTTTTACCTTATCAACCATTCCTTAGTGGGTGCCTGGCTCTTCTTAGAAAATGCTAACAATCAAAACGGTTGAGGACACATTAATTCACTCAGTCGATGTGCTATCGTGTTCAGGAGGTTCTCTTGATGTCGGAAAATTTTAGTTTGCGTTGTTTGGCTGGGAGGACCAGAATAATAAACTTCAAATCGGAATTCAGCAACACTATAGCTTCAGCAACACTCGTTGTTTTATGCCCGCTGAATTTGAGAAACCAGGCATAGCTGCGCGAGTTTTCGATGAAGATATGCGTTTCATGGAATGTGTGCCGAACACATTGCAGTAATGCACCAACGTTAAATATAGCTCTTTGCCAAGGTAACGCAGCAAGGAAAATGGACGGACTTAAGCTCTAGGCGCCTGAAATGCACTGAGTCGATTTACTGTGCATTGCTAAAGCGTTTGAAAGATAGTGCTGCTATGATTGGTGTGAACGTAGAGTAGATGCGTAACTGGTACGCGTCGAATTAGGTGAGCAAGGATCCAGGTACTTGCGTGATCTGCTTTGAAGATAAAGTTGGCCTAATCGTGTCGAGCCTGCAGCACAACCAGATTCACCCTGTATTAGCGATACTGACAGGAGGTACCGCTCGTCACACTAGAGTCTATTGCAGGATATACCCTGCGAGGTTTATTTTAGTCGAGAATCAATTGTAGGCTATCATCAGAGATATCAGAGGTTGCCGGATTAACTCCCCGTCTGCGTAACCTCATGTTTCCATTGCAACAATGAAGCGTACCTCTGCCGTATTTATAATACCATGACTACACGGCTACCGTGATTGCCATTGGGTATGACCAAAGTGAAAGAAAGAGCTAATCCTGACTATATAATACGAATAGAGGTCAGTTATCAAAGGAAAGGAAATGAAGGCAAAGTGTGTGAATACATATTGACGTAATTATGTAATTTCTGTCTTATGTCCTTATTTACCTATTGACAACTAGTTACTGCTAATGAGCACATTGCATCGGTAATCCTTTTGCTGTCTAACCTACACTGGTCATATTTACTCTTTTACAAAATTAGTTTAGCTTATTTTGGCGTAGCTATGATTTTTTGTCCCAAACGAAGACTGTTTATTACAAAATGACATGTAGCTTTCGCACGCAAAAATACACTTTATCATCATCAGCCTGACTATACCTACTGCAGGTCGAAGGCCTCTTCCATATTCCAATTAACCCGGGAGCTGCATCCACTTGACCCCTGCGAACTTCTTAACCTCATCAGTCCACCTAACCTTCCGCCGCCCCCTGCTACGCTTTCGTTCCTTTGAAATCCAGTTTGTTACCCTAAGCGATCATCGGTTATCCTCTCTTCGCACTACGTGTCCTGCCCATGCCCACTTCTTCTTCTTTATTTCCACCAGAATGTCAGTAACTTGAGTTATTTCTCTGACCCACTCTGCACCCTTCCTATTTCTTAATGTTACCCCTACCGTTTTTCGCTTCATAGCCCTCTGAGTGGCCCTCAACTTAAGTAGAACCCTCTTGATTAGCCTTCGCACTTAGCGGAGGGTTATTTACTATCGCCTTTATACAGTATTTTTTAGAGTAGTCACTATGATGATGATGTATAAAATATAGTATTAGGCACTGTTTTCTTTCTAAATGAATATATTAACATAAGAGGGACAGGTATACGCTTTTTAACTGCATTCTACGAAACGCGCTGCTAACATGTTCACCAACCTTCACGCCTAATTTCTACAAATCAGTAATTGCAATGCAGAATGATCGCAAATACCAGTTCTAGCTTTTGCCAGATGTTTCTGAACTTTCTTTAAAGCAACCACTGAAAATTGAACTCCTCACCAGTTCTAGATATTTTCAGTAAATATCTTAATTCGAGAGAGCCGTGTTCCTGGTCACAGCGTAATTCCGATCTCGGTACTTGGCTTCCGCACGTTCTGCAGTCGATCTTGTTGTTGGCCTCTGGAAACAAAAAAACGCTTCGAAAGTAGTCATATTCTATAGCTAATGTCAGAAAGTATACCTAATGGCCATAAGTACGTTTCCTTCCCCATTATAGAAGAGCGCATCACACCTTGTATACGTTGTGAATTGAGACCTCGGCAAAGCAAAAATGAGCTAAATGTGTGCTAAATACCCGTCTTCCATGTATATATGGGCTTAATCAACCTAAACAACAGCCTTACTTTTTTATTACCAACAAAATGACTTGAACCGATCGAAAAAATGTGATGGCCTCAAAACACACAAATACGCCTTCCCTTTAATGCCAGTAGCAGAACTGAATATTTAAGAATAAATTGTTTTCCCGCAGCCTCTACACACGCAGAGGGAAAACAATTCATTGCGCTTTATACGCACCTCTACAACGCTAATAATAGCCCTTATTGTTCCTCAAACGTGCGTGTTAGCACCTTCCATGAGCCGAAAAATAGCAACCAGTGCCGGTACGAGAGAAATAGAAAGTTCTGAAATTTCTCCTCGGCAGACGCTGCCGCCGCTGCTCCTCGGGCTACTCTGGAATAGATGTTAGCGCGGTCGTCCTACACTGCCGACAACCACATGCTTAATTCTTTTATTTCTGTCACATACAAGTAACATTTCTGCCACAGGTGCCCCCGAAAGGACGCCAGCCTCCCGTGTATCATCGCAATCAACCGAGAAGAAAGGTACCCATATTGCTGCCCTGAAATAAGATGCTGAAAAACCACGCAATAAATAAGCCGCTAAAGATGTAAAAAAGCATTGTCATTGATCTGAATCACGTATTTTGTTTCTGACTTTTTTTCAAAGTGCTTTGCATAAGCCATGCAAATAAGGAATGGTAAAGGGAACACGAACTAAGCCGAACTTTTTTCGACTGCTTAATCTCTCACGAAGTACAATCGCCTTTTTTTGCAGAACTAAGGCTGGCCTTCTAAAACCACGATTTATTTTTTTACTAGGGTTACACCTTTTCTATTTGACCACGGAAAATATGCGGAAAATAGGTGCTTGGAGCATGTGAGGAGCTATGTACATACTTCTCGATATACGAAGAATAAAGTCCATGTGGGTGCTCGATGTAGTCTGGAGCGGTTTTCAAATTGCTTCTTCGCCTCTTTGCAGATGACACATTCTTTTTTATAAATGCATGTGTACTCCGAGCCTCCACCAAATGCTTACGCACTGGATACGTAACGAGGCGTCTTTTCTCCGTTGAAGAAACCTAGAGCTCAATGCTCACCAGCTTAGATTTTCCTTTTGTCTTGCTCCTCTTCCTCCTCATCGGTTTCGAACCTTAGCACGTAACAATATAGCAGCGGACGGGAGCGATATGTCGCAGTGCTGTTTTTATGTTTAAAACAGGCTTACTTCGCTTCCTGTTTATTTAGTATGTGAACTGGCCTTCAACCATCTTTTGAAAGAAAACAGACTATTTTTCTAATACCAACAGGAAGCGAAAACCTAGGTCAGAATTTTGGTTTTCTCCCTATAAAGCGCCTGGCTAACATGGACTTAGGCTACAAGATTAATTCGCTATTTGAATTCATACGACGAACGTGTGTCATCGTTTGAAGCAGAAAGTAGCCTGTCACGTCTATCACATCGCTGGCGCATTGCTAGTCCCTGTTTTTTTTTTTTCGCAAATTTTTCAGGCACTTATTTCGGACAGGGCACGCGCATATCTCAAATTTGCACCATTCATTCGTTTGAAGTTTCCCGTCCGCGCTCTCACACAACCGCTTACTCAAGCTCAGTTTTTACCAAGCAGTATCGACTGGTACGGCTGTCTCCACCAAGTCACATCCATTACCTGCCCATCAAAGTTTTCCCAATATATAGCACAACCGTTTCGTAATAAGCCATGTATTTTATATCTGCAGCCCCAACTCTTATGTAATACTAGTGCAGAGGGGTCTTCAAAGAAAATAAAGCGAGCTTAACTGAATGGAAAGCAAATTGCCCGTTTGTGGCTTCTCATAAAGCCTGCTTTCTCTATATCCGTCGCGAAAAGAGCATTATACTGAATTACAAAGAACCTTACCGAGAAAATAACCTCCTCAGAAGTCCCGCATGGTCATGAAGTAACCACGGTCGAACACAAGAAAGTGGCATATATTGTCGGAGAATAAACAAAACAAGTTTTGCTGTTTCTTAGAGCCGCGAACTATGCAAAACAAAACAACATGCTGTCTGATATTAGTCTATATATCCCACCACCGTACCGAAAACGGGCAAAATGCTGGTTTCGCTTCTCTTGAAACCCGCACCATAGGTAAATAGCAATCAATAATAAGCTTTCAACAGCGAAGTAAAAACATGCATGATGAGGCTGAAAGAAAAAGGGTGATACAAGGCCCGTGCGATTATCAGCTGATCTAGACAGGTGGACTTTGTGTTGTCATTTTTGCATCCCGATGATTTTCGGATATCCAAGAGGAGCATTTACGTAAAGTGTCTGCTTTGTAGATAGAAATTCCCGGCTCAAAATGGGAAATCTCAAAGTATATCTTCCCTGAAAATGTTTAAGATAGTACTAACAATATCTCGTAGTTTCTGTTACCCTCTGGTAATCGCGCAATTACGGCACACTGATTATAGCTCATTTTATAGATAAAATAGTCCTAAATGCGCATGTAAAAGAAGGGGTCTATATTAAACTTCGAATAATGACCTCTAAAATGAGGGCTATAACCCATGCAAGATAGGTTCATTGCCCAATGCAAGCGGTTTGTATAATATTGTTAAAATTTGTTATATGGGGTGACCCCATCATAGCCTGGTGTGTTAATGAAAAAGATTGTGAGCTTCTTTCTCTCTCACACACACTTCTCTTTGCTCTCTTCAGCGCTGCCTGACATTTCACCCTTCGCAGACCAACCCCCTGGGCTGTCAATTAGAGTCCTGAGATTGTCAGATCTTCATCCTTGCTACATTTGCAACTTATGTTTTCGAGAGGGGTGGCGTTGGGGAGATTAGTGAGATAGCACATCATTCAAGCCATTTATTTGAGTGAGCATAATAGATCAGGCTGTGTAGTGCTACAACACCTTCTGGGACAAATCACGCTTGCGGAGATGCATCCGGAGCCATACTATGTCCCGGAAACAGTAGACTTTCGAATTGCGACGAATGTAGCATTGCTGCGAATGGTCCTGCGAGGCCAGATTGCGCAACCGGATGAGTCGAAGAGCTTCTTCAGCTTGACGGAGGGTGCTGGAAATAGGAGGTATTGAAGATTTGAGCCTGACGGCTGAGAAAGTGAAAAGGAAGAGAAAGAGCGAGTACGGTGAACTCGAGGAGCAGTATGAGCGCCTGTTTGGACCTCCGTAAAGATTATATAGCAAAGACTGGTGGACCTTCCTTCTTTTACAATTTATAGAGCTGAAACCCGGGAGGCTATCGTGCGCTCCTCCATCGATCCTTTCTGGAGGTTACCAGGAGAGATAGACCCTCCAGAAAGGCTACTAGAAGCACTGCCAGTGAACCTCAAAGCGAAGAGGAACGCCCTTCTGACACCAGCCGCCTTTATGACTACATATGGAGCGCGTCAAAGCCAAGCGTACCGCCCAGCGTGCTTTACATACCCGGCTGGTGAATGAGGTTGCTCAATTCATCGAATTGGGCGCTGGCACTCTGCTCACCTTCGGACAGTTTCAGGAGCGTCTCAGAGTATGTAACGATGGCCTGTGATCACTCAGCGAACCGCTAGAAAACTTTCTTTCGGACGAGGAGATAGGAGACGAATTTGCATTAGTTTTACAGTAGGAAGACTGAGCAGCAGAAATTTTGACTCTACTTCGTCACGACAACGAGTGTTGTCGAGAGCCACCTCCTGTTGTTCATGCTCCTCGTCATATTACCGACACTGCTAGTTAGATCCCGATGGCAGACAGCCAACCTACAGCGATGGGTACTAATGAACGACCAAACCGAGTTGGGTCTCGCCTGCCAAAGCTCGACTTGCTCCGCTTTGATGGCAACGTGTCCCACTTGTCAGCCTTTGGGACATGTACTACTAACGCAGACTTGAGCAACATAGAACGTTTTCATTACTTGAAAAGCCTGCTCAGTGGAATGCTGGCACAATCAATCGAGGGCATTAAAGTGTCAGAAACCCCATACGGTGACGCCATGAGCATAATAACGTCCCGCTTCGATATTCAACAGATTATTATTCAGCGCTACTTGCCAGCCTCCAGACACAAGACCGTCAAGTTTCGGGCCAATATGGTTGTGCTACGCACTACTCTGGACTATGTAACCATCAACATTCGAGGGTTGCATGCACTCGGGGTGTCTGAGTTATCTTACTCGGCCATGCTGGTAGAGGTTCTTGTAAAAGTAATACCGAGTGAAGTCTTGATAGCCTACTACAAGCGGCGAAACATCGAACCAAACGGCAACGGACAGCAACTGGCAGAAACTGAGCTTAAACGGTGGCTAGAACACCAACGTATCGAGGTGGAAGCTCGAGAACTGAATCCATTGGGCTATCGAGGAGTCAAGAGGTGGGTCATGTTTAGAGCATGGTTTGTCACAGAGAGCCACTCCATGCTGATCAGAGGCATTTTTGATAAGGGTAGTGAATGGACTTTCATTAAAACCGACGTCTAACGGAAGTTAGGACGACTGCCCGTGAGAACTATCGATTTGACGATAAAACAATTCCAGGCAGCTACGGAATCACGGCCACGTGAGCTTAATTTGGTGCGCCTACAATTGCGAAGCCAATATAACACCATCAAACAGAAAATAAAACCCGTAGAAGTTCCGTTTTTTATTGTGACGCACTGGCTGAAGTTCCTAGTATACACCTGTTTGTTAAACAGTAGGGTGGTGCGAAGACATATCGTGCTGACGCGATGGGTTTTCCCGGCCTGAATGACAGCGAAGGAATGGATTTGCTGATCGGGGCAGAGCAACTTTCTAATTCGTTTTAAATAAAGTCTGTTCCCATGACCACGCAAATACCTCGCATGCTATAATACAAGCCTTGGTTGGACGTTGAAATGCCCTGTTTTATGTCATGGAGGCATTTTATCTCAAGTAGGGATAGTCTGAGCCCTACGAACGAGTTGAGTAGAACCAGAAGTTTTGAATACATTCCACTGTTTCTGGAAGCTGGACAGCATTGGCATATGTGACCCTTCAACGAGCGCTTGCTTAGACAGCGTAGTTTTAGAGACATTTCCCGAGAACATCCAGCTGCGAAACGTGCCGTATGAAGTCACACTTCCGGAGAAAACCTTAGATGTTAGCCTTGGTGACAATTGTTCGGTGGCGCGCACTTATACAGCTTGGTTCAACGCCTTGGCGTTGGTACCGACTTGCTTCAGCAGCACGACGCAGCAGTAAGGCAATATGAAGTGGATGGGTATATAGAAAAAGTACCGTGCGAGCAGTATCTCAGAGAGAAGATTTATACATGCCTTAAAAGCTGCAATTCCGCAATTATCTACAACAAAGCGGCTGCGCGTTGTCTTGAACGCGTCGTAGCACCGGAATGGTTTCTCACCAGTGACGACCGTTCAAGCAAAGTCACCTCAGGATTGGTATGGTGACGATGCTGGTGATTTCTCTACTGAATATGACAGGCCTCACCGCTGATATGCACACGTTTTTTTTTTTTGCAGTTCGCTTTTCAGCGGCATGACCGAGATAATCTGCGTTTCTTATAGCTCCAGCACGCACACTGCTCGAGAGTCATTTGCCGGCCATTCAGGAGTACAAAATGATGCGTGTGCCCTTCGGCGCGACGGCAAGTCCATTTATTTTGAAGCCTAATTACAACGTACAGTTGCTCTCCTCTCCACTTGCTGTTACGTCGATGACCTCGTCACTAGTTTTCCGAGTTCCAACGAAGCCTTCGAGGTATACGAAGAGGCGCACAGTATTCTCAGCGGTGCTTGCATGAGGATAGTAAAGTTAGATACGAATTATCTCGCACAACAAGAACACACAAATAAATATACAACAGATTCCTCTTTTGCACTCACTAAGGTGCATGGCCTCTTCTGGAACACTCCATTTACTGGCTTCATCTAATTGCCGACGCAGCGCTACAACTGCTACCACGCAAGAAAAAAAAAACAAAAAAACTTGAAACTACATTTCAAGCATACCTTTCAGATCCGTTGGAATAGGTATCCCCATTCTGCTTCAAGATAAAGCGCAGTGTGATGACTGTGGTGACCGCGACCATGGAGCTACATTTTCGGCTATATCGGTTCAACATATCGAGCAGAATTGTTCGAGTGACATCACAGATATCAATCTACATCATTAACTGTAGTTCACCGGTCACTCGTCGTATCAGTCCCCTTGATGCACATGAACTGCGATAGGCGAAGAGTGTCTTCTGGTGTAACCAAGTTCAGAAAGGTTCTTTTGTTATTTAGCCCTATGCACCCTTTCATCAATGGCGCCTTTGTGCCCAGGATTAGCACCTGGCTTCTGGATGCTGCAGTGACGTCCACTAAAGTAGTGCCTGCGTGGCTCCCTGTGGAAGACTGGTCAACACGCTTTGTTGCGCTGTCCTGATGAAACGAGCTCATCAGTGTGGTTAACGTGTCCAGGCAAAATATATGTTGGGTGCGCGTTTTCGGCTCAAAGCAGCTGCTGCTCCGACAGCATCTTTTGCATGCGAAAGGCTCCAGAACGCTCGACCTTTCGAATTCAGAGCTGTTGGTTTTCCTGAGAGGTGGAAAGACCATCTATGGGCGTTGCAAAATTTCAAATTTCTATTAGAGAGTAACATGTGAAAGACTACAGTGCTAGCGATAGTAAAACGTGGAATTTAATTGCCGATAGGCCTTTTTCGTGGGGAGGGGGAAATATTCATCAGAGTCGTAAATATAAGCCTGCGGAAAACATTTGGAAGAGCCGATTTTGATACACTGGGCTGGAAACATTGCTATCTAAAACAAAAGCTGCTGTTAATCCAAGAACGGTCACCAACATGTAACCAAGTCGTAATGAGCCAGGTTTCGTCAGATTTCTTGTTGGGATTTAGTCAATTTTCTACGCTAAAATTGATGAACCGCAGCGAAGAGATGTTCCTAGATCTGTCACTCTGAACAATGCGCGAAAGTTGTTAAGTCGACTGGTGTTATCGTGGAATGTATAATAGGTAAGGATGGAATATTCTGATTGTACCGAATTTGTTTAGAGCAATGATGGGAGATGGTTAGGTCTATTTGACATCCCTATTTCTTAGCGTTTGTCACCTCGGGGCTGGGAGTGTATTGAAAATTTGAGCCTGATGATTGAGAAGGACGAAAAGGAAGAGGAAGCGCGAGTGCGTGTGGCTCGAGAAGCAGTGTGAGCGCTGTGTTGGGACCTCAATAAAGATCGGATGGGAACGGCTGGTGTGCCTTCCTCCTTCTACAGGAGTCTTGATGTCGAGAGAGAACGGTTACGTGGCGTCGACAGAACATTGAAGCAGATGGGTACCTTGAAGAAAAAATGGGCTATAAGCAGTTCCGTGCCTGGAGGCGTTATAGGCATATGTAATGAAGGAAAGTATGTCATCCGAGTTCTTTTCATAATAGTGGACATACATTGCACGCATGTACGTCAGTGTCTAGCCTGTAGGTTCGCGGCCATTTGTCTAGAGATTGCGCAGAGTAGAGTGACGGAAATGGCAAGCAAAAAAGGGGCAGAAGCTGTTCTACTATTTCTGCCGTCACTACGCCTCCACTATGTGCCTGGCGATTTACATGTAGGAAACTTGGGAGAATGCGGAGCTCGTCGCACAATTCAGTTTAGCGGATGTCATATTTATACCCAAGCCAGCAAAACCACACAAGTTAGAAAATCTAAGACCCATTGCCAACATCTCGTGTGTGGGGAAGCTCATGGCGGAAGTGGCCCAAACACGACTAGCCAACTCTATAGATACAGAAGGACTATGGCCTCTTAAAATGGTCGACTTCAAAAGGCTCCTCGATACTCAAGACGCATTGCAGAGACTAAAACATGACATCATTGACAAGCGGAAAAACTGATACAAACGCCATCCTAGACCTGGACTTAAAGCCTTTGACAATGTAAGGTAAGAATCCACAATCATCAAGGCCACAGGCAGGAACAAACCACAAGATTCTATGCTCTCCCCATTGCTCTTCAACATAGCAATGATCAACCCCTCACCCCTGCTCAAAACAATACCATGCATCAAGCTTAACCTTTACGCAGGCGATATCATCATTTCGTTAAACATAGGCTTGGATGCAGAAATATTAATATTGGAGAAGCTCCAGCACGCGACTGGAGCGGTCACAGAGTACACTGAATATTCAGGGCTCAAATGTCAACCGGAAAAATCGGAGGGTCAATTTACACGAACAAAAATGAGAAGCCAAGGTTCGAACTCACGGTGGATTGTCAAAAAGTGCCCAAAGTTAATCAAATTTCCACCTTCTAACTCCTCATCGAGACAGACAACAGAAACGGCTCCCTAATAGCTAAACTACAGAACTACTCTGCACAAGTAAGGATTCTCATCAAAAGAGTATCTCTCAAAAACAGGAGACCCAATAAACATACCCTGCTAAAACTAGTACAGGCTTATATTATCAGAAGAGTAGGACCTTCAACAGACTTTCTAAACCTGACAGTAGGGAAAGGGAGCAAATAGATTTCGTTATAAGAAAAAGCATCAAAGTGCATACAGTCTTTATAGCGGCGCATCTACGACCAGACTGTTTGGAATGGGGGTACACAACACGTGGGAGAAAAATAGAAGCCACAAGAGTACCACAAATGGGGAGACTTAGTCAATCCCTGACGCGAAGACAAATTCTAAAATGGGTCGGGCACCAGCATGAGAGAGGGATGAACCCAAAGACAAACCTATACATCCCACACATGCCAAGAAACATGAGCCTCATTCACAACAAAGAGGGAAGGGAAGCCAGCGAAAGCCATCAAAAAGGAGATGAGCCAGCTAGATCCGAACTCGGTGGCATACACTGAAGTAGCCACCACAAGATAGCGAGCTGCTATCGCGGCAGTGGTGGACGGAGGAGGAGGAGGAAAAAACTTTATTTCAATAAAAAAATGTAAACACTCCCAGGAGGACCTCTTAGTCCAGGAGCCGTATGGCTGTTCCTTCTAGCTTAGCACTCTCGACCAGCCGCAACTGATCTGCAGATTGCATGGCTAGAAGCACAGCCTCCTAGGTGGAAGGTTCGGGGTGTTTGACGGGAGGAACGCGGATGGGATGTGAGCATTACCATAAGTAATGGTAGAGGGTAGGTGGGGTGGCGTTGCATGGGGTGCAGCATGATGGGAAGTCCATGGGGTGAAAGATGTGGGCAAATTGAGGAGATGGGAACGATTGTGTCCGGAGTTGTCGCCAGTACGTGCTATCGATTTGAGAAAGCGTGTGATGTGGTGGCGGGGACGTGGACGGAATCGGCGTCCCTCTAATCACAATATTAGCAAAAACAAGAAATACGGTCATCACCGAAGAAGTAGCAATTGCGCTAGCCTGCATCGGCACAAAAGCTAAGGCGATAATCGACAACAGCTAAAGAGCCATTTGGAACTCGACAAAAAGAAGATCACCCGCCGCGGTAAAGAGATTCCTAGAATCTAGGGAGATCTCAGCGAGGATCACACTAAACTAAACCCCAGACTACAAATTGGTGTAAGGAAACAAGTCGCTCACGCAATCGTCAGAGATACTTCCTTCAGGACGAATGTCGAGCAGGTCGGAAACCTAAAGCAGAAGAGAGCTTAAACACCTACCACGACATCTCTGAATACTACAAACTAAACAGAAATACGTTATCCACTGCACATGAACAGCGAAACAACGAAGAGGTCAGACCTCTTCACAGACGGCAGGCCGAAAATAACTACTACTCAGTATGGCAACACTATTTAAAACTAGAGGACAGACAAAATGAAAACTGTAAACACTGCGGACAGAGAGGTACACTAGAACACATAATCTGGCAATGCCCTTTTTCGCTTGCGGCAATGGTTCATATGCAAGACAGGGAAGCTCGGGAGATCTCCTACAAAGCACAAGCCTTAGGACCAAGAAGAAGTCATTCGCCTGGCGGCTGAGGCTGTGATCAATTAATGTATTCTTGTGCGTTTTTGTTGCGGGGTCCCAGACCCCTATTCAGGTCTGCGTACCTAGTGGAGGAATAGGGGAACACCCGATATGGCTCGCAAAAGTTTTCAATCAATGATTCAATCACTGACGGCATCATCTTTGTCAACCGTACTATTATCATCATCATTAGCTTTACTATCAACATCATCAACTATATGCAAGGTCAATATCTTTGCCACTATCACCAGCATTATCACAAACAGCGGCGTAGTTATCATCGCTTCTATAATTATAATCATTATCACTGCGTCCAACACCACTGTCATCGCCTCTATCATCCACACTAGACGCGCTGATATACAATCTGTTTCTCACCAGGGCGTTGTAGTGTAGGGGTTTTCGCGGTGTATGTGGATCAGAGATATAGTTGCCAGATTTGCGTGGAACACATTTTTTTCCTGAAATTTTCGGTTCTTGCGAACGTTTTCGCACCCCATGAGCCAAGACAAAATTTCGCCATCATATGTAGAGTCGTAATTCTGCAGAACAAATGTACCCCACTATTGCAGAGATGCCTGCGTGGGATCAGTGCTTTGTTTTCGTAGTCTTGTGCGCTGTGTGTATCGTTCCGAAAGGATAGCTCTCAATGAACTTACGGGCAGACATGTGGAAGCGAACACCAATAATGTTCATGTGCTAAAATTTAGGAGCCTCACTTCTTTACAAAACAAAAACACGGAATCTTGATGTTACTTCCAAACCTAGCATAAAAGCTGCGGCGGATCTACCGGCAGCCCTCCCGCGATCTTATCGCTGTTTCACTTCGTCACGAGACAAAATTGATGTTGTGTCGCTGGAAAATATGTCGCTTTATCCACGATAAACCCTCATCAGGGAGCTAGTATCCGTATTCCGAGTTTGCTTGGATTTAAGAAGTGTCGTTACCATCCTGACATCAAGGTATCTCATTGGTGGAAACGCCGGAACCGTAAGTGGCTACTATTCTGGTTCCAGATTTGCACCAAATAAATGAATAGACATCAGGGGATAGCGACACTTGTAAAAATAACGCGGACTCGGAATACCGGCCCAAGTTACTAAACAAGAGGAGCGTTGCAGTGGCTTCCTAGGTAGGTACTGGGAACTGCTCCCTCACACGAAGAACAGGTAAACGAATTGGTATGCAGGTGGAACCGAACACCTACGATAACTTATGTTCAGAGAGAGAGAGAGAGAGAGCTGGAGTTTTTATTTATACCAGCGGACTAAGGAGCTAAGGCCTTCAGTCGCTTGGGATGAATGGTGGGGCCCCGCCTCAGACGCATGCCGGTAGACATTGTTGGCCGGCGGCATCCCGGGACAGCTAGAGGGCGGCTAGCTGGAGCCCACTGTCCGAACTGCGTAGCATGGGCTCCCAGAATAGCGGCTTCAGATTTAGGCCCCTCCCAGGAGAAAAGGGACAGTCCCAGATTATGTGTTCGAGGGTCCCTCAAGAGTTAGAGCTTATACAGTATTCTGATCGTTCTCCTGGGAGGATATGGCTCATCCGGAGCGGGTGTGGAAATCTCCCAGTCTGAAGGCGATGCCAGGCGACGGCCTGCCTGCACATTAGGGGCTGGCGGTGCAGCCACCTGCCTATTCAGTCGATACTGCAGTAGAATTTCGGTGTAAAGGTTGGCACACTCTACGCTTCCCGCTCCATGCCCCTCCCTCCCTGCCGCCGGCTCAAAAATAGAGCCCTCGAGTTACTGAATGGGCGGATTCGCTGCCGGGAATGCCAGTGTGCGTCGGAGTCCGAATCAGTTGTACAGCTCGAGAGAGTGTATATTGGTGTAATATTCGATTCGCCTGGGGGGCAATAAACCCATGTCTGTAAATTCGCATGGCAGTTTTGCTGTCGCACACCACGAAACGCGCCTTCGTCTGGGCGCTGGCTAGAGCTACAGCCACATCCTCAGCTACCTCCGGAGATCTAGTTTTTAAGCTGACTTCGGGGATCGGTCTCTCCGACCCGCTCGTTACCGCTGCAACCATAGAGGTACTTGTCCCTGCGGCAGCATCTACAAAGGCTACTTCCTCCAGCGGCAGGCTGTTACACTCGTACTCAGCATTTCAGCTCTCTTTTCCCGACGCTCCCTATGGGGTTCGGAATGCACGTTTTTTGGCGGCGGAGGTATCTATAGCCTGTCCCGTAAAGCCAGGTCAATTTCAGATTTTGGCTGGGCGCCTCCGCAAGTGTCACTCTCTAGTTTTTCTAGTATGTATCTACCTGTTAGACGGCGCCGCTCGACCTGTGAAGTGTGTACCGCCTCCTCTACCTCATTCCGATTGATATGGATGCCTAGTCTAGCGGTAGAAGAGCAGCGCGGGAGACAAAGGGCTCTTTTATTACTTGTGCGGATTAGGCTATCTAATTTCTCTCGTTCTGCTGCTTTAAGGGGTAACTATGGCGTAAAATAGCTGGTTCGACTAATGATAAATACCTTGATTATGCGCAGAAGATTCTTTTCCTTTAGTCATCTGCCTTTGCTCGAAACTCGACGGAGGAAGCTAACTGTTTTAGATACATGCCACTCAATCCTCTTAATAGTTTCTCCATTATAGCCATTATCTTGGAGAAGAAGATCTAGTATACGGATCTGCGATATCTGGAGAACTTGTCCTTGTAGCGAAAACCTCTATATCCACTTACGCTCGTTCCGCATGTACCGTGGATTGTAAACAAAGAGTTGATTTTTCAGGCGAGCATGTAACCCACGTTGTACTACAAACCGCATGACCGTGTCCACCACCTTTTGAAGCTTGTGTTCAATTTCGGCGTCGCTTCCCCGGCTGATCCATAGTGTAATGTTGTCAGCATAAATACAAAAATGTAAATATAGGTAACAGCGTAGTGGTGGTAATTTCGTCATTGCTACATTGAAGAGAAGAGGCGACAGTACGGATCTCTGGGGGTACCCCTATTGCCCACAGGGAAGAGTGATGAAGTGCTACCGCAGTATTTAAAGCGGGCACTACATCCACTCAAAACGTTTTTGACATAGTTATATACGTTTGCCCCTACATTCATTGGCCACAGGCCATCCGTGACTCCCTGGTGCGAGATATCATCAAATGCCTTCTTTAGATAAGGTCCGAGGATAGCCTTAGCATCTGTGCTCATGGACCGGATAATGTCATGTTCAAATTGGACCATCACATCTTGTGTCGAGAAATGAGAGTGGTAGCCTATCATTTCACGCGCTTAAAGGTCGTGTCTGTCGATGTATGCGGTGAGCCTGGTTAGAACGACATACTCCAGTAGCTTTCCCAAGCATAAATGTTAGGTATAGTGGCCGTAAATTGTCTATCTGAAATGGTTTAGCACGCTTTGGTATGAGAATAATGTCAGTCGGTTTTCATTGCTGAGGTATTTCTACTTTCTCACAGCACTCCTGTATAAGCTGAGTTAGGGCGGCTACCGAATCGTTATCTAAGTTACGAATTATTTCATTAGTGACACCATCTGTCCCGCCGCCATGAGGATCCTATGCCGAAGAATCTCTACTCTGAATTCTGTTCCGCTAATAGGGGCGTCAAGTTGATCATTTGCGTCCCCTAAGTAATCTGGAAGGTATCTCGTGCTTGTATCGCCAACGTAAAAGTCTTGGAACTGTCTAATGAACTTCTCGTCATCTCCTGGGAAGGAGTGTCTAATTATTATGAGGTTAGTGCCAGCTTGAGCTTTCGATCTCGGGAGGTCCAGGAGGTGACGAAGAAGACCTCAGGCCTTAGGCAAGCTCATCTTACTCTCCATATGTTCGCATCGATCACCCCAGTTTTGCTCGCTGAGCTTGAACGCGTAATCTTTATTGGCCTTATTATGCCGACCTATCTTGCGCCGAAACGACTTCTCTTAAAGCAGTATTCTGTTCCTGAATCTTTGAAGTTTTACGGACCAGCGCACTTCGACTGTAACGCGAAAGAGCGAAAGACACCGCTC
Source organism: Amblyomma maculatum (assembly GCA_023969395.1). NCBI lineage: Eukaryota > Metazoa > Arthropoda > Arachnida > Ixodida > Ixodidae > Amblyomma > Amblyomma maculatum. Next base: position 438,885 of record JAJIZL010000111.1, read on the forward strand.
TGCCGCAAACCTGGCGTCCACGTTGTCGATGTCGGGACGCTGCATTATGAACACAAATCACCAGTTTGGCTCTGGAAGCTGTCAACTCGTGACTCATCGTTCAGATTCCAGGTTGGGATGGTAACGAGACTTCGACGACCGTTGCACTTTAAGTCAAATATGCTAATCTTAGACAAAGCAGGTAGGTTCGAAGGTTTAGGTTTACGGGCATTTCTAGAGGGATCTTTCGCATAAGACTATGAACGAGACATAATAGGGATAAATAATTAGTGCAGTGGCCAATAAAGTTCATACACGCCAGGTAGGATTCAAAAGAAGAACTAGCCAATTGGAGCGATTAACAATGCGTAGTAGCCTTAAATATAGAGCTTACGTGTCTCTCTAAATATTTTTGAAAACCGAGCTTTTCAACCATGAGCTTTTTCATAACCACAGTTGTGGTCTGCTCGCATCAAATCAGCCTTTTTTGTACTGCTAAAGTGATTCGTGAGCACTCTCGTGGTTATCTTCGCGAACTGCTGTTTAGAATCTACTGAACAAATTATGTTTTATAGGTAGCACAACGTAAGTAATAATCACGCAGGTTGTGAACAAGAAGAGAAACTGACGATGCTGAAAATTGCAAATAGCAGTAGCAGTTGTATATTTGCAGTGTGCCTAACGCCTGCAGAAGTTGTTAATGGAGCCTTTATTGGAGAGGTTACCTCAAGATAAATTTCCAAGACTTTATAAAATGGATAAAGCTAAAATTTGGCCCAAGGAAGAGGCCATTCCTACAGTTTCTGGAATTTATTCAGACCTCGTCAAGGACTAAGCCCCCAGTACACCTAGCGGTTTGAACGAAAATGTGTTGAGCACTAACGCCAACAAAAAGCTCTATTTAGAAACGTTTCAGGGCCAACTCGGTTCCTTCACCAGGGGCGACTGATATCAGAGTCAGGTCTTGTTACGTTTCGTCAACATTTCTAGCAAGCGCAATGCAGCTGTTTAGATAAGAAGTGTTTTTTGACAGTAATTGACTTGACGGTTTTCAACCAGACGAGATGAACCGTTAAAGTTCGAATCACCACTAAGAGAGCCAGCGCCATAGCGCGACGGGATGCGTAGTCGACAAACGACAAACGACCTCCAAAACTCAAAACAAAAAGTAGTCGGGCCGTCTTGTGGGGAGATATGTTTTTTGCGACCGCCATAAACTGCACGTGTTCCAGCTTACTGCGGTTGCCGAACGAATACGAGGGTTGGCTCCACGACCACTGTCTCCCAACGGTCCTTCGTGCGATAATGGCTTCGTTTCGTCACTGGCGGGCGTGACATCCGTATAGTTGTTTTATTGCGAAAGCAACATTACTCTAGATTTCGAATTTTCAACGTGGCGCGGCCGCACCCACGTGACGCTTTGACGTCACACCCTAGGTGACACTAGGGTGAGAGCTCGGCTACCAGCTCAAGTGTTCGGCGTAGCGCGGCCCCACCCATGTGATGCTGTGACATCATACCACCCGTGACACTAGGGTGAGAGCTGGGCTACCAACTCAAGCGGTCGGCGTAGCGCGGTCGCACCCACGGCGCAGCGCGTGACATCACACCCCACGTGGTACAAACGCGGTCGGCTTAGCGCGCGGGAGGCGCTGCTTGTGCTCACGTGATACGTGACGTCAGGCACAGTTATACGGCTTGGTTTGGTTAAATCGGGGCTTTATATGTGGCCTGACAGGAGCTGCCAACTTTGGTCTCTCATTTCACATGGGACGGTTATGTCCGAATCAGCCGGCTAGGACCCTGGCAATCACGGTACCCCTATAGGGCACTAAGGCACGTTCATACGGGTTGGTTAAAGCGGGGCTTTACATATGAGCTGAGGAAGAAGATAAAGAAAAGAAGGAGAATGCTCGGTCACCCGCAGCTAATGCTCTTGCTCATTATTTGGTTCAGCATTGTCGAACCCTTCTAATGTTTACGCATGTCACCCGCATCTATCCATTCAATATTAATCAATCTTCGCCATTGAAACGCTAGTGTGCGCTCCACTGTAAGTGTTGTGTGCTCTGTTCGCGCTTTTGAGCAAGTTTTCTGTATTCAGCAGCACTGCCGGCCGCTCAACACTCTACTTGGTTGAAAATACAGTTGTTAAATGTTTTCAGGCTAAGATGTTTGCTTCTGAGCCCCACCTTGTGGCTTGGAATGCATTGCCAGTGGTGTACGTATTCTGAACGTTAGGATGTTTTTGCGGTTATTTTGAAATGAATTCAAGCGTACAAGAACAAGCACACAGGAGAAGATTGGAGCCATTACTGACCCTAAGAAAATTTTAGCATGACGACGCCACAACCCACCTGGCGGATTGTTGTATTAATGACTGATCATTGTGCCCTGTAAGTGGTTTTGTGTATTGTGCCGAAGTCAGGCAATAAAGAAAAAAGAGGAAACACACGGTTTGAGGTTATTCTCAGAATGCATGACTTCCATCTATGCTTGATAGGCCCCTGCAGGGTTTAGGAGCAAACACTACGGACTCTATGACGTGGCAAAGGTCATACATGAGGATCATTTGCATATAAGTGATAATTATTTTAGGTGATATAGTAGGTATTAGAAAGAAATATAACATTGACTGTCCTTCCAAATAGAAGATAACAGTATTCCCAGAAGACGCGAAAACAATGTCATGTGTTCATTGCAATTTTTTCTGGGACGAGTTGTGAGTAGACATTCGTAAGGGGGGCTACCGGTACTGTTTGTCGAGATCGCATTTTCGGCTGGCTTCCAAATTTGATATGGGCAGATTAGGATTTAAAACTCTAAAAGAGATTTTTTTAAACGTGCCAGCTTCTGTGCTACTGCACACACCCAAGCTCCTGCCCAGTGAACCGCTAATAAAATGATGTGTTTGAGATTCTCAGCATCCCGAAAATTTCCTCTTATTCCGCGTTGACAGTTTTCTTGTAAAAAAGCTTTCTCCCTTCTCTTGTGGCGTAGGGCGTTGCAATTAGTATTGCTGGCATCTAGCTGCAATGTGCATTCTTGGACAGCTCGTCAACTAAACATGAAGTGTCCACTCTGGAAAAATGTTTGTTTTTAGGGCGTAATACTCCTTTTCCCTGCAATACCAATCATTAAACAAGGAAATTCAACACTTGAAGGTTTAGTACGCGAATTTTGTTCCCAAAAAACAGAACCTTCGAGAAGTCTGTCAAACTAAATTCTTAGAGAATAGAGCAATGCCCCACAGAAAGAGGAGATGGTTTCGGCTCTCTGTCTCGTGACAACAAACCCGTATACGAATAACATTATTCTTAGACAGAGAGAGAGCATACTGTGCGTTGGGGGCTAGACTCCAGTGGGCAGGGATATCAAGTTTGAACCCTGCCCCAGCTTTGAGCAGTCGCGCGGTTTGAAGCTCCCGCGGTTGCCCAAGGGCTTCGCGTACTTACAAAAACTCGGGAGTAGCTATTTCATGTATAACGGCAAGCGAGACTGGAGTGAACGGCACGACTCGGTACGCTGCTGTGCATTGCATATTTGTTAACTTTTTATTGCTTATGCCGAAGACAAGGTAATATAGGTCCTTTTATGCTACTGGGACCTGCACCACCTGCTGAACGAGTTTCTGATGACCACCCGGTGAACAAATAATTTTTAATTTTCTGATCACGTCATCATGACGACTGACAGGTCAAATCCCGCGGTATCCCGCGTAATCTCGCGAAGAAGTGACAAATTTCCCGCTGACGCCCGCTGCTAGCGCACGGACACCCTGGGAAGTAATTATTCATTAAAGTCTTTCGCCTTGTTAAATGCTTACAAACCTATTAGGTACTCTTGGGCTACACAGCAATACAGTAATCTAGCAAGTGGTGCTTTGATCTCCTTTTATATTGATGATATTAAAAGGTAAATAATGTAAAAAATGTATAAAAAACTTTTGGGATGCGGGAATATACGTCAGGAAGGTAGAGGTCAAGTTTTTTATTTTATTGAAAAAAGTGCATCAATAGTGTGAATAATTAGGTAAAATTCATTGTGGTTTCTTCAGAACTGGCTGAGGGGGCTAGCTCCATTTCAACGTATCGAAACGGACGGGGCGGGCCGCTGTGGCATAGGGGATGTTACTCAGGCTCGCAACCTGTAGGCTGGAGGGCATATTCTATTACATCTCACATCGTTTGTCTTCAATCAAGCCATAACTACGTCTTGACATTTCCTGACAGATCAAAAGTTTTCAGTGACATAGTCAACAAACGCTGTGATTTCCTTCGAACGTAGCCAATAAGCTGGCGTAAAAAATTACTGCCTGTTGCGTAGTAGTCAAGAGATATCAGCATGAATGTGTAACAAATATAGCACGTTGACAACAGATGCGACCAGACTTCTGAGAAGTATAACTCGCTAATCAACGCCTTTCTGAGAACGCACTCGCAGAGCTGTCTCGCTGTCTCGCATTCGGCGGCTGATCTTAAGTATCTGGGTTTCAACGTGACCATGGCGGCTGCGTTTCGATGCAGCCGAAGCGCGAAAGCATCTCTGCGGCATGTCATGATTGCGCGACAGTAGGGAGCAGCAAGATACAGGCTCAGGAAGTCAGCGTTGATCACCGGTGGTTAAGGGAACAGGGTAAGGCCTATTCCTCCCATGTATTTTAGCCTATGTTTGTGACCCTTTTCCTTACTATCCACTGGCATTGGAGCATATATCTTGAAATCATTGTAATCAGAAATCTGAGGTAGTGATACTATACCAGGAGTATTGCTTTCTGAGCGTTAGATGTTTGTGTGATTTTTTTGTTAGGACAACCAAATTATAAAACCAAAATATGCACAAAATTGCCTTTAAATCAAATTTTTCTCCATCAATGTTGATAATTCTGGTTCCGTAGACTGTATGCAGTATTTACTCAACAGCTCTACATTTTTATCTCTCTTGCTCCGCTAGTTTCTGAAACATTTGCCACATGTAGCAAAATTCATGTTTTGAGATTTTTTGCCTTTGAAGTTGAAGAACTAGATCTATTATAATATAGCACTGTAGAAGGACATTTTGATGAATCTTTATTAGCCACCAGCCTGTTAATCACTTCCATTATCAATACTTCTTTTCTTCGCTAGCTGCCTTACACTACCGACCTTTTCAGTGACCTGTTATGTAGGCCTCTCCATTTAGTACAGTCGCCGTCAGTCAGCTTTGCGTAACTAGTGGACTGTGAACCACCTTGCAGAAATTTCTGCGGACCTGAAATATCAACTCGAGCCATTCTTCTCGATGTTTTCCGCTTGAATGTCTCGAACAGGTGCGCCGAGAACTACTTTACCCATTGCTGGGTGAACGAGCAAGAATCTTTGTCGTGCAGTGTCTTCAGCCAGATGCCAATCCTCACCGCATTCTTTAGACAAGCAGCTTTCCACGACGGCTCATGAGAGAAGGTTAATGTCACTCAGGCCATTGCCACGGTCGCACAAATTTGACTTATGGTCTCGATGCCTCCCGCTGATTGTGACAGCTTCGATGCAAACGCGAGTGGTGACCGAGGCGTCTGCCGCTGATTGTGTTGCGGATATGTGGTGTCATTGCTAGTCGCCTCATGCTGGGTCGCGTGAATGCGTTGTCTTCTAAACTAGTTCTTAGTCTTCATTACATGAGCGATGAATATACAGCTTCAACATAAACAAATGTTGGTTGCTCGCGAAAACACGCCGAGGCACGAGCGTATTATGCGAGTCACGAGTAATCCAGCTGCTTCTGAATATTTGTTTGGCAGAACAAAATTTGCTTGCTATTTTTTCAGTGTTGTGTAATGAGTGATAACCACCCCGCTAAAATGTCAACAAAATAGGCACTTAAAACTTTTCTCCAGATTATAAAAGGCATAGATCTCAAGCTGGTATGATAGAGGGGCATGGCTTGTAGGCGCATAGGTTTCGAAAAATGTTGATTTGTGTGTAAATATTTCGCGGTGCGTGAATGAAAGACTGGACACTGTAAAGAATAAAGTAGGGGTTTTATATTACAGAAAAATAGACAATCAATTTCTTTTTCATAAAATTTGCCTACCCTGTTTTTTTAACGGCGATGTGCGCACATTTGGCGTGGGCAACAGAAGGCTGACGATCATGGGAGGAAGTAGAGGAGACCGCAAGTGGAACCACGGGAGCAGAAACAAATAGGCAGAGGGATATCACGTCAACGTCGAGGGGCTGTTTACCAGGTTTATAACTGATGGCTAACATTTACTCTTGAAGACGTAGCACCCATCACACCAGATGACCCGATAAGCTCTTCCGCAACGACAGCCAACACAGCGCGTAATGATCGCTTTTATAGTGAGCAGTGGCTACACAAATAATGCCTAATTTAATATCGACCAAAGAATGGTAATTCATTCTTGCCCATAATAGTGCTACCCTCAGCTGCAGTAAGCGTGCGACTGGCGTATGCAACGGCATGCCTTCTATTCGGCATTGTGCTTCAAAAAAATGGCGCCGATAGCGTCGGACTGGCATCCGCGTTGGCCGTTTCCGCGCCAAAGATGCGAAACACAACAGTGGAAGTGACTGCATGAGAGATTGAAGGCCACTTTATACTTAGTGGACCGCTCATAACGCGCTTCGGAAGTCAAGTATTTGTTTACCGGAGCCACAATGAAGGTAAACTTTTGAATAAAACAGCGGAAGTACGGTGCCAAGCTAAAGTAGCTGTAACGTTCTTACTGACCTCGGGGGGCCTTGCAAAATTAAAAACTGCGGCATATTTCATGGGATCACGCTAGATTCTTGTCTTATTAAGGACTCTGCCGAGGACTTTGGTGGCTTTAGTGGCAAATAGGTAATTCTTGGTATTGAGCCATAAGACCTATCTGTGCAAGGGGCGTTAGGAGCTCGTAGACACTATGTGAGTGCTGGGCGCAATTCGTAGAACAGACAGTGATGTGGAGATAACACAGACACGTTTTCCTTTTCGTTCCGCGAAGCATAGTGTCGATCATGCGCAATAAGGTGACCGGAGCGCTGCACAGTCCGAAAGTCAAACTCGTATAGGTCGTCTTGTGTAGAAAAGGCTGTCTTGTACTTGCTGAGATAGCGCAGATATTTCCTAGTATCCCTGCGAAGGTGAAGACGGGAGGAAAAGTCTGTGCCGTGAAGCCAGTCTAATAGATCGTCAATGAGAGGCAGGGGGTAAGCATCCTAAGGGCACGGTAATCCATGCTGAAACGAACTGAGCCAGTCCTTTTAAGAACGATAACCACAGGCGTGGATAAAGAGTTCGTAGATGGCCGGGTGACATTTCGAGCAAGCAAGTTGGCAACTTGCTCTTAATGATTTTGCCTTCTGATGCCGCACCTCGAAACAGCCGTTGCCAAATAGCAGAGCTGTTCATCTATATGTAAAGAGAGGCGAAACAGGTCTCCCATAAAGCTAAGGCGTGCACATGAAGATTCTCTGTGTATCAATAGAAGGGTTAGCAGAGCCGTTGGCTACTCGGATATGAGGTCAGTGCTGGTGGTGACGGCGACCGCAGATGAAAAAGGCGGAAAGTGTGGCGTGTATGCTGGCGGTGGCGCACAGGAAATAGTGTTGAAGGGACACGGTGGCCATCAGAATTAAAGCCAAGAGTGGCGCTTTTCGCCATCAGGAATCACTCGCTAGTTGTATATAGTACCGCAACCAGCGCGCAACCAAAGTGAAGCAGATGAGGCAAAAAGCAAAAGCCACGACGTTGCAAGTACAATGGAGAGCGCATCACAAAATGTCTCCATCACGTGCAAGTTCAAGGCCACAGTGATCAGCTGCTTACGTTCAGGGGGCGAACGAAATCAAATAGTGCGAACCCACGTGGTTGTGGGTACTACATTGCGGTCTGCAGTATGGAAGATGCTCGCGTTGAGGATGAGGGCAGGCGCCGAAAACAAACGTCCCACTCCAAGATTAGGAGAAGAAACCTTTTATGGAGCACAACAATTTCGATATGATACCGCTGGCTATCAATGATGATGTGTGCTGTACATTGCCGGGAAGAGCCATTGGCTTCGCCAGATGGCGGCCCGATGCATGGAGCAGTAACATGTTCAGGCAGGAACCGAGCGTAAAATGAATTACAAAATTATTATTACATATCTTTACAAGAACATCAACGCACAATCCTCCGATAATTACTGTAAATATTTTTATTGAGGAATTCCATAGTTCAGTCTCGAAGCAGGTTTCCATAAAAAAACGGCTTCGTTTATAATTTGCACTAGGGGCAAAGGGTTGCGAGGTAGGCCGAAGATGTGACGTGCGGCAAAAAGGCGAAGGGGAGCGGCCGTGAGCAGACCGCAAGAAGCGGCACACATCATGCAATTTCGGGGGTGGGGAAGAGCGTCGAAAAAACTTTGATTGAGGCACGGAAGAATTGGCTATCTGGCACACGTGGGCAGGCTGGAACAGGGCACAACCTAAATACTTGTCTTTCTGGCTGAAATGACAAACAGGAAAATGTGGCTATGTATCCCACAATTGTAAAACACAGGCCTGAAAGGCGCTAGACTGATCAATAACGGGGTACATGAGGATATTATTCCGTGGCAGCGAGATTACCTCACATAGATGCTGCCCAAGTCTGAGGAGTCAGGCGGCTGGACGCGAAGAAACTCGGCAAAGGTGGGCGAGTAAGATACAGTGTGAGGTGTAGCAAGTGCCACTGTGCAGGTGAAAGTAGCCAGTTCATATTTAATGATGCTATGCAATGCGCTGTAAATAGCTGGAGGTTCGCGCATAAGGAAATTTGGTGGGCTGCCTGTAGAGCTCCTCTTGTATCACAGAATGTGTGAGAGCACGCACGTTCCCATATACGAGGACGCCATCATTCCAAGCGTCTTGCAGGAGACCTAAGTTCTGAAGCTTGTTCAACCTTTGAGAGGTGGTAGTAATTTAAGAGAAAGAAGACGGGTTCTGTGCCAGTATGGTGCTGAAGGTGACAGCTCTGATGCCCTTATTAATGTGGTGAACATGCTCCCACTGAGGCATAGCATGACTGAGAAGGTAGCAAGGGGCAAGCGCGTCCTCGATGTAATACGTATATGACTGGTCTGGCTGCTCGAGAGGAGCGACGAGCTTCTTCATGACTTGTTCTGAGTGACGGGAAGGAGGATGCAAATTTTCCGTATCTTATCTATAATGTTAGCTAGTCACCAACGTCCTCCTCAGTATTCAGAAACCAGGTTTATTTAGACGTCGGGCATGTAAAGAACAAAGTTTATCAGCTTTTGTGGGTCATCCCAGCGGTTAAATGTACTGATGTTTTCATAGTATTCGAGCAAGTCGTGGACATTTTAACCTAGAAAGATGGCGAAGGTCTGAGCTTCGCGTTGGCGGCTGGTGATGGTCCAGGCAGATGGAGTCAAAGCAGCAGTGAGAGAATCTGGGGGGTGAGCACGTTCTTTTGCCCTCGTTCATTGTAGAGTGCTGTGTACGCATGCGAAGTGCAGAACGGAGTTCCAGGGTGGACGGTAGATCGGTCGAATGCGAGAGGTAGTAGATACCAATGGCATCGTAGCCAGTTATTAGCCACTGCTTCAAGAAACAAATTTATTTATGGACAATCTGACGTACTCCACGTGATCTTCCGAAGAGTGGCCAGTAATTATGATGAAGTGTACAAAGAGCTGGAAGAGCTGAAAGACCATGCGCCGCGCTCAAAATATATATTAGACGTAGTAGTCTCACAGCGACGGTGAAACAGGATATGTAGAGCCAGCGCACCTTAGGTACGCCCTAAGGCTAGCATCTAGACGAAGCGTACATGCACTAACTCTTTCGATATGCAGCAAAGTTCATCTGTCAACTTTATATATATATATATATATATATATATATATATATATATATATATTGTCACGGACAACAGGGTTAGATGTGACTAAGACGACGGGACGAAGCTCAACCAGCAGGCAAAGTTCCGCGCACAGCACGCGGGACAACTTCGGCGTCCTTTTCTTCCAGGTGCCACCTAAAAACATCTGGGACACCAGGTGGCATTACTCCCCCTCCTAAAAAAACGAAAGCACAGACTGGGCGCGAGCGGTGGGCGATGCAAGTCAGTACAGAAAACGAATATAAAACAGAGGCGGTGCCCACCTCTGTCCCAGATGTTTTTAGGTGGCAATATATATATACGGAATGCATAGAGCAGCGGTGGCGTAGCGGTAGAACATCCACCTTGCATGCAAGAGGACCGGGGTTCCAATCCCGGTGCCGCGCAATTCTCCACCGGATGAAAAATAAAAAAAAATTCGCGTGTTGATGGAATTGCATAAACAGGTTTGGGGTGTGACCTGATGCCGGTGAACACTTCCCGCAACGCACTCCCTCACCAGAACAGGAGTTGGCCACCCTGGTGCAGTAATTGGCCGCAACCTCCTATGATAAGCTCCATAAAACCCCGGCCCTCAGTCACCAGCGGCTGCGGAACAACTGACTACGGCGGCGATAAGACCTGTGACGCAGCAGGGGGTGCTAAGAAAGCCAGGCTCCGCTGGACAGGCCGCCATTGGAAACTGACCCTGGCAACGTTTAATGCTAGAACCCTAGCTAGTGAAGCTAGCTTAGCAGTGCTGTTAGAAGAAGTAGAGGGCATGAAATGGGATGTCATAGGGCTTAGTGAGGTTAGGAGGCCGAATGAGGCATATACTGTACTGAAGGATGGGCATGTACTGTGTTATCGAGGCTTACCAGAGAGGCGACGACTAGGAGTAGGTTTCCTTGTCAATAAGTATATAGCGGGTAATACAGATGAATTCTATAGTATTAATGAGAGGGTTGCAGGCATCGTAATTAGGCTTAATAAGCGGTATAAACTGAAGGTTCTACAGGCCTATGCCAGTTATGATGACCAGGCAGTTGAGAGCTTCTATGCAGATGTAGAATCGGCAATGCGAAAAGTAAAGACTCAGTATACTGTACTAATGGGCGATTTCAATGCCAAGGTAGGGAAAAAACAGGCAGGAGACAAGGCAGTAGGAGACTATGGCGTTGGTTCTTGGAATAGCAGGGGGGAGTTACTAATTGAGTTTGCAGAGCACAATAACTTACGAATCATGAATACCTTCTTCAGCAGACGGAAGAACCGGAAATGGACATGGAAAAGTCCTAACGGAGAGACGAAAAATGAAATCGACTTCATAATGTGTTCAACCCCCGCCATTATGCAAGATGTAGAGGTGATCGGGAAAGATCGATGCAGTGACCACAGGAAGGTGAGGTCCCGAATTAGCCTCAATCTGATGAAGGAACGCAACAGATTATTAAGAAAGAAACCCATCAACGAATTAGCGGTGAGGGGGAGGGCAGAAGAGTTCAGGTTCGCGTTTCAGAATAGGTTTTCAGCTCTAACTGAGGATGGCGACATTACCCTTGAGGCAAGGAACAATAATTTCAGAGATATCATTACTGAGTGCGCGGTAGAAGTAGGCGGTAGGATAGTTAGAGAGGATACCGGCAAGCTGTCTAAGGAGACGAAAGGTTTGATTAAGAAACGCCAGAGTATAATAATAATAATAATAATAATAATAATAATAATAATAATAATAATAATAATAATAATAATAATAATAATAATAATAATAATAATAATAATAATAATAATAATAATAATAATAATATTAATAATAATGTTTTATTTACACCCAATGTGTACATAGGATGAGGGAGCGCAGCAGAAAAAGTTGTCGTAATGACAACTTGACAAGGCCGCAGGCCCCCAAAACAATAACAATGACAGCTTCACATCGGCAGTGCAGAAAATATACAATCACAAAGTACACACACTAAAATTAACATAACGTTGCAACAGATCACATTCTTCACAGGATGGGGGGGGGATAGAATGAGAGAAAAAAAAAATAACTAATACAACACTAGTGCAGACTTCTAGCATAGGAAAATAATAATGCACACCTCTAAACGGACAAAAAATGTTTTCTAAGCTCTTTATAAGTGATTGATTTAAGTTTAATGTGTTTTCTATCCAGGTCTTTTAATGTTCGTGGCAGTATGTTGTGTAATGTTTGGAGACCATAGTTTGTTCTGTATGTGTGGACCTTCCATTGTTCATTTTTGCGTGTAGCGTACGCTCTATCGTTTGCTATCGTATGAAAGCTTCCAATCCAACAGACCAGATCCAATTGGCCGAGATATCAAAGCTAATCAATAAGCGCAAGGTGGCCGATATAAGGAAGTATAACATGGAGAAAATTGAGCATGCTGTATAGAACGGGGGAAGCCTTAAAGCGGTATAGAAGAAATTGGGCATAGGCAAAAACCAGATGTATGCGATAAGGGACAGGGCGGGCAACGTCATCACTAATATGGAAAAGATAGTCAAAGTAGCCGATGAGTTCTATACAGATCTCTTCGTAGCCAAAGTAGTCAGGACCGTAATGAGTTTGGCGCTAGGAAAAAAACAGTCACACGTTCCACCAGTGACGAAGGACGAGGTCAAGAAAGCACTAGAAACTATAAAAAGGGGGAAATCAGCTGGAGAGGATTAGATAACTACAGATTTGCTGAAGGACGGGGGGATATCGTGCTAGAAAAACTGGCCACCCTGTATACGCAGTGCCTGGTGTCATCGACGGTACCGGAACCATGGAAGAATGCAAACATTATACTCATTCACAAGAAAGGGGACTCTAAGGACCTTAAAAATTACAGACCTATCAGCTTACTGTCTGTTACGTATAAGGTATTTACTAAGGTAATCGCTAATAGAATCAGGACAACCTTAGACTGCAATCAAGCAAAGGATCAAGCAGGGTTTCGGAAACGGTAATCTACTATCGATCATATCCATACCATCAATCAGGTGATAGAAAAATGCTCGGAATATAACCAGCCCTTATACATAGCATCATCGATTACGAAAAAGCATTTGACTCAGTTGATACCTCGGCGGTGATGCAGGCATTGCGAAATCAGGGGGTAGACGAGCCGTACGTGAAAGTGCTGGAAGATATATATAGTGGCTGCACAGCAACCATAGTTCTGCATAAAGAAAGTAACAAAATCCCCATAAAGAAAGGTGTTAGGCAAGGAGACACAGTCTCCCCAGTACTATTCACAGCTTGTTTAGAGGAAGTATTCAGAGACTTGGAATGGGAGCGGTTAGGGATAAGGGTAGATGGAGAATACCTCAGCAATCTGCGATTTGCTGATGACATTGCCTTGCTAGGCAACTCGGGGGATGAGCTGCAAATAATGATTGATGACCTAGACAGGAAAAGTAGAAAGGTAGGCTTGAAAATCAATATGCAGAAGACTAAGGTAATGTTCAACAGCCTCGGGAAGGAACAGCAGTTTACATTAGGTAGCGAAATACTGGAAGTAGTAGGCGAATATGTCTACTTAGGACAGGTAGTAAGCGCAGATCCGGACCATGAAAAGGAAATCACAAGAAGAATACGATTGGGATGGAGCGCATTTGGCAAGCACTCGCAGATCATGACTAGCAGCTTACCGGTATCGCTCAAGAGGAAACTATACAACACTTCCATCTTGCCTGTACTCACGTATGGGGCGGAAACGTGGAGGCTAACCAAGAGAGTTCTACTTAAGTTGAGGACAACCCAGAGGGATATGGAACGAAAAATGGTCGGGGTAACATTAAGAGATAGAAAGCGTGCAGAGTGGGTCAGAGAAATAACTCAAGTTACTGACATTCTAGTAGAAATTAAGGAGAAGAAATGGATGTGGGCAGGACATGTAGTGCGAAGAGAGGATAACCGATGGTCGCTGAGGGTAACTAACTGGATTCCAAGGGAAGGAAAGCGTAGCAGGGGGCGGCAGAAAGTTAGGTTTGCGGATGAGATTAAGAAGTTCGCAGGGGTCAAGTGGATGCAGCTAGCACAGAACCGTGTTAAGTGGAGAAACATGGGAGAGGCCTTCGCGCTGCAGTGGGTATAAGCAGGGTGATGATGATGATGATGATGACGGAATGCATTGGAGCTGAAGCATAAACGAAATTACACTTGGTGCAACAACAATTTACTTTAATACGATGCTTTGGGTGGAGTCCGGCTGTCATCAAGGAATGCAGAAGAAAATATATATATATATATACAACACGATCAAAAGCACCTAGGTTTTCAATTCGATCTACCAGGATTCCTCAGCAGCAGAGCATTCGGCAACCCCAACAACGCGCACTGCTCTTCCTGGCTCTTATCGACCACAATGTTTTCTACCATATCCACTGATCTGCTACCGTTGCGACATTGAAGGTCACATCGCCTGGTACTGCCGCAGTAGGCTGTCGCGACGCCATACCCGCCCAGAACTTCCAACCAAATGCCCCGCGCGGGTATTGCCGCAACATCCCGAACGAGAACCTCCGCGACCATTATCCAGCATCTGATCGAAGTGTTACTCCTCCACCCGCTTCCCGTGCGCACCGTTCTCCATAAACACGGCGGTGCTCCCTGTCACCTTGTCAGGAAATCTAACCAGCGCAACCAATGGGGGCGAGGCCGCTGGAAATGCGCTGTTTGCCAATATCGCTCCTTCAACTATAATTCTCAAAAACAAAATTCATGTGTTAATTGATGTACTGTGTACAGTGTCGTTCACTTCTAGCTATACCCAGGTAGCACAAAGTGGGCTATGAAGGGTGGGCCCCGGTGGGCCCGATGTAGGCAATGCAGGACAGCCCCGGTGGGCTCAATGTGGGTGCTGCAAGAGGGGCCGACGTAGGCCCGAAGCGGGCTGTCGACAAAGCCCCAATTGGCCCCACTAGGGGCCGATGCAGGCAGCCCTTGCGGGGCTGCCCACATTTTTCCGGCATTGTTAAAAGGGCACATCCCGCCAACTCCCCGCGATGGTCCTACTTTGGACCGATTTGGGCAGCCGCTTTGGAGGAACATTTTTTTTTATTTCAGTTAGCCCCTCAGAAAATGACATAGGACCAATGCGGGTTCTATAGCGCTAGCCACACTTGGGCTTGCCCACATTATTCTCATAGGGGTCCGACGTAGGAAATTGATGGAAAGCCCTACTCCAAGTTTTCCCAATCAATATTTAGGCACATAATTAAGTAATTACTTTATACATGTCTGCACTTTCTAAACAGCCACAATATTAATTTTTACAATAATTCATAACATTCATCTAGCCGAAATGACTTCATGTACATCTAGTTCAGGCTATGGAGATGTGTGTTCTGAACAGTAATATTGTACTGCGAGTTGCAGGCTGTCCAAAGCAACCACATAAGAGGCAACAGTTAGCAATCAGTTTGTTTTAGTATATGTAGCGCAATTTGCACGAGCGCGAGAACTAAAGCCATGTAAATTTCTAATCGACTAAACATGGCCACAACTGTTATACAAATCATCTATAACAGTAATTTAGGGCAACATCTAATGCAAATCAAAGTTGGAAACAATGATTACGCAATTGCACGCACGCCTTCTAGCCCCATTACGGCCGATGTGGGACCTACAGCGGTTTTGTGTGGGCAGCCCCAATTGGGCTGGGTGTTGGTTTTGAACCTAAAGCCCACTTGCTATTGCACGTGCCTTCAAATTCCCCACAAGGGACCAATTTTGGTATCATGCGGGCCCTCCCATCTTCCAGCCCCATTACGGCCCATGTGGGATATAAAGCAGTTTTATGTGGGCAGCCCCAATTGGGCTGGACGTTGTTTTTGAACCTAGAGCCCACCTGCTGTTGCACGGGCCTTCAAAGCCCCCACAAAGGACCGATTTTGGTACCATGCGGGCACGCCCGCCTTCCAGCCCCATTACAGCCTATGTGGGACCTAAAGCGGTTTAGCTAAGGCTGCCTCATTTGGGCCTCACGAGGGCTTGCCCAAATTGAGCCCTTATTCATATTTCACCTGCCCTCAAGTAACCTACAAGGGGCCGATTTGGGCAGCATGTGGGTATGTGCGTTTTCTTGCCCCACTACGGCCGATGTTGGTCCCACAAAGATTTAATGGGGGCGGCCTCACTTCGGATCTATGAGGGCTTTCCCATAAAAAGCCCACATTTAGGTTGGATTGCCCTCAAATATCCGGCAAGGGACCCTTGTGGTCTGGATGCAAGAATGTGCTCTGCATTAGCCCAAGAAACGCCGCTATGGGACCCATGCAGGAGGAGCAGGGGCAAGCCCAAATGGGGCTTGCCCACATTTGCCCCATCGGGGACCGATGCAGGTTTTATGATGGTTGCCCCAACCCCACTTGCCTACATCGGACCTACTGGGGTCCCACATTCTGTGCTACCTGGGTAACACACTCTCTTCCTCCAACGCGCCACAGTGCTCTACCCAGCCCCCCTGTAGAGCTAATTGGCATGTCTTGCGAAACACCACGTCCGAGTCTCTCGGTGCTTTTATTGCTTTGCTTCGATAGGCGCCAGCGTCGGGCGCAATGTTGCTTTGCAAGGCATGACCGCGTTACTGCTAGAAGTTGATGACCTTGTACATTAGCTTTGGCGGATACGGGTGCGAATGTGTCGGTGATAAGTAATCTGTTTGGTGCTTGTTGCGACGCAAGGTGATGTTTGAATACGATTGCGCTGCAACGTTTTGTAGTGCGAGTGGAGAGGCGTTGCAGCCTTTGGGTGTGTTTAGTACGCAAATGTCTGTAACGAGTGCAAATTTTCAACCCGAATTCGTTCTCATACCCCACTCTATGTAATATACCTTTTTAAAACTGGAATTTTTGATGTTTTGTGGCCCTTCCGTAGACAGTTGAAGTCAAGAGAATCATTAAGACGGCTCTCATCTGCCGACGTTTCTGAAAGCGGTCGTAGCGAAGAAACAGTTTTTAGTGTTGCCGAAGACACACTATAGTTCCACCATGTCTGCTATATTTGTCCCTGTGTCCGCTTCACTTACTTATCAGGTTTCATTTCTGGCCGTGGTGCACCAAGTTCACTCAGCATGCCTGAAGGAAAATGTTATGTATCTTCATAGTTTGATCTCCGTGCATCGCGGTACTGCCTGTTTATGGACAGTCAACCCATCCTTCGAGCCTGCAGTTCTACCAACAGGATTGAAGCTTGCTTCATGTGGACCTGATGCGCGGCGCGTCGTTGCTTTGGTCACAGATGCTATCAGTGCCACCGTACCTCCGGCCGCTGATGAGCCTTCGCTCTTGCACATGATCAGCGCCGATCTTAGCTTACCTCAACGCCGCAATCTTGTGCATATTCTTCTACCTTTCTCGCCTATGTTTGACATTTCCGAAACAGATGGACCAGCTTCTCGCCCTGCACCTCGGACCTATCATGCAATCAACCATGGTTCGGCACGTCCCATCCATCAAAAGCGATATCGCTTGTACCCATCTGAGCACAAAGTCATTCATGAGCAAGTAGATGGCATGGTACGGAAGAAAATGATTCAGGAGTCACCTAGACCTTTGACAGCTCCTTTCTCTCTCGTACGCAAGAAAGACTGTTCGTGGCGGTTTTTGTATCGATTACCGACGTTTAAATTCTGTTACGAAAAAGGACGTCTATCCTCTTACTCTAATAGATGACACCCTCGACTGCCTCTCTGGTACGTCCTATTTTTCCTGTCTTGATCTCAGATATGTCTACTGGCAAATTCCAGTGGACCCTGTGGATAAGTAAAAAACCACCTTTGTTACGCCAGGTGGTATTTGTGAGTTTAACGTTTATGCCATTCGGCTGTGAAATGCGCCGGCGACACTTGAACGATATATCGACACAGTTCTGCGCGGCTTAAAATGGACATTTGCCTTTGTTATCTGGATGATATCGGTATATTTAGGAAGTTCTTCTAAAAGCACAATGACCATCTAGTACGCGTCTTAACTGTCTGCACAACGCCGCCCTAATTCTAAACTCGAAAAACGGCCGCTTTGAAGAGCACCAAGCGCTTGTGCTTCGCACCTTGTCAATGGTGATGATGTCATGTTGTTGTTGTTGTGGCTATATGAAGAAAGAAAAGAAAATGCACGGGCCTGTTACTGGCTCTAGCTGAGCCACCTCCGCTGCCTCGTGCTCCTTACGGAAATGCCATATCTGGACTTATAAAAAAATCCAGATCAGGTATATCAGGAATTGGGCAGATATGGTATATTAGGACAGATCTAGGTCAGTTAAGGCATATCTGCCCAATTCCTGATTTCGAGTACCAGATAAGGCATATCTGGTTGTATATGCCTGATCTGCCCAGTTCCAGATTTCGAGTACCAGATAAGGCATATCTGGTAAGATATGCCTTATCAACCCAATTCCTGATTTAAAGATCTAGCCCGCATGGCATATAGGTTTTGAACTATTTTGAACTATAGGTCTATATATCTGCATATCAACATAACACTTTATTACAACACACACAAGATAATTTCAGTATTCCAGCTAAACGCACACTCAATCATGTTTGCCAAGGGAAACCTGAATTTCCCCTTTTATTTCAAACCTTACAGGAAAATAGCTTTGAAACCACAGGTTTTCTTTTTTCCCTGCCTATAAAAAATCGCTCAAAGACGGGCCTGAATTACGTGTGTATACCGAGGGTCAAAGACATGCTCATCCGTTAGTAAATACTGAGATTCTACTCATTTAGGCGCGATACTATAACAAACTAATGGGATAACTGAACAGAATAATGTCTACACGAGAAGCTAAAGTGAAAGACATTAACCTAATAAATTAGATATTACATTTTTATTCTACTCTTTTACACACAGACCTTTAACCAGTAAATGCTTTTAGTTTGAGCTGGTTTACTTGCGAAGCTAAATAAAATAAACGGCTAATAATTGAACTAGACTATTGAAAGGGAATTTAAAGGTTTACCGGTACCCGGAAAAAGTACCGCTAAACCGCAGGGCGATAAAACACACACTGCTGGGACTACTGATAATACCTAAACCATAGCAAAGTATATATAGGCTGTCAGGAAGTACTGGTGTTACCTTAAGCAGAGACTGCAGTGGAAATGAGCAAACGAGCCGCACTCGTGGTTGCTTTTGAAATTAAGAGAGAAAACAAAGAAAAAAGCATGTCTGATGGCATTTGTCATGACAGTGACAGCTCTGCCCCTAAACCAAATCAAGCATGAAGCTATTAGGTAGTGCAAATAATAATAATAATAAACAACGAAGGACCCTAACCACCCACTGAAATTTGTTAAAATTGCTGGAGTGAAAGACAAATTAGCAACGAAATGTACGGGAAAATATCACATACTGGCAATTACCATTCAATTTACTGATTGGAAAATTTTTCCATCAAAATAATAAAGTGAACAATATCCTGAGGCTGGCAAGTGCTAGTTCCCGACAAGAAGTCTCACGCTCACGTTTTTGGTGATCGGGCGTGAAGATGAGGCGGCACGATGAGCGTGCGATCCGACGCAATGGTGAAGTTTTGGCCGGGCCACCCAGGGCAGAAGCCTTGAAAAGCTCAATCGACCATCAGGTTCGCTGCCAAGGCTGGGGAGGCAGCTTCCACCCGCAGTGGGACACAGTAATTTCCTCTGTGCCGACAGTCAGACAAGCTCTTGTAGGTTTGCTGTCGCATTTCTGTTGCAGGCACACAGCTAATAGTGAACAGGCACTGGCACACACACACCAGCATACACAACATGCAGCACGCCCGCCAGCCGCACCGAACTCCGATGTTTGCCACCGCGAAAGGAACGAGACAAGTGCTTAGGCGCACGGAGTTGAAAGGGGTAGGGGAAAGAAGCAAGCACACACAAAACGGAGAGCTCGCGGCCTACGCGGTATAGAGCGTGGCAGCGAGGAGGAGAGATGAAATGCGAGCCCGCGACGCAGGGGCCGCCGCTGCTTGAGAGGGAAGAGGGAACGCGGGAAAGGAGGAGTCACTGTCTATCCAGTGCGGCCCTCCACGTAGCAACCGCCAGCTGTCTCTGAGGGTGAGATCACCGTCTAGACAGCTCGGAGGGGGCCGTATACTGAACTGCCATCATTTTCTTGATATTTTGAATCGCTCAACCTAACCGACCATGTGCTTGTGCACCGGACTGCCGCCGCATTTTAAATGAAAATGCGAGTGAGTAGACGGAAAGAGGAGCATGTAGCCATAACCCAGCGCCCTCCTGGATTAAGGAACACATGGTGTAATAATTACAGTGCAGCGAAATCTGCAGAATATTTGCAATATTAGGAGTCGTAGCTATTTTCTAAATTGGATACAATTAACAGTAAGCATGAAGGTTAATCTGAGTGTAGAAAAATTGAAGCTCGGCCACATGATACCAATATTGAATATTTGGAGAAGGTAGACGAAAGCCATATATTGCTAATATACAATCACTATGGCGCGTGCATAATTAAGGCCCCGATGAGGTTATATAAAGTCCTGTTGATGCCAGGCAGGGCCCTGGTCTGTCTATATAAGGTCATGACGATGCCATATATGCCCTTTATCAGGCCACATAAGGTCGCGAGGATACCATATATGCCCCTGATCAAGCCATATAAGGTCGCGTCACCCGTTCAGATATGGATTATACGTTGCATAATATGGCCAAATCTGAGCCATATAAGGGCAACATTTTGCCCATATATGACCTTATCTGGCCCAGATAAGGTCTTATTTGCTGCCTTATATATTTGTATCTGGCAGCATATGTTTAATATCTGGAGCAGATATGGGATTTCCGTAAGGGGCGGACAGAATAGAGAAAGTTGAGAAGAAAGAAAAAGATTAAAGAAAGATGCGCTCCTAAACAGTCATCGCCCACCACCTAAGCGTAGGCGGGTCCAATGACGGCCTACAACAGATAACAATTTGGTGGCAGGCTAGCCCTCGACGCAAGCGGCGTTGCCCTACGAGTCTCCGCCCCATAGCCAGGAACAGTCACCCTTCCCCAACTCTACTGGTGTCATGCCGGGTCCCCAGAAAATTGCCGCTGTTGAGTCCATTCAACCCCCGAAGACAGTGAAGGTGTTGCGCAATTTTCTAGGGCTGTGTTCGGGCTTGAGACACTGTATACATCGCTTTTCTGATGTTGCATACCCATTGACGTGCCTTCTCAACACAAACTCCACTTTTGACTGGATACCAGACACGACGCGTCATTCCATCAACTGAAGTTTCTCCTAATATCGAAAGCCATTCTGCGTCACACAGATTCTGCTGCAATGACAGTTCACACGCACACTAGTGGAATCTGTCACTTTGCAGTTCTCATCCAACGGCACGATGAACGAGAGCATGTTATTGTGTACGCAAGTCATACCCTGAGCAAGCCAGAACGAAATACACAGTCACCGAACAGGAATGCCTGGCGGTCGTTTTGCCTGTGCAGCGTTTCCGTTACGATTTGTAAGGACGGTCGTTTACTTTCGTAACTGACCATCATTCATTCTGTTGGCTGCAGAACCTTCATGTGATTGCCTCACATGCTGGGTCATTGGATTGCAGAAATATGACATTGCAGTGCTGTACAAAAGTGGGAGGCTTCACGCAGATGCAGGTTGTCTTTCTAAGATGCTAGTGTCTGTCACCGGATCTGGCAGCGACGATTATGATACATATATCGCGACACTCGAGCCGGCCTTCCCCAACACGAATGTTTTCGGAAAGGAACAGCAAAGGGACAGTGGTGTGCAGGCTCTTTTTGCCGCCGGCCAAGCTAGCGGAGATAAAAGCCGTTTTTTTTGTGCGTGATGTCGTCCTATGGAAAAAGAGTTATTCCCGTCGGCCAGCGACACCTACTCGCAAATCGCAAGACGCTTTGCACTGACGTATTGCCTGTCATGCATGATGATCCAACTGCTGGGTGTTTGGGATCGGTTCGAACACTCCACCGTGCTCAAGAAAGATTTTACTGGTCCAGTATGCACTCTACAATTGAACAGTACGCTTTCAGTTGCGAGCAATGTCAACGCCAAAAATGTCCCGGTGCAAGTCCATCTGGTTGCTGTACTTTGTGAACACTCCGACAGCTGCTTTCCATCAAGTGGGAATTGACCTCATGGATCAGTTTCCGAAGTCGTTGGTAGGAAATCGTTGGATTGTATTCTGGGTGGACTACTTCTCACGTTACTATGAAACCGACGCTAATCCATCTGCTACGGCGCATCACTTGCCGCTTTTCCTGCTACACTCTGTCATCTTGCGACACGGGCCATCATAAATTATCACTGATTGGGGCCGACAATTCACCGCTGATGTGGCAGAGCTCATCCGTTTATGCGCCGTAGCTTCCCGACACTCGACGCCTCACCATCCCCAGACAAATGGCTTGACTGAGCGCGTCAACAGAATGCTTATAAACATGCTAGCCATGTATGTGGATGCAGGGCATAAGAAATGAGACACCATACTTCCCTTCAGTACATATGCGTTTTTTACAGCCACGCATAAGACGACTGGGTACAGCCCCTTTTTCTTGCTGCATGCCAATCCTCCACTCTACTCCCTGGATACTATCCTGCCCTTCTCAAGTCGTGAAGATGCTTGCCAGGCTGAGACCCTCTCTCTCTCGCCGAAGAAGCTTGAAGAATCACCCAGTAACGGTCTGGGTCTTAGCAAGAACGTTCCAAAGTACGATATGATGCCAGTCACCGGAGTGTCACGTACTGTATAGGCAATTTAGACTGGCTGTGGCGTCTAATTCAGCACCGCGTCCTACATCAAAAACTCTGGGCCCACTATTACGGCTCACATGTGGTTGTAAAAAGCATCCCTGATTGAACTTATGCAATAGCCCACCTAGCCGCATCGGGTCGTTGGTCTGCAAAAACCGAATTATGTCACGTTGCCCGCATAAAGCCGTGTCAGCTTCGCGCGATCGACTCATGGAGTCGATAAGGCGGAAACTTGGGCGAGTTGGAAAGCATTTGAAATCATCTTTTCTAGCGCTTCTTTAACACACAAGGGACATTAGATGAAGGAGGAACACATAAGAACAGGACGGACGCTAGCCTTCAACTGTCGTTTATTGAAGCAACATGTCATACATACGATCCCAAAGTGCACATCAGACATGCATAGTGAGGGTGCCACGCTTAATGTACAATAGCTCTTTATCAGATAAATACACAGATGGAGTGGTGACACACTTTCGGCCTTCTTTATTTATACATAGGGCTTCGACAATTTCCCTTTCTGATTGAGACCTGTTGGATGCTAGTACGCGCGTTTTCTGAAAGATCGGTGTGCAGGGTACGGGTTTTGGGTCGCCGGGGTGTTTTTTGATGAGGCACCGCTTGCAGCGATCAGAGAGGGGGGAATCTCGCTGATCACTGCAAGTGGTGCCTCATCTCTATGGCCTAGTTTAAGGGTGTGACTGAAAACTGGCGATAGCTGCAGCCCGCTCAACCTGCCCGCCACGCTCGCTGCAAATTGCACCGCTATATGTGTCAACCGGTTCACGCGGGCGAATCTCCGCAGACACATCGACGTGACACATGAAACGAAGTCTTGCAGCCATGGCCGTAGCTTATATTGTTCACTGTAGCCATGTTTGGGAGCCACACAATCGTGTCGCGCGAATGCGCTATTCCCGTGCATATTTTTAATTCGCTGTGTTTTCTGTGGAGGTTGAAAAACAGATCTACATGATGTTCTTTTTTTTCACGCAAAAGAATAATATGGTGATTTCTAAGGTTGCTCTCCCACTTTGAGAATAATAAATATTGTCTAAAGTAATATTAGGTACACTGGAAAAAAATAATCTAAGTGATTATTTATTCGCGAAGCAAACTTCGCCAGTGGTGAGCAAGATGGGTGGTAACTATGTGCAAATTGTTTCCCTAGAAAAGTTCAATTATTTTATTTTTTATTCATTCTAAAAAGTTATCTGAGACATGCTAAGTAGCACACAAAGCATATGTTGTAACACTCCCTCAAAAAATAAATTAAGAAATTGATGCAAGCCGATGACGCTTCCGAGGCCTTTAATGTAACGTATTTTTTTACGTGATAGAGACAGAGCGCATTGAGATCGTAGATGACGACTTGCCCGAACTCCTACCGCAATCTAACAACAAAATTCACACAAGTCCCAAAACTTCCACAATGACAGTGTTCAAAATTTGATGGTCATCGCATTCTTGACAATAAAATCGCCATTTCATTTTAGACTAAGCTTTATGAATTGTTCCCAGGCTGTCAGAAAATTGCAATAAACAACAGTTAGCCTATAAATCGAATGCCAGGCTCCAAAGGCCTTTGGTGCGCTTCATGCCTGAAAATAAGTTCCGAGTTTGGAATATATGCTAAGCATTGCAGAACCACCCAAGGCAGTTTTTGCGAGTTACTGGAGGAGAAATATCTCCTTGCGGCAGGTTCGGCCATGAATTAACTAGCATCCTGCAGATAGGCTTGTAAATTTGGTAGCGAGGTCCAGGGCAGTTATTGCTGAAGATATTTAGGCACTCCGATGGGCCTAGGTGATCGATCGTGCTCTCAGACTGAAGGAGCTGACAGCCTGCAAAAAGAAGTGTGGCATGTGAAAACAGCAACATATTCTGCGTGTAGATTTTTCTTGGTAAGCGTTTTGAAGAGATGAATTGTGACCTGGAACAGGAGCTGAACTATTTAAGGAAAGCCTTTAAGGGCACGGAAATTTTCTGTTGCAGTTTGGTTAACAAAGATCTTCACGCAGCTCACCTTACAGGTAAGAGTTGTGCCCCTGTCCTTGAGGTAAACTGCAACTACTCGCACATGTGGTTGACTCGTAAGCACATCACCATGTCCTGCCAGCACTAAAAATTAGCCATGGAAAGTGTCTCTTAAGATATCTTAAGAGGTGAGTGACGAAAGCATAGGAGTAGTAGTAAATACGAAATTAGTCCATTTGGTCATTACTACTTATTACTAAACATTTTAGTAATATTCAATCAACTTTAGCTGTTACAAGCCATTAGCAGTCATTTTAGTAGTTATTACCCATTACTAAGCATTTTAGCCATATGTAATCAATTATAGTCGTTACAAGTCGTCGTTAGACACGTTGGTCATTTGAAGTTATTAGTCGTCACTGCAACTTATTAGTGGGTCATTCTCAGTCGTTACGACTCATTACGAAGTAATGTCATTTATAATAAACTTCATTTTGTTGAAGGCATGAAAGTTCAGCATCGTGCTATAATTAGTTTATAGGAAAGAAAAGCCGCAGTATTTATTACTCGCGAAATCTCGCTTGTAGATCTAGTGGATAATTTCCGCCGGCGCGAGATTCTCACCATAAGCCAAGAAAGGCTTTCACCTTATTATATGAGCCATGGATAGTCTTTACCAAAGTAATGTGTTTTTTTCACATCAGCAATCGTCATTCTTTCACCCAGTTGTCTTGGACCAAGAAACAGGACTAGACACGTTATAATCCTTATAACATGATGTGACTAGGTCTGATGTGAGTGCACTTGACATGCTCTACTCTCCTAGGTCAAACTCTGCGCGCGTGCGACCTACAACCATCGGCGCTCAAGTGAGGACGTGTGATGTCATGCCACGTGATTCCCTGCAGAGAGGCTTCCAAAGGATTCCAAAGGGCAGCGGTCGCCGCTGCCCTTAGGAATCCTTTTTGACAGAGTTTTACTTCAGAATTAAAAATATTTGATTAATTTCTTGGGCGGGGCAAGAATTTTGGGAGTGGGGCGGTTCGTCATTCCATTACATTATGTTTGTCGTTCATGTTGTAAGAGTGTGGTAGTCTGAAGGGCTATGAAAGAAATAATGACAGAAGAAGCCACTGGAAAGAAGCCTGAGTGAGAACAAACTCTCGAACGCGGTTCAGTAGGGACCAGGCCTCCTGGCAGCAAAGTATAGTGGAAGTTTGAGGACCTTCTAATAAACGTAGTGACACCAAATTATTCGTTCCTGTGCGCGGATCCGTTGCTCCTATAATCTTGCCTTTGAAAAGGCAGTATGAAGCGACCAAGACTACGTAGAAGTACACAACTATCTAGCAGGCCACAAAAGAGGAGCATAGCTTAGCGAAGGCTGCAATGCATATATCCTTTTTGAGAGCCCCTGGCGCCTTCTGGAGCATAAGCCCAAGCCTATAAAGGCGAAAGCGCTAATAGGCTCAGAAGTGCGCAACCGCGAGAAGTGGCGCAGAACGGCAGAAGGAAGATGGCTACACGATATGAAAAAACTTCGAACAAAGGTAGGGGAACCTCATATTGCAAGTCGAGTCAAGTTTCGACAAGTGGATTGTGGATTAGCCTTCGTCTTTGCAGCGCTAGCATCAATGCCAGAGGTTTAAATACGCTTTTGTTTCTGAAGAAAAAAAGCTAGGGAGGAGGAACGAAGGAGGTTCAGGGAGAAGAAACTAGGTCAAGGATTGACAAAATATTTTTTCGGTATGTATTCTCAGCCTGGAACCGATGATCCTGTGGCATGAAAAAGAAAATAGAAGCGGCAGCAGCAGGAGAAACGGGTGGGTGACGAGGCAGCACCTAAAGCAGGTTCCATGCTAACACACCTGTCTTGAAAGGGGACTGGCTAAAAAAAATACATCTCCAGGGGCCCAGTTCTCAAAAGCTTTCTGCCAGGAGCGGAGAATGCCAAAGAACAGTATAAAAGGTCAGCGGATCACACCAGCCACATCCTGAAAAAAAAAAGAGATCTAGGTCCAACCAAAGTAGCAAGTGTTATGAAAGAAACGCATTTGGAAAAACACGTGCGGCTTATGCTATTGTGGAGAGGGCGTAGAGTGTACAGGTGACGTGAATAAACTGTAGAATTACCGCTATATGGGATGCGTTTTCGCAACTAGTTCTCGCGTTTTCGCTCAGAGGGAAAATATTTATGGATTTTTTAACGTTCCTTTCGAGATATTCATTCTGGCTTGTTCGGATTTTCTAAATATATGGATTACAGATGCCTATCTTGGTGCAAGTAAAAATATCCCAAGAAAAAAAGTCCCCGGATGATACGGCCCTTCAAGAAGCGGCAACTAGGAAAAACGGCCCCAAATGCCAAAATATGCCCTAAGAAAGATTTTTTCCGTAACTCCCATGAAAACAAATACATACTTTATACAATTCTTTTTTGGCTTTGAGTTAAATGTAATCATGGTTAGAAACTAGTGGACTCAGGCGTGCGAAATTTTTACAAGCACTGCGGAAAAGCCATGTGGCCCTTCAATATGTATTCCGAACTCCGCAGCTCATTCAGCAATGCTTAAGACAGGTCTAATCAGCTTGGTATTACTGCCCGGTGAGAAATGTCAAGCGGATCGGCAAGAAGTAGTCTCGGCGAAGCGCCCAAGTTAGAAGGCGGCGCTAGACCGTTTCAGACATTCCGGAGACGAGGGTCAACCATTCTTTTTATAATGGTGTAGAATGGTGATAATGATGCATATAGAATGAGAGTTAACCGGTCGTGCACCATGGCCACTCTAAAGCATCTGTCTAAGTTTCTGTGGTCAGCTGTAGTCGGTGGTCAGCTTGCAGTTTTCCCGCAAACAAAGCGAAGACGAGGCAACGCTCTCACTGTATATCATTGTCATTTTTGTTATGAATGCCCACATCGGTGTATGTTCAGTAACTTCGAAGCCGATAGGTGGAAGAGCTGTAAAATACGTTATTATTAATTGCAGCTCCCCAAGGAAAACGCATTTACATTCTAGAGCTCAAACACTACAGCCGCCGTCTGGGAAATTTTTTATACTTCACAAATAGGGCCAATTTTTTCGGGGGACGTTTCTTCAGGGGCCATGTTTTACCAGCGAAAATAATCCGGGGAAATTTTTCCGCGGTCCTTTTTACCGAACCCATGCCCCCATATTTTCGGTCCCTTGAATATTTCCAGCTTAAATACAGAATATATTACAATTTAATTTTTTCAAGCGCGTGGTCTTTCTAATTGAAAAGCTGGGAAAATACTTTCAGGAGGTTCTTGGCTCTGTCTAACCGATAACGATTAAGCCTTAAGTTTATTGATTGCCCTGCATCTCCGATGTACTGTTTATGACATAAATAATATTATAGTAGCTAGACACGTTTGAAGATGTGAAATCAAGGACTTATTTTGTCTGAAAAGTGAAATTATTTGCAGCATTTAGCATTTGTGACCGTGGTGTCTTTTTTATAAGATTTCATGTCGTAAATCTTGGTCGAGAGCAAGGAAGTGGTAGTGTTGGATGCTTGTTGTCGAGTTTAGAATGTGCTAGAATATCTCTAAAGTTCGTATTGCGCAAACGCAATACGAACTTAGTATGCTTAGTATGTAGGTAACATACAAATATGTTACCTTGGTGGCGCCCTTAATATTTTCTTCAGGTGTTAATTACACGTTATCGTAGAGTGGTACTTCCGCAGAATATTGCTTATATTCGAAAAAGCATTGCACTATTTATTTACAAAAGAAGACTGGCGTTCAGTGTTGGCCTTTGGTCCTTTCATGAGGACATCGTTGCGGTTTAAAGCCGTTGCTTTTTCGAGGGCGATATTAAGGGACTCACAGGGACAGTTGCTTTGAATTAGTGTTTTCATTGAATGCAGTCTCTGTACTCGTTATCATCCTTTTTTGTAGAATAGGCGACACAGCTAAGAAGAATATCTAGCCATGATAACAATTACTTGCTGCGCTTAGCTGCATGTCAATAAGCAATGACTCCCTTATTACAGATATAGTCACCTTGGGGGATTACCTTAAATATTGGACCAACACCACTCCCCCTTCAAGTTATTGATAAATTCGCTCTAGCCCCACCCCACGTTCTGTTGGCCGTGCTGGACAGTTCAGTTGGTATGGCGACTGTCCCTAAAGGGCAGTGGTACCGGGTTCAAACCTGGGACCAGGACGAATTTTTATATCTTTATTGTTTCCTTGAGCGCCTCACGAGGGCCCCGACCCTCTTGCACAAAGTACACAGGCATGAAATAGCGACGTTGTAGCATGTTCGGCCCAGCAATCGTCCTGGACTGAGACAGTGGGAACCCGTACAAGAAATGACTAATTTCTACTAGATTAGCGTGCCAACAAAGCAAATTGATCGGCTTTACAGTAACATGTCAAAAGGAAAGTGAATAAACTCTACATTAGAAACATGTCGCAGCAATACACCAATGAGCATCCAATAGACTCCAATGAGAGATATATATGTCTTCAGGCAGAGTCATGGCAGTCCTTTCGCATCCACGGCACATCAGCAAAGCTTCATCATAACACATCACAATTGTATAAAAGTACAGGAGCATAACAAAAGAACACTATTCTGAAATAATTCTTAATCATGGAAATTTAATGTCGCTATTTGTGTGAACTGCCTGCTGTCTTAAAGTTTTGTCTACCTTTATTAAATTTTATCTGCATATCATGTCGGTTCAAAGCCCAATAAGAAAGGGCAGTGCTCGTTTTCCATAGTTCTAACGTGTGGCATTTTTCTTTTGGTTTTCAGACGTTGTATGAACTGGAACCTTGCACTGGGGAAGTATGTAATTTGTGTTGATGGATCCATTGAAATAATTTAAAGGCGTAAACGTGGTCAGCAACGCTAATCTTAGACCATATAAACAGGGTCCTACATCTTTGGCAGAACTACGCATTACATGCAAGTCGGGTGGTCTTTCACATATTGTAGTAAATTACTATTAAATATTGTAGTCGAGTATGTACTAAGTTGTAGGTGCTACTACTCATAATTACTAATACTACTACTGCTGCTACTTCTATCCCTAAGGCTACAATTACTAGATATTAGTGCTGATTTCTAATCAGCATTAGCAGTACCCACTAAACTCAGTTTGTACATACGACCCGTCATCAGAGTGAAAGCCTATTCCCTAGCGCATAGAACTCTGAAATTGGTGAGCAGTGCCTATCCCCCGAAGTTTTTTTTTTCTTATCATTTACTTGCCTGTTTTTCCGGTTCGCAGGCCTTGAACGAGTACAAGGCAAGATCTCTCATGGTTAATGTACATTATCTTCTGCAAGACAGGTGAAGAGCCTACGGTAGTCGTAGAAAACAAAATCAATTTCTGCATAACTTTGAAAATTTAGTCAGTGGCACCAAAATGGCAACTCCTTGTGACGTGGATGAAGACAAGGCAAAGGACGAGGCAAGGCACACGGGTACATTGCTCACATTGCTTCTCGGCTCAATCCAAGAGACTCGCTGTTGCCTGAATTTTACCGACGTTTTGGGGTTCAACGGTTGAGCGCCTTAACACTGATCCACCGCAGCGCTGTATTTACTGTTTAGATACGCGATGCTTAGTCTTAGGCTTAAACTCGATTAGTTATTTTAAGAACAATAACAGCATTTTGGCTGTAATCATGAAGAAACATTTGCCGAGTTAAGTATTTACAGTATAAGCAACTTGCATGAAGTGTAATCAGATTCCATTGTCCTTTCTACATGCCACGAATATCTCGTCAAATATTTTAATTAAATTAATAAATAAATTAAATATTAAAGTGAATAAAATATCAGATGTGATAAAAATTCAATGTGCACGTTACGAATACCTTTTATTTCCAAGGACAATAAATTTTGTCTAAAAATACCATATCAACATCACCAGTCTATAGTTGCTAAAGGTTAATGTGGCTGTTCGACGAAATAGTCGAGAAACAGTTATGCCCAGGATATCAGTCTGGTGAATTATATTTAGTCCTTCCTATGCACAAGTTAAATTTACTGAAGTGTGTATGTAGACCGAAATGCAGCAGCTCTGGATTTGAAATCATCCTTGTTAGCTAGATTGCCAGCCGCAACTTTCAGTCTTTAAATTTCCTTCTTTCACTGTGGCTTTTTGTTTACAATCCTAAACTGCTGAAAACGGTGTGGCGCAACTGCCCCTATAGTGTATAACAAAAGCATTAGCCATATAATGATTATATAAAGATGACGAGGTCGAGCAATGTAGAGCTGTAGTTTATAAAGAGCGCTTCGAATTTCGCCTAGCCACTCACTTTGTTGCCGCTGTGCTGCTGACTAGAAGGTGCTTGTGATGACGGCGGTGCTGCCATAAAGCCCCAAATTAAGCTTAACAAATCAATACTGAGCTAGCCGTGGCAATACGTGGTATATCAAAGGAAACAAGAAAAAGTAGCTTGAATGCGAAAGAGTACTTAAGCCTGTATATCCTTGCATATTTCTAAACTATATATACTGCCTACAACATTTTGTTACTAATAAATTAATATTACTGACTGCGTTGCAACAAATGTCTATTAATTCTATAAATGCGAAGCTTATAAATTAGTGCCGAATTATTAACACAGTGAAATGCTTTAAGAAATTTGCATAGGCTCTAAGAACAAGCATTTGTTCTTACGTAGTCTTTCACGGTACGAGTGAGGTTGCACTACGATTTTCAATGAAGCTGAAAAAGTAAATGTGGGCGCGTTTTTAGGCAGCTCTAGTGAGAGCAGTCGTCACAGGAAACGTTTTGTAGTGGGATATGTCTTTCGCTTCACTCTTCTTGATTATTACACAGGCTTCCTTAGGCTCGATTTATGAAAACATGGCGCTCCTAAAAAGACGTTAGGACATAATTTAGGTAGAGACGGATGAGGTCAGTCGCCAATTTCACGGGCTAAATGCTCATGAATTCCATCTTCATTGATTCGTTGATTGAATCAATACATCGAGCAATCAGCTAAAGTATTTTTCACACAATTAAAAAAGAAAGATCGAGAAAAAGGTACTCTAATGGGCCTTGATAACGCTCCACTCCCCACGACAAGGACAACAGTTCACACATTTTAGATTAAAATGTAGGCGAAATTAGATTTTCTATGCAGAGAGAAAGTTATATATGTCTCCATGCTATTGAGTGACACAGACTGCATGAGTAAGCCCACACAATGCCACACTAAATATTTGTCATGACGCACAAAACAAAAATTATCTTGCGAAAAGAGATATACCTAAAATAGCACCAATAGCTCCGAAATATGGCTGATTTAAGTATTTCCAGATACACCTCTTCCTAGTGAAAAATGTTTAGTCTCCGGTAAAGCGCGCTATTCTTTGCTGACCATAGTAGGTGCGTGAAAGAGATTGTGGAATAATACCTGATGGTGAGAGGGTCTACTGCGCTCACTGTCTTCATTGGCGCGGTTTTAAAATGTGTAACATTTTCCGTCCATTTCTCGCATGAAGCGCCTGAATAACTTGTCTGTGTATATATCAGTAGCTGACTGTTATTGAGCATGTGTTTCATTGTGTGCCAAGTAAGAAATATTTTCTGCTGCTCGGGTCGCTTGTTTACAAAAGTGCTAAACTATTTGAGCTCTTTGGCGCCGTATTTCCCCATATCGGCGAGCCAAAAGCAAGTTCCAAATGCATTCAGATTTAGTCTTTTCACATTGTATAGAAAACACTGACCGCAGCTGATTAAGATGCTCACAACTTTTACTATTTTCTAAATGATTCTTGACGACTGGATTCTCAGTCTTGTCGCCTAAAAAGGACACTTTAAGCGTTTTTTTAAGTTTGCCGCAAGGTATACTGAATGAGCCTAATCTGACAGCGTGTGTCGCATTTACACAAGTGTCTCTCGGGCTCGGAAAGAGCACAATTTCTTTAGAGCGACATAGCTGGTCAGAATGGTCCGAGCCTAATAAACTCCTTTAACGCCTCTGGTGCCACTACGGGGCTAATCTGTGTTTCGGGAGGTAGAAACCATTGGCCTTGAACGGGTGATTCACACTATACTTCGTCTCACATAACGTTTGCAGCACTGCTAAAGGCCGGGGAGGTCTGGTCCACTCAAGGCCATGCGCACTACGATAGATATTTGTTTATTATAAATAATACAATTTATTACAGAAACATATAATACAGTAGTGATCCAATAAAATTTACATATACACTTTTTCATTATTCAAATTTTGTTTCTTACTTTTTTACCTGCGTTTCCCAATAGGTATCAGTATCATGGTATAAATCCAATAGAACACCAACCTAATTTACTGGGGTTGTTACCAGTGACACACATGAGAACATTACAGGGGTGGACTACTTTTGCGCGGGTAAAAACCCGTTTTCCTCAGTTCATCAAACATCTAGTAATATCACTTAAGTGCTTCACAGCTTCTGCTATCGAAAGTAACTAGGTACAGTGATGGTGCCATTTCTACCTTTGCGTACAACTCTTAGACTACCGCGTGCTGTGCGATATTAGTGCACGTTAAAGAACCCCAGGTGGTCGAAATTTCTGGGGCCCTCCACTGCGGCGTTTCATTATAGCCTTAGTTTCTTTGGGACGTTCAATTCCATAAACTAAGCCAAATCATTAGACTGCACTATTCTGATAGCCCGTTGCTGCACGCTTGTTTCATGCTGCGCTTCGGATGTCGTTATTTTTGCAGTCTTCATACTCAGTAATAATTATCTACTGATATATAAATGTAGCCACTTCAATAATTTCATCTCTGAGAAAGATGCAATAAAGGTCATAGGATATCATCATCGTCGTGAAACCCGTAAGTACCGGATAAATTGAAAGAGAAGGAGGAGAAAGGGGTGGAACTTAGGGCATCAATTATACCTAAACACAAGCGCCACCTCGCCAATCATGACCCAAAAATGCGAAAGTATACTTCATGAGCGCCCAAGTTTGATATTTATCATGATATAGTGCTCCGCCAACCTGAACAAGGGCGTACGTTTCGTTTATGCGGTATATTTGCAAAGGTGTACCTTTAACAAAGAGATTGTCTTGGTATGCTAGTAGAAGGACTTTAAAGCAATCAGTGCTACATAAAGCTTCTCTTGTTACCGGTTGGTGCAGTCCAGGACGTTTGTTGCTTCCACCATCGGATGCTGTTCAAGTTAGGAACCTGCGCTTTACACATCTGCACTGAAACACTTATTTGATGAACTATTGGGGGAATTTATTTATACAGTTTAAAGCATTGCTTATGCCAAGAAGGATAAATTTACTTAAGGGATATACTTGTTTCACACCCCTCAGCGGAGTATCACCTGGTTTCGCTGTCCACCTCTATCTCTTCGCTCTTAATGGATCTGCTAAAATTACATTACGCACGATCGAACGTAACGCCGCGCAGTTGAAGACCGCCTGCAGCAAGACTCATAAAATTACAAGCTGAGACTTGCTATAAAACAACCAATACGGCGTAGCTGTTTATTTTTGCAAGCACTCTTCCATTACGCCCGAGTTCTGTACTGACTTACCTACTGGAGCGTAGTAGAATGCATTTTCTACTTTATGGTTCCCGGTCTTTTTTGTAGTGAAGATTGTCTCAAAACTACTCCTGCGGTAAAGGGACATTAAGACATAAATTCGCTTAGAGCAAATATGTGTCACATGCTGTAGACTGAATATACGCGTCGACAGATACTCACATTTTCATTGCATTATGTGAATGTGTAGACCACATCCTGATCATTAACTGGTTTGGTGCTATTTGGGCTACCTTCTTCATAGCGTAGCACATGTCATTGAGGTCAGGAGGAAAGTTTTGTGATTTTACAAACCATGTTTCTCCGGTCATGAACACCTGGACACATGAAAGAAAATATAGAATTCGAAATGCGTAATACGAAACAAACCTGCTGCGAACGCATATTTCAAAGTTCAGGCTGTGTGCACTAAGAATTGGCGAGAACACACGCCAAAGAGAAAAAATGTGGTGGATACAATGTGACGACAAAAATTGCAAGTTTGGAAGTAAAAATAAATTAAAAACGGAATAGTAGTCCTTTATTCACGTGGGTATATAATTTCCTGCAACTTAATACGTGAGTGTGATGGATTGAAATGAAGATTTTGTGGTGGCAGTAAGAAGGCTGCTGTTGAGCAGTCATAAGCAGATTTATGGCGCATAAGCGGATATGGTTATCATGTCCAATTGATGAAATATATAAATGCTAATGCAGCCTGTACAAAGAAATTGCACTGTACTGGAAAGAAAACGAGCAAACCATGCATTCCCGGAGCGAATTTTCTAGACTACTCAAGTGCTGCGTTTCTGCTTCAAACCCAACCTGAACCAACCATCCCCAAAATATTGTACGCCACACATACAAGAGCTGTAATCTCAGCTTCATGCTTTTTGATGTGGATGTAATGTCGTGAACCACTCCAAAGCTTTATTTATTGTCTTCAGCAGCCGCGTGCACAAGGCCTATAACTGCCATTAAGACTCACGGAATGACCTTTTTTAAGCTCAGTGCAATCGAGAAGCGGCCTTACTATTTTCCTTGTCGTGCGCGACACGACAAAATGTATCTCGAACGACTGCTGCCTCTCGCGTAAACTTGCACAATGTGCCACGTTGTTCTGGCCATTGTGTGTGTTTACGTAGATGATTCTTTGTCTACTGTAATTTAGAACT
Organism: Amblyomma maculatum; assembly: GCA_023969395.1. Lineage (NCBI taxonomy): Eukaryota > Metazoa > Arthropoda > Arachnida > Ixodida > Ixodidae > Amblyomma > Amblyomma maculatum. The sequence goes on from JAJIZL010000111.1 coordinate 474,133, forward strand.
GCCGAGTGCAAGGGTATTCGCTGTTCAAAATCCGTCGAGCACTCTTTTTATCGCCGCCGCCGACTCGTTTAGTTGTTCAGTGGGCGCATGTCAGACCAATGAAACGTTAACGGCAGTGAACTTGAAGCCTTCTTGAACAGAACCTGCAGCCTTGTCACTACCGATCGACAATGATAGGTTGAAGCAACATATATGTTAGCAGGTATGTTGGCGTTTCTGGAGGGGCCATTAAAAAATTCATAATCAAGCGAGTAGAGAAACGAGAACAAGGACGGGGAGAGAAAGCCGGCACTCGATAGATGTTAACGCTGAATCATCCTGTATTTGAAAGCGGAAGATTCACTACAAGTTTCTCTGCGATTGCTCTTATGTCCTACAATGATGCGGTTCGCCGATTTCAGACAATCCTCCTAATCGAGATTTGCTGCGGTAACAAAAGCCCTAATTGTTTGACCTCCAATCAGTGACCGTAACTACTCAGAGTCCAATGACCGTTAGAAAGGCGATGGTCAAAGCCGTTTAGGCATATTAACATTAACGATAGCTCTTTGAAGGAAAGCTTAGGAAAGGCAGTCATGTCCTAAGGAACCTCCACGTAATTAAGCGTTATTAAGAGCAATCACGTGTGTGTGGTTTTTAAAGCCAAAATACTAATATAGTTCTAATGATCTGTAAGTTGACAATGCAGTATTATGTTACTCTCCCGAGCAAACTTAGGAATTACACTTTCCGGGGACACATTAGCCTTGATTGAGTTTGGCTAAGCATGCATGGACTATGTAAGCCTACTTACTGCAAAGCCACTTCTAGCATGCGCATGGGAACCTGCGCTTATCTGCTGCTTTTTTTTAATATGTGCAAGGCAATACTCGCAACTGAATAGGGCGACACTTATCCCCGCGCGCTGATGTTGTACCGGACGGGTTGCTTTGTGCCGCCGCGATATTATTTTTAAGGCTTTTCTGCCGCAAAGGACTGCCTGCAGGTGAGGAGAGCCAGAAGTTGCATCATTTTGATCTCTGACACATTGGTGCTAATGAAGAGTGGCTAAATCCATCTGCGGCAAGGAGAGGACCGATGGGATACATATTGGCTGTATGTATTTCATAGTTTTATAGTTTTATAAATAACTGGTCACTTCACACCAGTAAAATTAAATATGACCTAAATGTAAACATGGCTATCGGCATTTGTCGCTTTGGTGAAGTACCATGTGGGAACATCCGTAAGTTACAACTAGAGAGAGCATTATCTGATAAATGGAAATCTATGATCGCCATGCTGTCACTTGCCCACAAGAAATTGGCTGCTAAAACAAAAGCACCACCCTGGAACGCAAAAGCGCTGTTATGATGTGTTGTGTTCTGACCCAATTTTCTCCAAAACAGAGCTTGAACATTATATAAGAAATGCGGCCTGATACCAGTCTATTCATATATATTGCAGCAAAGTTTAGCTTATGAAATCAGGCGTTCCTATATTTAAATAATACACTGTACCTGACTGGCACGTTGTCTGATGTAGTTTCGTGGTGTTTCATCATAGGGAAGAGCCGAAATACTGATGAAAGTTAAAAGAACACATAGGTACAGAGGAAATGTAGGCATCATGCTTCTTCCACTTGGGTCCGGAAACCAGTAGAATGCGCACAAATAGTAAGGCAGCTTTTATATACATGGCAGTAACAAGCTATGCAAAGTGTTGCACTGAAAATGATTGCTGGAAATTTGGGAGAAACTGCGACCTCGATTACATTTAAATAACCCTGAATACGGAAGCTTTGACATTATATTCCCGACGCCTTACATGCTTTCCAACATCTGTTTCAGACGGCGTCGATGCTAGTTTCTTTTCACGTCATTTACGCAATATCTGAAGGAGACCAAATCTATTTTCAATTCTTATGCAGGCGCCTTTGAACTAATCCTCCTTCACGTGGTATGTTCTGCTCGTTTTCATATTCAAGAAGTGACTTTTGAAGCGGGAGCGCGTGGTATATAGTATTTCCTATTCGAAACTATTTCTTTGAACGCTGGAAATGCGTTCTATTCCTTAAAATAACAAACCTTGTTGCAGTGAGCTGTGAACTGCGATTATAACCTTCGAAATTTGACTGCATTATTATATTCAAGCAGGAATCAACTAATATGTCAAGGATTTGGGAAGCATATTAATTAACGACTTGCATTTCACATAAGCAATTATTTATATAATCTTTTCGTTCTACTGGAAAAGAGGTGCTTGTGCTTTCTTTTCCTCAAAACTGAGCTTTAAGCCTCCCCTTAGAGAAACAAAGTATGTTCTAAAATGTATTTCAAATATAATATACTTATTTTATAACTATTTTCTACTGTTTTTCCTATACTTAACATGTGCAATGCGTACAATACAAATATAGTAGGAGCCAAACACTGCATACTTTTTCAAATATGTTAAAGGTATCTTTTTGCCCACTAAGTGTATTTCTCACATGTTATAAATCCACTTTAAAATTTTGAGTGTCTTATGCACGAGTGAAAAATGTTAAAACATTAGATCGATAATGTACTTTCAAGGCATAACTAATTATCCCCATTTTTCATGATAGCAGAAAGTGTACATATAATATGCTAAAAGTATATTTCTTGCATACTTCCACTCCCCTCAGAATGCACTAGAAATACAGTGCACTTTTCTAAACGAAACCAAAATACAAAATATGCACCATACATAAACTCCTCAATGCTGTGAGAAGATAAAAACACAAAGTATCTGCAGAGCCGGCTAACAAGGAACAAAATCGGCTGTTATTCACTAATGTCCTAATAAAAGAAACTGCTTACCGCGGCGCGTAGCTACTAAGGCATCGAGAATAACCGCGTACGCCTAGGCTTCATCCATCGCGATTGTCGTCGGCTGGGCAATTCCCACTAATGAGACACAACACCTGTTACAGTATGCTGAGTGCGTATATTGTTATCCGAACCGAGTTAGCAGAAACACGTATAACTAGATTGCATTTCTTTATCAGCATTTATCACATTGTTACGCATGCTCAGTAAAATGAGGAAGTAAATAATTAAAGCAGAAGAAATGCTTTGTTTTGCAGAAAAGAAGACAGATGCATCTTTGGATGTTGATCCAAAGCCAGGCACTCTTTATTGAAGCACTTTACGTTCCAGCCCACGTGAGCCCATGTGCGCACTCAGAGCAAAACAATCCGCACCCGCTTCAACTACAACAGCCATGCGTCGGGTTAGGGACTTATATAGAGCTGGCACGAGATCCATGTCAGTTTTTATCACTTCTCACTCCGCGTTCACGACTTTTCAGACGTCTTCGGCATTCGCATGGTGCAGGCCCAATCTTGATAAGTTTCTTTTCATGATTCCGCACACAATCTCAATTATGTTAAGGTCGTCTCCATGCGGCGGCCATGACAGTGTCATGACGCCGAGTTTTTCTAAGCGAGCCTTCAAAGATCTGGAAGTGCGATTAGGGGAAAGGTCTTGTTGCTGATAGAATAAACTGTCCTTGAAAGGACTATCAAGGACGCGGGGAAGGAACTTTTCCTCAATAATTTTGACATATCCGTCCTAGCAGAAACAACCGGGAATCTGACAGAGGGGCCCGAGTCTCTCCTTGGGGACAACTCCACAGACGCTGACACTCCGGCGACAGCTTGCTTTTACGACCTGGGTGTAGTGAGGTTGATACTACAAAAGTAGACACAGATAACTTTTAAATCTGATTCTAGTCCCAGTTTTTCTGTGCAAATTCAGCTATAACTTCTGGGTTACACAAAAAAAGGCTGCTCAGTCCATTTGTGGCGAAGACAATAAGCAGTTTTTGAGCGATTGTGGGTGACATCCAACTGAATGCGAAGTTCATCATGGGCATGCTTTGCAATCGCGCAAAAGCAGTTCATGGCGTACCTGGTGAGAGCTGGATAGTAGACGCTTTGCTTCTGGCTCCACTTCGAAAAGAACGTGGACTCGTCGGTGAACGCCACTTGATACAAGTGGTCTACTGTCCAATGCCGATACTCCTGTCCACGTCACAGCCTTGGCGCCTTACTGGCAAGCGAAAGCAATGGTTTTTTGAGCCGCACATCTGTTTGTGAGGCCTCCTTCACGGAGCCGGTTTCGCACAAGCTGTTCACTTGTGTCCATGCCCACAATGTCCTTTGTCTGGACATAGGAGCTTCTCCAATCCGGCCTTCACCACGGAAGGCCTGAATATTCCTATTTACTGTTGCGCTTTTCACACCAACTTTCCTTGCAATCTCGCTTTGAGATTTTTCCGCGGTAGCCAGTGCTACAACACGCTGCTCGTTTCTTGTGCGATGCGTGGCGGCATTTGTCTTGCCTCTGGACAACTAATGAAGAACGTTTGAGGGGGCGACCGCAATTTACACACAACCGCAGCTGCATTATCACCAATAATGCCTTCGAGGTGCATTTTCCGGCTGAGTAAAAGCGATCGTCATGAGCTCCAACTTTATCAAAGATTTGCACGCCTTGTCTTTCGGTGCTCTTTCTCTCCTCCACGACGACACTGACATGAGACGAGGGTGAGGTGAAGAATATGGCCAGGGTTGCATCCCGTTAGCTGGAATAGCCTAGCAGACGACGATCGCAGACGATCGCATGCAGTTATCCTTGATGACGTCGCAGCTCCGCGCCGCGATAAGGCGCTACTAAGTAGTTCGGTCGACGCTCGCGCGGTACTGTTAAACAATTGACAACCTGTACGTGCGTGTGTAAGCCTATACGGCACATTACGGAAGCAATAGGCATCATGTAGCAATAGACGTCTTCCCTGGCGGATGTCAACGTGGCTCTATTTATGAGAATTATGTTTGAGGTATTTGTTCCTTAACCATTCTTAGCGCCGCAATCCGAGAGGTATTTAAAGTAGCATACCGCTGTCCGTCAAGTTAGACACTATTTGCGGCAGAAATTGGAGCTGAAGGAGTGAGTTGACATTCAGAAACTGAAGTTTCAGTGTCAAGCAGCACTCGAAGTGTTTCCAACACGAATTACGTTCATATGCAGAAAAGTACAATTTGAATACATTCCAAATATGATGACAAGATGGTCAGTGATATTCCAACATTGAGCCTGGCTGTATCCGTTACTCCAAATAAGTGGGCTAAGCTATGCTTTCCGCAACATACAACCCGTAGGTTTCTCTCCGGCCTAGTACACTTTGGTTCTCTGTCACAAATTGCTCGTCGAACAGCTGCCAGGCGCAAATCATGGAGGCATAGGGGCCACTTTATCCTTCCAGCAGACCTTAGTCAGCTTTAGACAATATTCACATTGTTAAGGTCCGTCAGGCCGGGCAAGGTTCACGTGTGGGGGATCGTTGACCAGCGAGAAAAAGCTCAGCGAGGGCAATAAAATTCAGTTAATTGCTTTAAAGAAGAAACACGAGCTAAAGAATAACATGCGTAATGAAATCCACATAAGTAATATGAAAAACGTCTGCACCTCTAAACGCGAGAAGGATCAAATTTACAAACTCGCCAAATTAAGCGAATAAACATCAGTATATCTTCATCTTACAGGCAGCAGTATTATGCGAGATTATCAGTTCAGTTCAGTCGTTCAGTCGTGTCCGACAAATCGTGACCCTATGGACCATGTCATGCCATGCTTTCCGGTCTCTCACTATCTTCCTAACATCACATAACTTTATCTGCAGCGCCTTGAGGATGCCATCTAACCATCGCTGCCTACCCCTTCTCCGGCGACCCTCGACCTTTATCAAATCTTTCTCCAGCGACTCCTCTCTTCTCATCATAAGACCAAAGTAGCTGAGCTTTAACTATAGAATTTGACCCTCCAATGAGCAGTCACGGTTTATGGTCGACAATATCGACTGATTTGATCTTCTGGCATTAAAAGGAACTCTCAAGAGTCTCCGCCAGCACCCCAGTTCAAACGCATCAATTCTTCGGCGATTAGCCTTCTTCACAGTCCAACTCTCGCCTCCATACATCACAACTGGAAAACCCAGAGCACGAGTTGTACGGATCTTGGTTGGCAGACTAATGTCTGCTCTTTACTAGGCGGTCAAGGATAACCATGGCTCTCTTTCCCAGAAGCAGGCGTCTGCTAATTTCATGGCTGCAGTTTTCTTCCGGAGTAATCTTGGAGCCCAAGAAGAGAAAATCTGTCACAGTTTCCCCTTCTTGTCCCTTGATGCTCCAGGGCTTTATAGGGCAAGACGCCATGATCTTTGTCTTTTTAATGTCCAGTTTAAGGCCAAACTGCTCACTCTCTTCCCGTACGCGCATCAGAAGCCTCTTGAGTTCCACTTCAATTTCTGCCATTAAAGTGGTATCATCCGCATATCTAAGGTTGTTAATACGTTTTCTAGCAATCTTCACTCCAGCAGAAGACTCATCCAGACCGGCCTTCCTCATGATATAGGTTGAATAGGCAGGGCGGCAGTATGCAGCCTTCTCTCACTCCTTTCTCAATCGGAAACCAATCAGTAAGACCATGCTCAGTTCTGACGCCGGTCTCTTGCACTTCATACAGGCTCTTGAGGAGACAGATGAGGCAAATTGGAACTCCCACCTCGTGGAGAGCTTGCCACAATCTGCGGTGATCTACGCAGTCAAACGCTTTCGCATAATCAATAAAGCAAAAATAGATAGGCTTCTGGAACTTTCTTGCTTTTTCCATGATCCAGCGAAGGTTGGCAATCTGGTCTCTAGTTCCTCTGCCCTTGCGAAACCCAGCTTGCACATCCGGAAGCTTCCGATCCACATACTGCTGCAGCCTACCTAGAAGGATTTTCAACATCACTTTGCTAGCATGCGAAATAAGCGCGATCGTGCGGTAGTCGGAACAACCTTTGGCACTGGCTTTTTTTGGCATGGGGATGTAAACTGACCTCCTCCAATCCTTTGGCCACTGCAGGGTTGTCCAAACCTTCTGACATAATGCATGCAGAATGTTAACAGCGTCATGGTTGAGGTTTTGAAGCAACTCAGCTGGAATGCCATCAATTCCGCTAGCTTTGTTCTTACCAAGGCTGGCTAACGCCCATTCAACTTCACTCTTCAGGATGCCTGGCTCGAGATCAGTAATCACAACCGTCTTATGTTGGGTTTGTACATCCGGGTCCTTCTTGTACAGTTCTTCTGTGTATTCCTGCCACCTCTTCTTTTTCTCTGAGGCTTCAGTGAGGTCCTTGCCTCGTTTCTCCTTTATCACGCCCAGCTTAGCACAGCAGCTTCCTTTGATATCTTTGATTGTGTTATACAGAGCTCTTGTGTTCCTTAATTGGCAGTTGTCCTCATCTGCTTGGCACTGTATGTTCAGGAAGGCATTCTTATCTCTCGTTGCTATTTTCTGAAAATCCGCATTGAGAACCTTGTATCTTTTTCTTTCCCCTATAACTTTTGCCATCCTCCTTTCCCCAGCTATTTGCGAAGCCTCTTCAGATAACCACTTTGCTTTCTTCAATTTCGCTTTGGAACTACCTTAATGGCAACTTCTTGTATTATATCACGAACATCAGGCCACATATCTTCAGTCTCTGAATCTTCTAGATCTAATTCTTGAAATCGATTCCTCACTTCCATAGCATATTCGGATGGAATTTGATCCAGATCATACCTTAAAGGCCTTCTAGGTTTCTGCGTTTTCCTCAATCGAAGCTTAATTTTGGCAACAAGAAGCTGATGATCGGTGCCCCAATCGACCCCAGGCCTTGTTTGTACTGCTTGTATAGCGCCTCTCTATCTCTGCCGGCAAAGAATATAAGCGATCTGATTCCTGTACAGACTGTTCGGTGAAGTCCATTAGTACAGGCGCCTCTTGTGCTGTTGAAAATGAGGATTCGCTATGGTCAGGTTGTTTTCTTGACAAAACTCTACTAGTCTCTGCCCAGCTTCATTTGGCTCACCAATACCAAACAGGTCTGTAATTCCGGATATTTCTTCACTCCAAACCTAAGCATTCCAGTCTCCTATGAGAAAAAGGACATCTGATGATGGAGTTCGGTCTAAAAGGCATTGAAGGTCCGCATAAAATCTCTCAACGTCAGCTTGTTAAGCAGTACTGTTTGGTGCATAGACTTAGATAACTGTTATGTTGAAAGGGTGACCTTGGATCCGAAGTGAAATCATTCGGTCGTTTTTGGGGTTGCACCCTAGCACTGCTTTGCCCACGATTCTGTTTACTTTGAGAGCGACCCCATTCCTTCTCTTGGATTCGTGCCCACAATTAAATACATAATGGTCGCCGGAGTTAAATTCTCCCATTCCGGTCCACTTGAGCTCGCTGATACCCAAGATATCAATGTTCAATCTGTCATTTCACGCTTGACGACATTCAGTTTACCTTCCGTCATAGATCTTACATTCCATGTTCCTATGTGATATATAACATCGGATTTTCCGGTCGCTTCCCGACTACATCCAAAACTGTGCATCCTTTCGGCTTTAGCCCAGCCGCTTCATTCGTCCTGGAGCTACTAGTAATTGCTCTTTGGTCATCCCCAGTAACATGTGGGACGCCTTCTAACCGGGGAGGCTCATCTTCCGGCGCCATATCATAATTGCTATTGTGACTTGCCATAGAGATTTCTTGGCAGGAAATACTGGAGTGGGTTGCCATTACCTTCTCCAGAGAATCACATTTTGTCAGAACTCTCGGCCGTGACCTGTCTATCTTGGGTGGCCCTACAAAGCAGAGCTCACGACTTCATCAAGTTTCGCAAGCCCCTCCGCCACGACAAGGCAGTGATCCATGAAGATTTTCGAAGTAGTGGATCTCATTAAATTTGAAATTTTAAGTTTATTAATACGTCTCGATCATTACCCAAAGTAGAAATACCAGCTGGTCTATGAGTGTAGCATTTTCCACAAGCGCTCATTGCGGACTGAATACTCTCGCTATGTGGTATATTTGTATCCAGTGAATGGAGATCTAAAGTAACGTGGCACAATAAGGGTCATTCACATCACCTAGAAGACGAGGGTTATCCTTTATGAAATATAATTTCGTAGCTATGTTTCTAATGTTGAATCAATATAGCACAGAACATTTTCAGTGACCATTCCAAAAATACAGGCCCTAGCTCACCCTGGGTCGTTCTTATGAATTTTAGGCCATAAGTAAAATCTTCAGCAATTGGACAAAGAGGATTCAGCGATTCCGTGGTTTATCTGCAATTTTGCCTGCTTTCAATAGACTATCTAGAAGACTAACGACTTTTTATTAGCGTTGCGATGTCGGATCAGAATCAAGGCATATATACATTGTGTCCTCCTCATCTAGAGAGCTTAGGACCTCACTAGTATAACGTCCCTGTTCAAAACAACTATAGTGCCTGCCTTGTCAGCTGGAATTATAACAGTTTCGGTGGATGTCACTAATTTTTTTAATTGCAAGCGATTGAACAGACCAGAAATTGTGCCGGATGGGCACTTAACCTTTATATGCATGTGAGATGCCAGCGACACCTCAATTATGTACATATCTAGATTATTATGTACACGTTACACTGGAGGAGCCCAGTGTTTAGACGACAGTAGTGTATTGTTTCTGTCATTTGCAAAGGAATGATCATGAAAATGCGTTGAGTCTCAGGCTGCGGGCAAACGTTTCAAGGTCTTCCACTACAGTAAATTCGTTGTTTGTAGCGGATGCGCGGCATACATTCAGCCCACGCGAAAATAGATTCCTTTCGGCGCAAGAGAGAAAAGCACTAGATAGGCTGAGAATACTAGCGGAAGGTGACGGTCGCGGATCATTTATGGTATCCGTTTTAGAAGTGACAGCGGAACAGTCAGGCAACAAGACTATGGACGTAGCCACATTACTGCGTAAATTTTTTAATGTTTTATCTTTTGCTATCTGTGCAGTCATTTTCTTTTCGTATTCCTTCAGTGGGGCTAACATACCTTCTTCAAGTATAAAAAAAAGCTTGAAGATCTATTCTTGATTTACTAAGCATTGTGTTCTTGTGACAATACCCATTTTGTTGAGGGCTGCATTATTTAGACTCAGTTGCCATATATCTTCATTTCTTGCGGAAATTTAAGACGTTGCTTGCTGCATAATAATTCTAAACCTACTTGATACGGTGGAAGCATGAAAGCTCTTTTAAAGGCGGGGTACCGATCTTCGAACGGACGCGTTTTTCAACTTCTTTCCTAATCTTAAGGTGGTCTCTTGATAATGCAGAGTTCACATCACCAGGTAGTCGGCGTTATTGCTGATTTAAGGACAGACTACATGGTAATTTCAACTCTACTTATTAAGGGAGAAAGAAAATATCCTCTATCGGAACGTTGCATTCATGGGTCTAGTTTTTTTTAATAATTTCTGCCATATCCTGGAGACGCCGCTCCCTTTTCGTCACGGCGAAGGAAGTGGTGTCTGCCTTGTGTGGTTTGGAACCTGGTGTGTCGGCAGCTGCCTCGTAAAGAGTGAGTGGCGCACACAGCCAGGAAACTAATTGGTACGCTGATCCAAGTGATGAATCCTAAACTCATTATATGGTCGTAGAAGTCGTTAGTAAGAAGGCCAAGAGCAGGATGCGCAGACAAGCGAAGTCGTCGTCATCAAGCACCACAACGATTATCACAGCGCGAATATCCCGCTATATTCGGTCATGCCATAAAAACCGATGAACAATTGAACGTCTTGAACAGGCCATTGAGCCACCTCCGTGTATTTTGAAAGCTCAGTACTGGGAGGGATTGAAAACGTCAGGGTAAAATCCTATTAGAATGTCATTGCCATTGATGTCAAGTAACGAAGCGCGCAAGACAGTTTGGCCAGCATCACTAAACGCGGCGATATTAGCGTACGCCCTCTTACTATTCAAGATGCAAAACTACGGCTGGCGAAATATACAATGCTGACATCGCCATCTGTGACACCGTTTTGTCTATGTTAATTAAGCCGACGACCAATGTCATCAACATAATCAGAGTGCCAACGAGACCTACATGCATCAAGCTGGCTTTCAAGTGTCACTGCCTACCATCTTATGTGAAGGTTGGGCACTTTCGTTCTAAATTCGACATTGCGTTCCTAAATCTTTACAGTGCAGGAAGTGTATGAGGATCGTCCACTTGTGTGCTGGCTTTATTGTCACACAGCGGTGTGACATCTGCCGCGCGACACATTGAAATGCGTGAACTGGCGCGGTACGTCCTCACAATTCTTCCTGTAGAGATTACTTCCGTCTGAAGGCCTATTGGCCGGTACTGAAGCAAGTGGTACAGGTCAATCCTACGCACAAAGAAGCTGCGGCTAAGTACGGTGACGTCGTTTGCACAGCAGAAGGGGTTAAATGGATTTTAAAAACAAACTCCCGAAACCACTGCAACTGCTCTGACTCCTCAAACAATGGTAGTATACCAATGGAACTCGATGCATCTGACGATAATGAACCTCTTGCACTAGAAAAAAACGTCGTCACTACTACCAAAGCCTCGTGTGCCCATCGTGGCGAGAAAGCTGCCCCACTCCAAGTGTTCAATGCCTGCCACTGATCCAGCCAAAACGCGTGTTCTGGACCATGGCCAAGATCTGAAAGTATCGCAATGCTCACGTCATTGATGAATGCGTGCTCTGCTTCCGGCCTGCGCACGCCAGCAGCGCCCAACGCACTGCAACTAATAGACGCACTGCATCCAGTTCCTTTCGCTCTATAATAGAAGGCATCATGACTCTGTCAAATATGCTTTTTCAAAGAAAGTAAAGCCAAGTTTTGTTTTTCAATGGAATGCCAGTGGACTCCAGTCCCGAGTTTCAGATATTCGGCAATATGATTCGAATGCCACTTTCCCAATTCGGTTATCTGTGAACTTAATATAACAAACATTTTGAGAATATTGCCCGTTATGAGGCATTCGCATCGTCAACAAGCAGCAAAACCAGCAAGGTCGTATTTTACATTCAACGTGAACTTACATATGTGCTACATTCGGTTCGTCTTAAAGAGAATCTATACGTTTGCATGTCAGTGAAGAGCCGGGACACCACGTTTACCCTTCGGGCTTTGTACCGGGGCCAACAGGCTGCTTCTACGCCGTAAAGGTGGATGATATGACGGTAGTAGTCACATCATGGCCATGGATAGTTATAAGTGAATTAAATGCTCACCACTCTGTATGGGCAGCTGTTAGGATGAATTTAAGAGATAGAAATATCGCATTCTTACACATCTGACAATTGCTTTCAGCGCCTTATCGACGGAACTCCAACTTACATTCCTAAAATGACTTGAGGCAGCTGTTTTGCATTACATTTGTTTCGGAATGCCTTATCAGCAGTATCCATTGGTTTTCGGGTGTAGAAACACAATGCACCGACCTACGTACCTACCTGACCATTGTGGGCCATGCCCCATCCCCTTCGTATTCATTGGACAGTTTTTTAGAGCCCTAAATAAGGATGTGTATAGAAAAGGATTCTTTAAAGGTTTTAAAGAAATATTTAAGGAGGCCATGGAAAAGGCAACCTGCTAGTTTACCTAGTCCAAACAGGAACCGACTTCGACATCCTGTTTCAACGACTCGATCACTTCGACAGCGGGCACCTCAGAGATACAAGACGCAGAGTAGAGTTCGCGCGCTCTAGCTAGTCTACCCCTTTGTCTGCATTGATGTTTGCAGTCTATATTAGCGATATATTTTCAGTATTTTAGTCAAACACTTTGAGCAGTAATTCTCATCTTTGTTTCCGTGCCTATATATAGCATATGCAGCCATTCGCAATTGTTTGCCTGATCGCATAACTGGGTACATGCACTTGCTATAACTTATTGGTTTTAACTGATCGCTCTATTAAAAACCACAGTTCCAAGGAGAAAAGTTTCCTTACTGAAACCGTGCGTGTTACCCCATGTGCTGGACGTTTCTGAAGCATGGTCTTGTGCCTATCAAGTAAAAATGTTACTTTCCGCTGGTCGTCAGAAATTGAATTACATTTTCAATCACCATAGTTTGAACTCCACTGTTTCCTGTGGTAACTTGTTTTTGGGAATTACCTTTGACTATAATGTGTGAAAATGATCAATGCCTCGCTTTCCTGGCAAACAAAATTGCAGGCTTATGGCCCTGTCATTTGTTCTCGTGTTTGTTTGTTCGGTATTGACTCATGATGTTTTGGCGTTAGGGATTGGAACTTAGCTCTGAAATTGAAGTTTCATAGTCTCGAGGAAGGCGATTTAGCTATAAAAGAATTGTTACACTTACCGAACGAGAATTAGGAAGCACTTCAATGATTGCAACACGTGTTTATCGAAAGGCCAGAGTCACTGTGCACTTTTGCTTCTGGCATCTGTGCGGGCATCAAGCCCCACCAAAATCACGGCGAACGAGGCGGGCGCTGTTTCCTTTATCTTCGACAGCTGCCGTAAAGCTCGGCTCTGGGGCCAAAGTCAACAAGCTCTCCGAGCTTTGCGCAGAGCATAGCGATGGCCTTGTTGTTGAGTGGCAGCAGAAGGTCCAAGTCGATGTAGCTGGCTGGGCGGTTGGCGATGAGAATTTCGGCGAGAGTCCTGACTCTAATTTCAGAATAGTTTTTACAGTCTATACTATATGGACAGTGGTCGCTGGAGTATGGCAGTAATAGCACATCCTTTCGTCGGGTTTTCTGTGGAATAATTTTTGTCTCAATGGTAGGATTAATGAAGTGTTAGTTGCGAGGTGGTCGACAAATGTCTGCGTATGCCTCAATAACTACTCGGGCATAGGGGATATGGGGCGCGCCTGTTCCTCGCCACGTCTCTCTTCCAATGCTCAAGGGAATTGCGCCGTCACTTCTTAGCGATTTTTTTAAAGATGGAGGATTCCAACAGGCATGTTTGGTACTCGCTATGATGGAAAGTATGTTCGTCGCGGTAGATATTTTGCGCGCTGCTGCTCGCGTTTTGATATTGGCGCGCTGATTGCCTTCAATGCATGCGTGCACAGGCACTCTGGATATTGTTGCTCTAATATATGCTTGAAATTGAGGCCCTCAAATGTTGATAATAAATCACCATCTATTTTATGTACTTTGACAGACTCGAGGTCACTCGTCTGCACACTTCACACGCGCGAAACGAGTCCGTGAGTCTGGGCTTGGAGTTATATGTAGGAAAAAAGTGTAGGATCCACTGCGCACATATAAGGTACTGCAAGCTCTAACTCCCATAGTGTCGATGTCACCGAAAATGGGCACTGCAGATGTATTCACCACGCGATGGGTGATATCGGCCCACGCCACCTAACGGATATACTTGGAAACACCAGTCTCGCTATTATTGGCATCGTTTGGGGGAAGTGTTGTCTCTGCTTTATCAGTATATGTGATTGTGGTAGTAGCCATTTATTTGTTCGCTACGCTGCGGCTATGCACTTTAGCAAACGCTGGCGTTGCTCCGAGTTCTCACAGCAAGGAGCCATATTTTGTTGCAATGGTCTGCCATCTGTCAGAGAAATTGCCGGGGCCCAAACACGGATGGACATAATTTTTTCAAGGGCGAACTTCTTTGTTTGGCGCTGTATGAAGTTCCTCTAGGATATACCGGCCAGCTTAGGTACAGCTTAGTCGATCATGTTTGGCGAGATTTACCTATTCAGCATTCTCTGCAAGCAGGTTCATACCGCTTTGCGCGTACAGCTCTTTGGGATGTGTGTGTTTCGGCAGACCAGTGACAATGCAGATGGCTTCCCGGTTAAGATTGTCAAGGATGTCAGACTGTCTTCATGTGATGATATGAAAATTGTACCCATACATGATTCGGAATTTGATAAGGGTTGTAATTATTTAAGCGTGTCTGCGTCTCCTTTGTATCCCAATGGAAACTTCATACATTTGTTACCTTATGCCGCTGGTGCATTTGCGCTTGAAACTAAAAGCCGTCATCTTTTCTGTATGGAATGCGTGAGAAAGTTTCCAATGCCGAAGCGTACTGGCTAATATTCGTGCCATACCTTGTCAAGTTTGGGTTTGTTTTCGTCTGTTTTTTATTCAATTTCTGCATTCTCATTGCTTGATTCTTGTGTTATGAATGCGGCGCCTCACATTATAGACGGACCCCGTGGACTGGGTGGCAAATGTTTCTGTCTGCAGAGACTTTATGCTGAGAACGGACCTGTGAATATTCTGTGCGGTAATTTTGGTTTTATATTTTTTTGTGACTACATGTTAAAATAAAAGCATTTAAATATGTCTTTTAAAGTTACTCTATCCCTAGTACATTTAGTGTACTCTTTTTTTACAGCCGTGCAGTCCACACGCTAAAGCCGCATCAATCAATGGTCAATATATTTGGGATGTTTTGATGGCGGAACTGCCACTGTTGTTAGTTTCAATTTAATTTTTAAAGTATATAAAGTGCATTGGCGTCATGGGCCTCGTTTTGTTTCCATTGGATTCGACGACTGACTTCGCGTGGTTGCAATGTAGTGTGTATACAAACGCTGTATACATACGCTGTTACAAACTGTCATCCAGAAGAATGTAAATGCAGCATTTTGATGTGATTTTATTTTTACGTTTTCTCCTGGTTCATTGCAGGACTAAGTCTTAAAGAAGTTGATACGACAATTTTCTGGGTCCCTTTGCGCTTTCAAAGTTCCACCAAGTAGCACAGTTCAGCCCATAATTTACACGAACATGGCGAGAACGTCCAAAAGTAAAGCGCCTTGATTTGATGCATTTACGTTTCTGGCTATCGGTTGGGTAAGCTCATGGCGTCGTGCACATACGTGACGCCGCTATAGTGCCATGTACAGTGTGTCACCTATGACACGTGGTGTCGGTGTGCGCTTCGAAATTACAAAATTGAGCTAACCTAATAGCATTGGCAAAGGCTGTGGTAAAACGCCTGATCATAACCGCAAATGGACGCCTTCTTTGCAGTGAAAATCTGCTACCTTTACGAACCGTAAGTGCTCCTATATTTTGTGGGAAAAACTACCACATATAAGCTCCCGCTGCGTGCCATAACTACACGTTTTGTAGAGTAAGAATTACCCAAAATCCGAATAGTCAAGCGATTATAGGCATTAGAAAAATGCCAACTCCGGTCCAACGTTCCATCGCTGCATGCCTGATTAAATACGAAGGTACGTTTCTTTTAGATGATAAGCTCCTTATTTCAAATTTAAGTTTATTGGTCGTCATAGCTGGCAATTATGGCCGCATATATGTAACGCTTTCTTAAGATCATCGGTTTAAGGAATGTACGATATTTATATGTATGGTGTTATTATAAACTGCAAATATCTGGCGTGTATATATTTCATGAAAATTATTCACGTGACTGACGCGTTGTCCGGAATAGTTTCGACGTATTTCTTTGTAAGGTGGAGCCGAAATACAGATACAGCAAGCAGAAGGCAAAATACAGAGGCAATGTGCGCATCTTGCTGCGTCTACCTTGGTACGGGTTTCAGAATAATACTTAAAAAAACGTGTAGTAGATTTCATTGTCATGGCAATGCCAAGATAAGCAAAATATTGTGTAAAATAGTGGATATAAAATTCTGGGAAATTAATGCCACAACGAGATTGAAAATACGTAGTCTTTCAGTTTTCAATATATTTTTCGTGAGGTGGCCAAACCCGGTACATATGATGCCTATGAATATAAATTCAGAATGTGTGCGTATCGTCACACTGACCATATCTGTTCCTACTTCCACCCATGAAACATTTTCTATTCCTCGCGTATCTTATATGCGGACCTTTAATATTATTTCAGCGGAACGAATTGAAATTTTTTTGGAGCACATCGAGAAATGTTTTTTTTCTCGCAGCCTATATTTCAGAGCAAAAAAATCATTATTCGTTAGTAATAAATCAGAAATTTTCACTTTAAATCCAGTGCCTCCGAAATATAGCTCCATCATTCTGTTGCAGAAGACAGGATAAATATGCATCCCACTGCGTCAGTCTTTTAGCAGAGCTGTGATATATTATTATTAAATGCAATGAAATGGAAATAAGGGTAATTATTCGTCGAGAGGATATCCGCAATATTTTAAATAATGTATTCAATGTTCTGAGAAATGCGTAACGAGGCTCATTGTTTGATAAAACAAATTGGATTGTGAATTCTGCTGATACCTGACGCCAAAGATAATAATTAATTGTTTGTTCTGGGGCTAATATATGTAATGCATGAGCAATATTAGAATTCTTCAATTATTTGAGGACATCAGGGTCACTGATGTTTCAAAAAGAAACAGTTAATTGCAATCGTTTCTAGCAGATAACTTGTAAATTTACCACAAAGGTAAATTATAAATTTCACAGTTATGCCGGATGCTTCAATTTGTTACATCACTTTGCTATAGTCCGTCCTAATACACTCTTTCAAAGTAAGCATCGCTACATTCTGTACAAAAAATCTTTCAAATTCTTTCGCGTATATAAAACCTGCTCAACCCCTCAAAATGCCGTGGTGTTGTTGACACCGTCCCTAGTTCGTGCTTTGAACCATCTCGATTGATTGATCTGTTTATTCTGCTAGGTAAGGGCCTCGTCAAAATGTCAAAAAGCTTGAGACATTTTATTCTCATTACTCTATTGGGCATCGCTTCGAACGCATATCGAGTACGCGTAATTTTTTTGTAGACAAAAACCGTCATTTCCTGACTTCATGCCGTGAGACTAACAGATATGCAGAAAGTGTCCTACTAAACAGCTAAGAAAGAAGTCCCTTGATGGTTTGCATACTGCTAAGCGAGGCTCCAGTAATTAGGCATATACAAAGCTCTAATAGGGGACCAATCGAAAATCATTTGCAAAACTGATCATTATCACATCCTCAGACAATACAATCAACATAGGGAAGTACCGAGTAGATCCTGTTAAGAGGCGCTGCCTTCTGCTAAGGTTTTGAATTTCACTGGCATCACCTTCATTTAAATGAGCAGAGTAATGAGGTCCAAGAAGAATGCAGTCACAAAAATCTCGAAAATCTCTAATGCTGTGACCGAATATTCCTTATAAAAAGGCCAGGGCACAGGTGGATACTGCACGTGCTTACCTCTCAAATGACTATTTTATCGCTTTCACATGAACTCACTATTCTGCAGGCAACAAGTTACCACCTCCGTCACAACCAAGATCTCAAGGCTGTAGGTGCTGACATAAGTAAACGGAGCACGTTTTTCTGTTCAAATTAAAATGACGCCTTTTACAATGAAGGTAACAAAACAATATTTCTCCTAACAAAAGGACATTAGCATCTACTACCGGTTCGCTTATACCCCGACTGCCAGTTTCAATTAGGCGACGCGCGAAAATCATTTGAAGCAAATAGCGTACTCCGTTTACTTTTGTCTGCAGGGATAGATTAAACTCATTTCATCATCATTATCATCATCATCATCATCAGCCTGACTATACCCACTGCAGGGCGAAGGCCTCTGCCATATTTCTCCACTTAACCCGGTTCTGTGCTAGCTGCATCCACTTGACCACTGCGAACTTCTTAACCTCATCCGCCCACCTAACTTTCTGCCGCCTCCTGCTACGCTTTCTTTCCCTTGGAATCCAGTTTGTTACCCTAAGCGACCATCGGTTATCCTCTCTTCGCACTACATGTCCTGCCCATGCCCATTTCTTCTTCTTAATTTCCACTAGAATGTCGGTAACGAGTTATTTCTCTGACCCACTCTACACGCTTCCTATCTCTTAATGTTACCCCTATCATTTTTCGTTGCATAGCCCTCTGGGGCTGGCAGTCTTCTGGCAGTCTTTTCAATTGTGTTAAAACTAGTATTTCGAACAAAATTTACCTACATGTGAGAAGAGACGATGCATTTATTTTTTCTACTCGTGTACACTTCACATATCAGTGTTGCTAATATTTACTGCCGTATATATTTCCATTCACTAAAACTGTGTTTCTGTATCAAATATAATGTTTCCAATGCACGGTTATTTCCGAAGTTTTAATCACTTGTGATTTGTAGATGTTATTTAAAATATTTGCTTCTACAATTGTTTTATGAAATATCAATCCTGTATTGCACAGTATTTTTACGTATATATCCCTCAATTATATCTACGTTAAATATTCAATTCCAGCATATTACAAAGAGCTGTGTGAGTTAACTGAGCTCCGGTGTTTAGATGCTTGTACCGGGGTGCCCAGATGAAGTAAATGAAGGTGCCAAAAGATTATATGTCCTGGTTAGTGCATATTAAACCACGCGACTATAGTCACGTGCCCAATTACGCATTATTATGAGGTATTCAAAGTTACAGGTAGATAACTCTTCCTGCTTTATTGTGTAAAGTAGTTCCAAACACTTTTGCTGACAATTTTTGTTCACTCTAGCGTGCTTTCACCGTGAGGCGAATTTGTGTACATTAACAAAGGTATTTCGTCAAGGACACTAAAAACCGCTAACTTGACAGTATAGATTTATTTATGTAAAATTATACAAATTTTCTCCCGTATGGAGCGCGCTGGAATTCACCTGTGACTCTGTCATTGAAGTAAAAGTGCAGAACATTTGCCGGAAAATGGTTTGTTGTCAACAGAGATTTACATCTCAAATATTTGCAATACACATTCGCAGCCGTTCTGTAGCCATTGTGTTCCTTTTTCGTGGTTGCTATGTTGTTTCTGCGCGGGGTGTGCAGCTGGCCAGTAATCTGCGGAACTTGCTCCGCTTTTACGCTCCTTTAAAACAAAACTAGACTTCTCATTTGCAAGGCCACGTTTACGGCGTGTACGCCTCCACCACAGCCTTTCCTGTCGCGGTTGTTTGTTGTATCTGAGATGCGTTGGCGTTGCCCTGAGCCATTTGGTAGCAGTGCTACCCACATTTTTGTAAGAGCGCTTGCAATAAAAGAGCTCATCACTTGCCAGCATTAAAAGGTTGGCTTTGCGGCTGCAGTTTCGGACTTTCCTAAGCGAATGTGTACTACCCTGTTACTTATTCACTGGCACCTTAATTTCTGCGTCTATTCTCTTACCCATGATAATTGTTATCTATACAGCCGTCAGCTGCTGGGATATGCGAGACTCCATGACAGAGATATAATGGCTTATTTAACCAAACCTTATGAGAATACCTGTAATCCAGGGATAGCGGTTCTGACTATGGATGCATGATTACAATGGGTAGCTTTAATATGCTACGAGAAAGATTTTCTTTCATTGCTGCATCTACTCTATTCTACGCGATGTAATCTCGAAAACTCTGACTATACGCCTGCACATCCCCATATCGCATAAACTGCTATGTAGCCAAAACGTTTCAGTTCCCTCCGCGATATGTGTCACATTCTCTCTCTATTACTCCCGTTCTAAAAATGCAATTGCTTACATCGAGGACAATCCTAAAAAAACTATCAACGACAAACAAACGCGGCAAGTAACTGAAAGCCGCACCGAGTTCACCAAGACAGCACTTGAGAAACCCAGACGGGCTCGGAGTTGCGTCGCCGGCGGCAGTGCGCTGTTCTTTTTTTTTTGCGAGAGCTACACTGCGCTAGGTTCTCAAGCTGTCGGCGTGTTATGGTACCACATGACTGTTGCCTAGCAACTGTCACGTGGTGTAGACCAACAGCTGGTTTAGGAGTTCGAGAAAGAAAGATGAAGAGTGAATAAAGGGATGAAGAGACAGAAAAAAAGAATAACAAGAAGAGGAAGAAGAAGAAGTAGAAGAAGAAAAAGAAGAAAGAATAAGTTAAGTGAGAAGTAAACGAAAAGAACAAAATGACAGATAACTCCGTAGTTTATAAGAGGCGAACTACAACAGCGAGTTACTAGGACAGAAGGTTCGTTCGAAAGTTAATTGTGACGGCAGCAGATTAAATCCAGGTTTCCGAAGAATAATTGCCTTTCTCTCTACCACTAGGTTCAAGCCATGCTTAAAGCTCCACAGTTTGTTTCGTTTCGTTCCGTTGGCGCTTGAGAACTAAATTTGAGGTGCTATGCCCTTACAAAAATGCATGTTGGGTGTCTATAGAAATTCGAATCAGATGTGTCAACATACGCTGTTGAAACTCTATCGATAATCAACAGCGTGCCGTTGGAGGTGCCGTGTTGACCCCATGTTGAGGTCGTTTGGAATAGTGGCCCATGTGTTTCTTAAGAGCGCTTTTGGAATTCGCGCCACTGAAATTCTGTTGATTTCAGGCTCAAATGCTTCAGAAACTCTGCAAGTGACGCTTTTTGATTTTCTGCTACCTTTCCACTCCTGAACAACAGAAAATATTACACGACCATCGGTTTGCCAGGAGCAGACACGAGGTGATTTTCATTAATGCAAAAGTAGTACAGTACATCTCCTAGCTGCGATAAGTCACCACATTCTATGTTCTGCCCGACCAATCAACAATCCTGTCTGATCAGTGCTGGTTAATGATAAGCATAGTGAGGCTTAAAAGAACAAAACAGATCTTGATCTTTTAAGCCCCATTATACTTACTCACTCATTAACCTACACTAAACTGACCAAATTGTTGATTGGTCGAGCAGAACATAGAATGTGTTGACTGACCGCAGCAAGGATGTGTGCTGTGCTACTTTTGCATTAATGTAAACCACCTCGTGCCTGCTCCTGGCTAACCGTTGATCACGCAGCATTTTCTGTTAATTCGCAGTGGAAAGGGAACACAGAATAAAAAATGCGCGTTAATGAGAAAGAAAAAATATGCATCTTTGGTGAACCCATAACATGAGCTGGGTTGTTTATTTGCTTTATTTAAATTCATGTGCGAGGTATGACGCCAGGCTGTTCTTTGCGTAAAACGCTGATACGTCCGGGAACTGCTCGCATGTGATGCTGAAATAAACAATATAAATCATAATTAAGTTGCGGTATATACTAACCTAAAAATAGAGCAAAGGCATTTGTGCGCTGCTCCACGTCATAGCTCAAAAAATTTCTTGTCTAAAATGAGTTGTCAATGTCTTTCACTGCTTAGACGGCATCGACCGCTGCCTCCACAGCTCGGCAGCACTATCACATCGTTCATTTCTCCCTGATAAACAATATATGCTGCCGTCAAAGATCCCATTGTGAATATAAATAGCAAAGCGCAGGTCACAAGCATTACCACCCAGAAAACTTGAAGCAAAATTACCAACTATAGGCTCTAAAATGAGTGGAAACAAAAACAAACACTGCAAAAATGGTGGAGCTGCACAGATTCAATAATCCACAATGTGTGACAGAGGCATATTAAGATCTCGATAATGTGTCCGTCTCAGCGCGGGTAGCGTATCGAAAGAGTACAGCACTGTGCCGAACAATCCGTCAAAAACGGTCACCGGTTAAAAAAAAGAAAGAAAATGTCGCCATCCCAGCTGGCATTCCATCGGCCCCAGCGTCCGCGTAGAGACAAGCCTCGTTCTCTCTCTCTCTCTCCGCCTCCTTTTTTTCTGACGAGGCTGGTTTGCCTGCTAGAAATATTTACATGCGTGCTTCACCTTGTAGCACACACTGCACAAGACTGGCACAAACACGAATAGGAAAAAGTAAAACACTCACCAAAGTGCAGACGCTCCCTCCGCCCGCGCCGGCTTTTCGCCTAGAATCCAAAACGCCTGCGACTGTTGAACTTCTTAAACACGTCCTCCTTGCGCAGAAGCTGCCGCCCAAGAGCGGATTCCTCCGAATACTTAAATGCGTACGTTCGCGCTCCAATTTGAACAAAACGATCTTCGTGATAATCACCAGCGAAAAACCTACATACGGTGCTTCGCTCACAGTGCAAGTTGCGACCACGGTGGCGGGAAAACGCCAACTGAACTGACACATCGCCGCACTCAGCGTACCCGCGTCCGCGTGCAAAAAAAACGGGGCGCAGAAGAACAGCTTCAGTGAAAAGGGGAGCCGCCGCTCCCGCTGCGCGAATCCAGCTATGCTGCAGCCATGGTCATCTCCGTGAAGACAAACCACGGAGAAGGCAGAGAGCAGAGACCCAGCGGGAGCAACCCCTCCCCCCCCCTTTTCCCCCCAGCCGACAGGAAGTAACCCTCGACCCCTCCGGACATGCTGGCGCCGTTCGCGGGCACGGGGGGAAGATGGGTATAGACAGGAGCAAGGCAGTGGCCGAATGCTTCTTTGAAAAGAACAGTCGCCGATAGAAGACGCGTGCAATCCTGTCTTTTTTTCTTTTTATTTCATACGCGAATGTTTTTGCTATGCGTGTTAACTCTATAGTATGCGTGGGATCAATCCGTGATTATTATAACTCCTCAATGTGTAAAGTGACTTCATTTTAGCATGGTGTCCACTTTAAGAAAGGAAGGAAAAGAAAAAAAATAACAGTAAAATTCTCCAAAGACATACAGCGGTGGAGGATTCCAGTACAGACTGCACCTCATTTTGCGGCAAAAGCTACGGGCAAAAATACCTAGGCTTGGGCAGAATGTCAGACCCTGAAGCATATATATAGTGAACTTTTCAACTGGTTTAAAAAAGCTCTGTCCTGCCCTACATGGTAGGTTCAATCTAGGATCCTGTTGGTTAGTATGATGACTCCCTGAACTTGTTTTATGATAATTATAATATATGTCCTACCACTAAAGTTGCCTTCTGCGACATACAGAAGCTGATCCGTTACGGATTCTGATTGACATTCAATGATGCATTTGCATTATTAGTGAAGGCTTTCCCATCATGAAGTTTTTAGGGCATATTTTCACTGTGTTGCGAAGCTTGAGCTAAGTGTGCACCGTTAATATGTACTTTTATATAACATGAACGAGCACGCAACTGCATGCTGCTCTTATATTTCTCTTTGCAGAATGTGGCCAATAGTTGATTACAAGTGAGACCAAAAATTTATAACGAAATTGTCACATCATGTTCTTATCAGTGGTGCCTAAAACTACTTAAAAACATGGGTCAGCATGAACAGTACACGCTAATTGTTCGGGAACGTTGAAAAGTGACAACAAAAAGCACATAGAAAAAATAGCACAAAAAGTCTATTGGGTAGAACACAATGAAAATTCTGTTGGCCCTGTAAAGATTGCACTCAGCTGGGGTTGAATGTCTATGGAAATTCAGTAAATTCAAAAGGCGGTCAATAGACTTTTGATGCGCGTACAAGAAGAGAGTGAGAAGTTTGGACTTAAACTGAACATTAAAAAGACAAAGGCGTCTTGCCCTATCAAGTCCTGGAGCATCAATGGACAAGAAGTGGAAGCTGTGACAGATTTTCGGTTCTTGGGCTCCAAGATTACCTCGGAAGGAGACTGCAGCCATGAAATTAGGAGACGCCTGCTTCTGGGAAAGAGAGCAATGGTTAGCCTTGACCGCCTAGTAAAGAGCAGAGACATTAGTCTGCCAACCAAGATCCGTATAACTCGTGCTATGGTCTTTCCAGTTGTGATGTATGGATGCGAGAGTTGGACTGTGAAAAAGGCTGACCGCCGAAGAATTGACGCGTTTGAATTGTGGTGCTGACGAAGCCTCTTGAGAGTTCCTTGGACTGCGAGATCAAATCAGTCGATATTGTCGACCATAAACCCTGACTGCTCATTGGAGGGTCAAATTCTAAAGTTAAAGCTCAGCTACTTTGGTCATCTGATGAGAAGAGAGGAGTCGCTGGAGAAAGATTTGATGTTGGGAAAGGTTGAGGGTCGCCGGAGAAGGGGTAGGCAGCGAACGCGATGGTTAGAGGGCATCCTCGAGGCACTGCAGATGAAGTTATGTGATGTTAAGAAGATGTGAGAGACCGGAAAGCGTGGCGTGACATGGTCCACAGGGTCACGAAGAGTCGGACACGACTGAACGCCTGAACTGAACTGAACAATAGTCCAACAATAGAGTTTCAAAACTCATTTTTGTAAGGGATTGCTTTCTAGATCTTGTAATGTGAAAAACAGCATTAGTAAGCAAATTTATAACAAACGAGAAGATTGCGCGGTTCGGAGAAGCACTTAGTGCACTATTAGCTCTTTGAGATATTGCTGGCCTGGCAACGCATGGGCGTGACGGCCTTTTATAAATTTCTTGCCTTCGAAATGGCTATGCTTTTGTCAGCCCTTTTAAAAAACTCTCGAACTCTCGATTTTGCAAGAATCAGCCCGTTTCACTGATGCATTGTGAGAGGAAAAACTATTTCGGTAGTGTTTTTTAGCTGATTGCTCCCGTGTTGTACTATAACCATTGATTTATGGCGTTTCAAATGTTGCGTGCTTTATAAGGAGTCTACTTTCACAACCCTATTGCAAAAGCCAGTGCCACTGGGTCACAGCACCCCAGCGCCATTCCTGATTATGGTCCCAGTATGACGCTAGAAACTGGGCGCACTGGGACGCGGCATACTGGCACGCTCCGCACTGGCGGCACTGTTCGCCCGGAGAAAAAAAGCGTGGGATCCTTCGAAACATTTCTGCCTTTTATCTCATGACCCGCATTTATAAGGTCGGAACTTCCATGTTTCGCAGTTTACAGGCCATTGCTGCCGCTCTAACAATTGCAGCTTCTTGATCATTGGAGCTTGCTGCCTGTTCTCATGACTTGCAACTAATGTTCTGGGTGTTATGCGCGCTATTTTGTGCACTTGAATCATTTTATCATGTGGAGTTTGACATCGCTGGCAAATTTACGAACACCGGCTCTTGTTTGGTGCTCTTCAACCGTGGGCGTAATTTTCGCTGAACACGGAGCTTTAGTAGAAGCCTTCAAGGAAAAAAAGTGCGACCAAGCTTCAATACCGGCAAGCGCCGCAGCGATGACCCTAATTGCGTGTAACTAAACCTTATTTGTATGTAAACATTACGGGAAGCGTTGGCGATGACCGAGGGCTCGGCTGCTTGATACGCAGAGTAAGAAGGAGCGCAAAAGCTTGAGAAACACGCCAAATATTATTATTACAAGCGCTGTATGTTGTTGCTTTTTCTCTCATGGGCCCATCGCTCGGTAAACTACTCTCTTCCTGGTTTAAGTTTTCTTTCTGCTGTTTATATTGGGCCGTGGTGCAGGCTACGCTCGCCTGCGATTGAGCCCGCATTGAACATTTTGGCAGTAATCATTGTGTTAGAGTGCCCTTAAGATCAGCTGTGAAGTTTGTTACGCATGGTAGCCTACATTATTAAATTCCAGTTTTAGTTGTGCGTTAACCACAGTGTGTCATGAGATATCAGAGGCGCGGCGGTCGTTGTCTCTCTCGAAACGCTCGAAACGACCTATCGAAACATGGAAACTCTAGAAAAACGATACTGCCTTTGTTTTCTTACAGGTGCGCAACGACTTGGCAGCAAAAACTGCTTGCTTGAACCATATTGGTCATATGCGCCCCGATGGTCGATTGCGAGTACGCTGTTTCCATGTTGGCCCCTGAGGGATGCTACTCCGGCTGACGCCGCAGGCCGCACCGGCTATACTGGGGCACTGGGACCAGTGCGGCCCCAGCGCACATACAGCGCTTCTCCCAGTGCATCGCGGATGCCAGCGACACACCCAGCGTCAAAAAGCTAATCCCACCGTTTTTGTCCCATCGTACCAGTACAACCAGCGTCTTCCCGTTACTGCTCCAGTGAATATCGTAGAGCTCGAGCGTGCTCAGCAGATCCAGTGCAAAACCAGCGCGAAAATATCACTGGTCTTGCACTGGAAGACGCTGGGAGACACTGGGTTTTGCAATAGGAAACTTACTCAAGAATGTCCACGGAAACCCTTCTCCTAGACACGGCATTACAGGAGCACTGCAAAGAGCACTGTAAGTAAAAAAAAATATGTGAAATCTTTCATTTCGTCACAGTCCTTTAGGCACTAAGCCTACCTTTCACCCATGCTATTTATTGTTACTGGCACTCTCCATACATCCTATAGCAAATAAAGGCTAGGCCAGTCGTGGCCAGCAGAGCGTTCTCTCTCAACGAGTATGTGTCTCACGGCTCCGTCCAACCATATCGTAACACATATAAACGCAGTTTAACGATCCCATGTAATATAACATGGTTCCAGAAGCTTATCTGCATCGTCCCCACAATGCCTAAAACCAGCAAGAATGGCTAACGTATTCACTCAGCACCACTGCACTTCGAGCAGGGTGGAATACTCTAGACTGCATGGGACGAATGGCGTGCAGTATTCACTTTATATCAACTGGCTTTTAAGTACAACCTAAGGTCAAAATTTGTATGTAAGTCATTGCTGCTTGATGTAGTTCGTCAGTATGCCAACTCACATTGCACCGACACTTCCTGCAGCTCAGGCTCCAGAAAACCAATTCAGAACCAGTGAAATGTATAGTAGATAAAACTGACGAGTCATATCGTTCCTACCAGAGTATCGTACAGGCAGCACCTTCTTCAACTCGAGCGTCTAGACGCCAAGTCGGACAGTTGAGGATATTTGTAGTGAGCTTAAACGACTAGCCCAATAATGCAACTTCGGTGCGACAGATTCATTGGCGACCACGTGATAGTTCATCTGCGATAGAGCGCTTATTTTTTGTTCGTTTTTTCCCATACTTTCACTGTTCTGCAGCGGAAATAACAAAGAAACATGTGACAACTCCTTAACCAGTGATCAGCAGCCAAAGGTGAATGCCGTTCACGTGCACAATCGTAAATATTATTGCTGGGGACCATCCACTCACCTCAGCAGGGCCTGGAGTATGGGAAAAACTCTTGGAATAGCAGCAACTTCAGCCATTTCGGTCACATATGCAAGCTGAAAATTGGGCTATTAAATCTATCGTGACTCCGAATGCTTTATGAGCATCCTGAATAAGACTTCTGGAATACTTATAATGCAGCTGCTTGACTGCGTGCAATGTCACTGCCGATGCGACAATCTGGAAAGAAATTGTAGGTGTGACTCATACAAGGTGACGTTCTAGTTAGACATCAGTTATGATGCCACCAAGATTGGAGAAGAGATAATCAAGCAGTCGCCGTGAAGCAGCCACGAAACTAACCACAGGAAAAGCTACTACATGTGTAAGAAAGGGATCCCAAATGGACAATGACTGTCAACTCACCTTCGCTGCAAAAAACAGATTCTCCCTTTAGATGTCTACCGGTGAAGAAGCCACTGAAGCTGATACTACTCAGGTTGCATGCACTACACTGTGCTTCCTATTACGAGTGAAGGTCATGCTAGCAACGCCGAAACCCTTCAACGCAACTGCAAGAACCACGTCAGGATGTACTATATGACTTTTCAAGGCATATTTCAAGGTATTAGATCGAATAAGAGACTTTATGACATCACGTGCCCTGCAGGAGCAGTGCCGACACTTCTTGATACAGCTTAATGGACGCGGACAATAGAAGGGACACAGAGCACACACGGCCGCTCGCCCAAGCATCCACATTAGTGCCGACAGTTCGTGCCCGCAATAAAGAAACAAGTTCACTCGAGACACGGGGAAAGCAAAAAAGAAACACACGGACGAGAATTATGCAATCATATGGTAGTCAGAACACAGAGAATCGACTCATTTTATAGTGGTAATAAAATAAGATCGAATCATCTTTCCCCTAAACAGAGAACATTGCTAATTTATGTGATTACCGAAGTAAAAATTAAAAGAAAAGACAAAGTACCATCCCCAATGCTTTCCTTGGCCTCGTCGACTGCCGGCTTCTTTCCTTCATGGATGCGCATAGAACCACGAAACCTCTTTGCAGCGCTTACAAGACATCATTACCACATACCCGATTAAGATGAGTTCGTTGCAAGCCTGATTATTTCCACAGTCTCGTCATTTACCCGAAAGTGCAAGTTGGCAACTGACTATGAGAGACCGAACTTCAAGGTCTTTCACATTCGCAACACCCTTGGTCTGCTACCATTTCCTTTGCGTTGCATTTGAGCATGCGACAGCCCATAAGCTGTTCTACAGGTCATTGACTACGTATTTAAATGCCAGGTCTTCGTGAAACCGTATATTAACTATATACTGGTTGCTTCCCATAGGTCGGAATCTTCATTTTGGAACTCTTTATCACCTTAGCTAGCCAAAACAATCTGATGAGGTGGAGGACCTCGCAGTGCAGTAGTAAGGTGTTCTACTACTGTGCCCAACAATGTGGGGCGAATCCCGGATGCAGCGGCTGCTTTTAGTTGAAGCAAGCAGTAGGGTCCCCGGGTGTTGCGCGATGTCAGTTTACGTTAAAGAACCTCGGGTGGTCCCAGACACTTCTCCTACAACGCCTCTCATAGGCTTACAGATTCGAGATGTAAAATCCCATAAACCAAAACAACTAAACCACCTAACCAGAGGCAGACGACTTTGGTCGTTATGTCATCACATGCTGAGGTCACCAGAAATCTTTGCCTATCTGAAGACTGTCAAAAGTCAAATCATTTGAAGCCATTTTGATTCCATGAAACAGGTCAGAAAAGAAAAGATGTGTATGAATTGTGACCTATCTGACAACACATTCCCATAATTTTGGGCAACTACCAGCCCCTTGCACTAGCGATTGTCAGCACAAAAGACATCTAGGCCCATCACGTCAGCCCAAAAAGACATTTAGACCCCCCCCCCCCCCGTCAAGCACTAGCTCACAACAGAAACTTTGCGATTTATTTGGACCAGTCTATGCCGATCACGATTTAAAGAGGTGCAGTAAGATCATAAGGCTTGCAATGCGTTTTATAGCAGGAGGATAGGTAAATCGCATTTTATACTGCATCCCTTATGCCTCCCAACAACGTTATGCAAAAAAGAGGGAGTTGCCCTGTGAGTCATTTCATTCTTACAATTTTGACCGGTCTGTAATAGTGGAAACAGACCACAAACTTTCGCTTGACCTGGAGTTGAAGGTCCTAACAATATATATATCCATGACTCCAATGGCGTGTCCTCCGGCTACTGTGCTACATTGCTAAACTATTTACGTAATAGGAAAGCTGTAGATTGGAGGTAACACGATATCGTCATCCCCACACCTTGAAACGGAGATCGAACCGTCCAACAGTGATCCAGGGAATTTGATGTAAACATTGCTCAACCATAACCTGACAAAAGGAGCTCCTATATGCGACAGAGCGGAACCCGAAGCAGTTTGAACCTACATTGAAAAGGGGTGGCGATTGCTGTTGCGAGGTTCAGCTGTGGTGTGATCATATTTCACTTGATGGGTGTACTCTAAATGCTAAATGGCTTCCCTTGCTGTGGATAATGGCTTCTCATTCCAGTAGTTCACCAGTATGAAACCCTTGAGTAATTACAACATGGCATCGTGGGTTGTGAAGGAGTAGCAAGCGAGAGTGCTTGTTTGCCGAGACTCAACAAAGATACTGTCACCCTTGGTTCAACCTGTACTACCCGCAAATCCTCCCAGAAGGCAAACCATTAGCGCCCACTCCTTAAAATTGACATAGTAATATGATGGGAACAGCTGGCTGCCGATTTATTTCAAACTCAAGGCGGCAATTATATATTTTCTCCTGTCTAGCTCACAAAGCACGTTGAAGTGAAACTTATGCAAAGAACTACATATGTTTGAGTAACTGTAATCATGAACTTTTTTGAACGTTTTGTAATTTTCAATGTGCTCACCTATGATAAGACACAATCATTTTACTCCTAAGCAAAAAGAGCAATCCTGCAAGAATGAAACATTCTCATGGATTATAACCGCACTGTCGTAGGTCTGATGGGCATAGAACAAACGCTACAAACCATGACGTCCATACCGATCTATTCATACAGTGATGCTGGAAAGCTTTTTGTGGTTCTCAATAACTATAGGGCCATTTCAACCGTCGGAGCATAGTCCTCTGTAAAATTGATGGGCAAAATTATTTACGCTTACATCGATCTAGTGATAAAATCTGGAACCATTGCACTTAACTGATGCTCTTCAAAAACTTCTCAAACGCCGGCAGTGTACAACAACGAATAAAGATAACCATACACCCGCCTCCTACTAATACCAGCAAGAAGACGGTTATCACTCAACTTGGTCTCCAATTTATGTGCTACCAGTACAAACCCCATATGTAGCATTTTCACTGCGTAATCGTGTCTACCTTGGGAAGAAGATTTGAATCTGGATGAAGCGTAGCTACTAACAATGCGGACGATGTTACACTTCACAGTCAGACTAAATACGCAATATATGCTTCGGCATAAGCGACAAGAGCTGGAAGGAGCGTCCGCCCACCAACCAGATACGAGGCCTGAACCCTGCAATGCGTTTTGTGTTAAGTGTAACTCAAAAATTGGCGTATTATGTGTTGTCCAGTTTATAAATTAGGGTTAGTCCAGTCGTGGCCGGCAGAGTGGCTCTTACTAAACGGGAGGCATTCGCATCTTCGTGCGAATACATCTTAAAACACCTAAACACAACGTAACGACCCCGAATACTGTAACAAGTCCGTAGTCTCTAAAAGCGTGTTGGCGAGCGCACTTTTTTATTTGAAAACGCTGTTTTCAATAAGCAAGCGATTGTGGTTTTGTGGCTGTAGTTCATAGGCCCAGAACGATTAAGATAAGCAATTAATTATTCCTAAATACCCGCAAGTATGGTCATTATACTGTCGATATGTTCTTGAATGACACGACTATGTAAAAATGAAATAGAATACATTCTAATTATCATTTGACAAAGAACACCATTTGCAAACAATTGAGTACACTCCGAGTTTCGAGCCAAGCGACCATAGCTGAAACAATGCTCAGTTGAGCTGATGTTCTAGGCTTACATTGTATGAGCAAGGCGGCAACGACGTTGTAGTGGGTCAAAGGTTGCGAAAATTGAAAAAGAAATGTAGGTTTATGTTAAACTCACAATATCACTACGACGAGTAAACATATTGTTTTAGCACAATATTGTCTACACTTGCCTAGTATCTTCCGGGTTAAATGGTTATTGTTTGCAAAAAACTGATTATATAATGGCACCTCATTGAATAGAGACAAAAAGTAGACAAATGACAAACTGTAAACACAGTTCTAAGCAAGCTCAGGACGAAAACCGAATTAGCTAGCCCCTTTACCAGCGGTGAGTACAATTGTACACGTCTGATTTGACGGCAACTAGCACTCACGCGCTTGTTTAAAATGTGCTGAGAAACAATGTAGGCCCTCAAAAATGTCAGAACAGACGAGTAGCACCATCTAGCTCATGCGCTGAAGCGGAAGCAGTCACAACCAATGCTTTTACTTAGTACCGACCTTTCCTTTTTCTTTAGGAGCAACATGTGTTCATATATAATGTGCATAATAGCTTAACGCTTAAACCTATGGCTTTTCGCAAGCCAGGAGGTTTCGGGTTATGTGAATCATGTTATGCAGTATTGCTCGGTCATGAACGAAACATGTCACTCTGTGTCGTGCAGGCAAATTTGCAAATGAGGCGCCGTAAGGCTGCCTTCTCACATAATGTTGCTGTTCTAATTTATTTTATTTCAAAGCTGCAATGTGCAAGCTATACATATACTTTACGCACCATATGTGTCACAGAGCACTAACTAGGTCGCCATAAGTTAGCGGGTATATTGGCTTGAGTGTTTTGGCGAGAAAGCTAGAGAGGAACATCTCAAATGACTTCTCGAACAATGGATGTGATGAATCTGATGAAATTGTGTTTAGAAGGCCTCTGCAACGCAAACGCAATTTAAAACTTTACCTCTCGTTAACTTGCTTAATACGTCATTCTATAACAGGGTGCATTTTAATTAATGAACAAATTATTAATTTTTAAAAACGGACCGCAGGCTCAGTACCAGTACCTCTGCAGAGGGCATGCAGCTGCTCTCAACCAAAAGACATAACATTCTAGTTAAGTGGGCTAGGAAGACACCCTCACATGGTAAACTGCATGCCGCTGCTTAACCGATGATCTACTATTGAGCTGCTGAACTACTTTATGAAGTAGATCTATGAGAAATATTTTACCAGCTATCCCGTCTGGCAAGACACACGACTACTGTGTATTTCTGATGTAATGCCACCTGGACGATATTTCAAGCATTGAGCCGAACCACATGTCACAGGTGATGATGCTCGACGGAATCCACACAAGAACAAGCTTCGCAAATTCAGCAGTAATGGATGCGTTTAGAAGTATATGCATGGAATTCGGAACCCTCGTAGAAAGCATTATTGATGAGCAGATGATACACTTTAGAGGCAGAATTCCCACTAACAATCAACAAAAATATTCAAAACGCCGAAGGAGTTAAAGATTGTTCAGCAGCTCTAGAAGAGACAGCAACTGGCCTCATTTACTTGAACACCAATTTCGCACAAAGTTGGCACAACACCTGCTACATTTCGAAGGATCGAGTGTGCTGTCGCAAATGCGGAGTTTTTGTCTGCATTAGGGCATCAAAGGTCTGCTGATACAAATGTTTAATAAAACATTCGCAGCCATCAAGGCAGTCAAGCTAAGAGCAATGAGAATTCATGAATAAATATTTCTGTATAGTTAAGACTGCCTGAAACTAGTTATTTCTTGTCTACATGGTCATCTACAATGTTTGAGGCCCTTAGCCGTCAGATGTAAAATTTACACATCACAGAAAGGTTTGTTCGCTCAATAAACAAGTTATTCCGGATGTTATGGCGACATGGCGTCTTGCCCTATGAAGTCCTGGAGCCTCAAGGGACAAGAAGTGGAAGCTGTGACAGATTTTGTTTTTTTGGGCTCCAAGATTACCTCGGAAGCAGGCTGCAGCCATGAAATTAGGAGACGCCTGCTTCTGGGAAAGAGAGCAATGGTTAGCTTTGACCGCCTAGTAAAGTGCAGAGACATTAGTCTGCCAACCAAGATCCGTATAACTCGTGCTATGGTCTTTCCAGTTGTGATGTATGGATGCGAGAGTTGGACTGTTAAAAAGGCTGACCACCGAAGAATTGACGCGTTTGAATTGTGGTGCTGGCGAAGACTCTTGAGAGTTCCTTGGACTGCCAGAAGATCAAATCAGTCGATATTGTCGACCATAAACCCTGATTGCTCACTGGAGGGTCAATTTCTAAAGTTAAAGCTCAGCTACTTTGGTCATCTGATGAGAAGAGAGGAGTCGCTGGAAAAAGATTTGATGTTGGGAAATGTTGAGGGTCGCCGGAGAAGGGGTGGGCAGCGAAAGCGATTTTTAGATGGCATCCTCGAGGCACTGCAGATGAAGTTATGTGATGTTAGGAAGATAATGAGAGACCGGAAAGCGTGGCGTGACATGGTCAATAGGGTCACGATGAGTCGGACACGACTGAACGACTGAACTGAACTGATTCATATGTGTTACTATTAGATGCAATGTTTGAATAAATTAAATTTGCTGCGAAATGTTTATAATTCTTGTCTTAAAGAGCTAATCATATCACATCTAGTTTGGACACGAAAAAGGAACTATCGGATATAGCGAAGCATGGCTGCAATACAGGAGACGTCTCTGCGGTAAAGAATTGTATCTTCACTTTCAAGCCATAGCATCAGACGAGCAATTGCGATAAATTAATATTATTGAAAGAGAATTCAATCGTTCACCTCCTCCGGCCACGAATATTGTGCGATCTTAAATGTTGCATCACTCTAATTGGCTAATATCTTACGGGAGTCTACAAACATGCGGCATCGAACTGGTAATTCCGATCAAGTGGCTCAAATGCACGAATCTCCTCGACGGTTTTTGGAGTTCGTTTGCCTGCAAGCAGAGCGAGATTGAAAATATGGCTGAATGTTGACTAATGTTATGTTATTTAGTACTTTCAAAGAGAAATCTAAACACTTGGTGCAAATCGCAACTGGTGTGGTTTGAAACCGTTCTCAGTTTCAGCAATGGAGCACCTAAACCACTGAACAACCTGAGCAGGTGCATTCGCTTCTTATAATACGTGGCCGACATTTGATGGAACAGCTTCCAAACAGCGCCACAGGTAGGGTTGAGCTCGAGGTCTTTTGAGAAAAAGTGGCTTTCATTTGCTTAAGTTTGTTCACTTTGTAATATTTTTTTGGGGTTGAATTAATTACAACGTTTAATTCTCATTGCAATGCTTTCTATTTCATGCTGTTGAGGCTTGAGGCCGACGCATAATATGCATTGATATTTAGGAACTCCATTTTTAACTTTTCAGTGTGAGCCCAAAATGATATACTTTGCAACGCTTCTAAAAAAGCCCACTTACTGGCAAATACGGGAAAGTGAGTGTACATAATCGCGTTTAGAGTCCAGTTAGTCCGCGTTCAGTGCAAGTTGCGTTTCTCATAGACGTTCTTCTAATATATTATAAAATGCATTTTGTTCTCTCACATCTTGAAGTTCGATGAACGAATGAATCGTTCAACTCTTTAACCGGCCGGCTCGTGTTTTGGATATATAGTGTTAAGAACGTATTTTACACTAATGCTTAAGGCGCCATTCACTAGCTCCTTTACTCAGTGCAGACAACCTTAGAAGAGTTCATTAAAACTTCGTTTCTCCTGTTTCTCCTTTATGAGAAGCAGACAGACCTGTTTCTCAAATCCCGTGGGCTAAATAAAATGCGCATCTAGTTTATGCTGCAGCCGGCTTTTCCTAAAAAGTTCATGAATGTGCGATATTTTTAGAAACAGAGGCGTTTATTTTCTGGATCCACTGCAAAGATACAAAAAATCAGGTGTATCGCCCATTTCTCATTTTTCTCATTTTTTTTGCTATAACCCTCCTTAGGTATAAAAAAAGAATGTTTTAGTTTTAATTCATGTGTACCATATATATCATGAACAACAAGAAGAAAAAGAACACAAAGGAACTTTCGATAGCCAGGAGAGTCAAGAAACTTCACTGACCTGAGCCAAGAAGGCTCACTCACTTGAGCAAAGGAACCTTTCACCTAATGTGAAGTACATAATTGTTTGTAGTGGTAACACGTTCACTTGATACCGCGTCTGCAATTTCAATTGTATTCGGGAAGCATAGGTATTTAAATGCATCATAACGCACGCAGAATGGCTCAATGAATTTAATATGGTGACTTCAGGCGGAGTGACGGTGGATGTTTTCAAGTGTTTCCCTGGTGTGCGGATAATACATTATGATAACGACAGAGTGAAAAGGGCACTCAAAGTAGCCGCTTTTGAGGACAAATCATTATCAGAAATTTTGCGCTGATGAGCCTGGCTGTTATGCTTTCGAGATGTGAGTACTTCGAATAAGGGAACCGCAGTGCTTTATACTGACTTCAGCGATTCGGGTTTCTTGATGCGGGTGGAATGTTACATTCGGTTAGCATAAGTAGACTAACGATTTGTACTCAGCTCATTTTGCGGGTCTTGAGGCATTGCTAGCGACGACAAAGAGACCGTAGGCTATTCAAACATGCCGCTATATATATTGCAGGATTTATTGTTCCGTTTCTTGGCGCTGGTCAGTGTTATTTCTAGCAACTTGATTTTTCTGCGCATAGTATTGGGAAAGCAGATAACTTTAATTGAAGGGTTTCCTTGTTATTTTATGCCAGTATAATTTAAAATGTTAAAATGAATTCTTCACATTGCGCAATATTCGGAAATGATTGGAACAGATTAATGAATTTTTATTTGATCACTTGAGCTGCTCAAAACTGTGTGTATTAAAGCATATTGTGAAATATATTTAAAAACCCAGTAAGTTGAAAAACAAGTTAAATGCTGGCAGCTTGAGCACATGCATTGTCGCAAATTCAAAACAGTTACAAGATACTGGTGAGGATTTGCTGTAGTAGTTGCCTTAACATAGCTTCAAAGATATATTCTCCCTAGATTCTTTTTCAGGCATTTTGAAGGGAGTTAAATTTTTTAGATATGGTACTCTAAAAATATTTTACTATTATATAGACCTCTATATTTCTTTTTATTGGCAGCTAATTTTATCATCACAAAATAAACCAGGCTTAAACTTGTTTCCTTTTCGTTTCATAAATGAGAAGAAATTTGTGAATGCATGACAAACGAAAACGTTTTTGTGGAGATGAACCACGGACACACTCGTAGTCGGGTCGCCACAAATATGTTCGGCATGACCCTGGGCCAGGCGGAAATGGCACAGCGAACCATCGGCATTCAGTCCTGCTGCTACGTAGAACGAACTGCGCGTGCTTAGCAGGCGTGCTGAGACAGTTGTCTTCTTTTGCGGCGGGACCACGATGGCATTCCACACTTTCATAAGCCTGGACCTTCTGTGATATATCCAAAATCCTGAACTGCTTAGCAATAAGAGCACTTTATCGGTATTGATGGATGACTTAGCGAAAGGGAAGCAGCCATTCAGCGGAACGTCCGAAGTCAGAGTATTCTTAAATTTTCCTTATTCGTTCTAACTTGGATTTAGACCCCTGGATTTAAATTTATATTCATGTCAGGTGAATTAGGATATATTTAAACAGAAAAATGCTTCAGGCGTCTTTTTTTTTTTAGCTGAGCATTTATTATCTATATTTTAAGAATAAAACTCAAACATTTGTTTATTTTTTTCTGTTTGAGAAAAAGCTTTTAAGTGTATGGACACAGCTGGACAGGAGTCTGGGTCAGAGGTTTCAGCTTTATGCTCAAGAACATTTGATGCATTTCTGACCATGGGTGTGGTTTTCATTCGCAGTGTTTCCGCGACCGAGATGAGGGCAATATGAAAATATTTTAGGCAAAACGAGAGGGGAGAAATTCTTGCTCGCAATCTTGAGTAGGATGCCGCAGCACCAGGCTTAGCACTGAAATTTAATAATTTTTTTGGTGGTCTTCTTCAATTAGGAATAAATTTCAGTCATATAAATAGTTCATATTTACCCGTGACAAAGATGGCGGAAGAAACGCAAATTACTCTATACTATTCTACCGTAGCTTAACACTGACATGTTACTTCCCACGCTAGTAAACATGCCATTTGCTCGCTAATACACCTTAACCATTTTAATTTTGGCAACGTTATTCGAAATCTGAAGACAGATATCTAAAAACGGAAAGCCATACTTTTTCACTTAGTGCTTTTCGAAGATTCTTGTTTTCTTTTTTTAGGGACGTATTTCACTAGCGCATGTAGTTTTCTTGATTTTAGAGAATACTGGAATATTTTTTTTTTTTTTTGAGTTACAATGAAGAAGTTTTGTTTGCCCATTGCAGTGAAAATATTTTTTTCTGGCGCAAATGCCGAGTCATGCGCAGCCAAATCTGACTCTTATTATTCGTATCGAGATAATAGAATGTTCGACATTTTAGAGCATTAAATGTCAACAAGAATCAAGGGAACATCATTCCCCGAAATCTTACAAATATCTGTTTTTCTCTTGAGGTCTGATATTGCACAAAACATTCACAGGAAAATATTCATTTTATTCATCAAGGAAAGGCAAATTATAGTTCGATTGCAAAAACATGGTAAAGTGGTGGGTTCCATAAATGCATGACTCTGCAGAGAACGCAATAAATTTCAACTTGAAAACTGTTCAAAGCAAATATTATGGGAACAATTGAAATGATTTCTTGAGAAAAAGTTAGAAAGCAAACCTAAAAATAGCCTTCAAGAAAAGTAGTTTCACGTTGCCAGGTTACCAGGGCTGCCAGGGCGACAAGACATGATAGTGGCCTACTCTTGCATTGCTCCCTGACTGCAGCACATAGCCGGCACGCGCGCTCAGAGGCGTGCTGTGCTGAGACGCATCAGGAAGCCTGATGCTCCTGCCGTCGGACGGCATCCTAACGTTTCTGTCCCCAACCGTGCCCATTTTTGTGGCCCATGCAACTGCCTGCTGGCTTAGCCAGGCTCACCTGGACACTGAGTGTACCTCACAGACCCTATCTATATCTGCAGAATTGTCTGTATAAGCCCATTCCCTCCTTCTAGCACCCTGTAACTCATGGCAATTTATATTTCTGTTCGTCTTACTTGTCAATGCCGTCCTCGTCTCGTCTAATACATGCAGATAAAAATATGTGCTACGAATTTGACCGGCCTGGTCGTGTATTTTGCTTGGTCCCATTTCAGAAACACTTAGGCTGCAAGTGTCTTAAAGGAACATTTCTACATAGATAATTCAACCGCTAGGCGCCTCACAACAAGTGAATTTTTGCAAGATT
This sequence comes from Amblyomma maculatum, assembly GCA_023969395.1. NCBI lineage: Eukaryota > Metazoa > Arthropoda > Arachnida > Ixodida > Ixodidae > Amblyomma > Amblyomma maculatum. The sequence goes on from JAJIZL010000111.1 coordinate 513,067, forward strand.
GCTGTTGATCACCTATAACCATCCTCGATACCAGTCGCCGAACGTATACTCACGTTCCCTCTTCGCGAGAGTAACTCCCGTACAGATCTGCACTTCAGAATTATCCTGCTACATCATCTAACCCTATACCATCCACAAGGTCTTTAGGAAGAAGAGAATCTCGAAGCAGCCCCAAAGCAGCTAAAGTAAAACGTGGTCGAAAAAGGTAATGAGAATGGCGATTACGCAGCTTCCCGATGACCCATTCTTCATTCCGTTTTTTGTTTTTGTGCGCAAAAAACACGACACAAAAAAACGAGGTAGACAGGACAAGCGTACACGGAAGTTACACCATTCTTCATCTGTATGCTAGGGAACGTGCGACTAACTCATTGCTATGCTTCACAAACCTAGGTTCATTTTGTTACTGTAAAGACATTTCGCGACAGGTCTGAGTACTGAGCTTACTGTAAAATGTGTATTAAAAAAACAAAATAACCGTATGACATTCAAATCCTTTCAAGAAGTTTTGACTTGATATGTGGCTTTTCAGTTATTTTCTTTATTTAACATGCTAACAACGGTGCGCAGCCATTATATATAATATAGCGATAGCCACTTGATTCGCATTATGGGAAGTCTGTGCTCGCGGGAATCAAACCAGATATTTGATATAATCGCATAGCTGCAAGTGGGTGTTCTCGCAAAGTTAGTTTTCTGGAAGTGCTCGAATAGCAAGGCTCCAAAATAACTAAAACTTGCCACAGAACGTACAGCCTCATCTCACTTAGCGGGAACACTACTACGCGTGGCCATGTACAGTCGTGAGCAGCCTTGCTTAGAACGCGCCGACGGGGCTCGGGACCTCGCATCTGCCGTCCAACCCTTTCGCTGTCGTCTCCGCAAAAGCAGAATTTCGGGCTGCTACACACTATCTCGCATTTGGCCAACTTAGCTCAGTTGGCTGAAATATCTTTATGCATAGCGTCTTGGATTTCCGGGCTCTACGGAGCAAATCAGCGATATCTAACGTTAGGTTCTGGGTTTGAGCTATGCGTGGCGTGTTCGTGCGCGGCAAATCAGAAGGATGCCTGCTAATCACTTCTTCATCCAGCCCCTGCCTTGCGAGTACCTTTCTGGCCACTAGGGTCGCATTGACTGCATTTGTAATAGGGTGCCTCGATGCGCGCCCGCTCACTGCATCGAGGCACCCTAAGTTGTGAGATTGGAACGGTCGCCAGATCATCTCTATGACGCCATGTTTCTCGAGTGCAACGAGACGGCCAGGCAAGCAAGCGCGATTGATAGCAGAATAATGCGCGTTCCTGCATACGCACCACTCATCACCCCTGTATTTAATTTGGATGAATTCAAGTTCCAATATCTGTAGGGATGCCAAATTCTGTGTCCCTTATAAGTTATAACCCGGCCCAAAAACACGATATCAAACGAGACGCCTGCAACGCATGGTGCGTGCTCGTAACCTTATACAGACAAGACAAAAACAGACACCAAAAAGCCAACTAGGCCCCATTCTCGCAATATTTGTTATGGTGATTGAAGCTCACGATCATCTGTTATAACTTTTCATTGCTTTTTGAACCGAGCGATCACCCGGTATCACTTGAACTTGCCTAACCGCTTCGTGATTCGCGTGAAACGCTTTGGTTTTCAAACCGCTGCTACATATCATTAAGCGCGTACCTGGCGTCATAAAGCGCAATCACTGAATGGAAGGAGGCGGGAGCCCACGAGCAGGCACTGCACTGCTTTATTTTGGCCGCGCATGCGCATGGAACGTATAACTAAAACCCAGAGCCTAAAGTTAGATGGCGCTGACTTGCTCCGCGGAGCACTGTTGGCGCGCTCTAGACAAGGCTGCTCATGACTGTACCTGCGGAACGAAGTTGTTTCTAATTCGGCCACGAACCAATGGATAGTGGTGAAGGGAAAGATGTACTTCGCTCTGTTGATTGTATCCCACCACTGCACCAGTTTGCTATGGTTTTGGACGCAACAGCCTTCCGCATGTATGAGGCCACGGGGAACCGTGTTCCCGTTAAGCATGATTGACTGTGTACCTAATATGCAATCAAGCCACTACTAAGGAATCGACTTGATTACAGCGATCAACCTTAATTATTCGTGCGCTGTGTTTAGGGCAGGTATTTATTTATGAAATGTCAGCTGCATTTTAAAATGTGTGCCGAGAGGACCAATTATGCTCGACTTCAGAAACTTCTGCCGAGCTGCTTATTGGGAACATTGGGAAAATTGGGAACAATTGTTCCGTCTATAAATCCCGTATCTGACCAAGCCGCATACATGTGCCTGTTTTATCTATGTGCGTCGGCAAAAATTGGTATCCAGGGCCCCAGGAAGTTTTATTTGTACCCTCCATATTATTGAAAGGGGACTACCATTTTAGCCTGTTACCATGCGGCCTCGTGATGTCATAAATCCAGACGACCAGTCGGAGTGACCGGCACCGTAAAACCAAATAACTGCCCCTTGCAAGAACCATGCTCGTGCTTTATTTCACAACGCCAACAGCTGCATTTTTGTATTTTCTGGACATCGGCAACTTATTTTGGTTCACTAGAGCAAGATTTTAGCAACGCTGGTGCATTTTGAAATGGTGAAAGAAATTGGAGTCACGCAGATAAAAAGAGGCGCAAACAAGAATAGACATTCGCACCATCCCCGTCAAACGTTTTGTATTGCTGGTATTCTTTCTTGTTGCGAATTCCTGAATTTACGCTATTGCTTTAAAATATGGTTTGCGTATTGAAACAAAATTAAATATACAAGCTCTATTACGCCAAGATGCACCTAAATACCTCCTCTAGCCGTTTTTGAGGTTATAGCCTCATAGGTTGTAACTGAAAGTACCAGTGGGAGGTACAAATTGAGTGAACGCCTGAGTTTGCCTCAAAGGCAACATGAAATGCCTAAAATGAGGCAAAGCAAATCGATCGAGAGATAGGTACTTTCCCACAAGGCAATTCATCGCAAGAAATTTACAGCTAGCTTCATTAACACCGGAGATATCGGCTATTAAATCTGGCTTTCCTCCTCTCTCCCATAAACTTAGCACTTGTAGACACCAGAAAAAAAAAAGAAAACAGCCTGTGAACTCCGTCCCGCCCGATGAAACGTCATTGGGCAACGCTCGGTTCGCAGGCTTTCGGTTGTCATGCCCGTTTTCCTGAGCGTCGCCAACGGATTCACCGGTCTCTACCTTTCCGTTCCTGTCTGCGCTTGCATAACTTTCAACCTTCTCTCGTGTCTTCCTCGGCCGCCGGCTTCTGCATTTGCTTGACATCTCCGCATAATCTACGACTGCAGCTCGAATGACCCGGGTCGTTGGCTAGCGCATGCCTGCAGGTGAGCAGGCTGCTGTCCATGTGTCCATGCCAGCGGCCGGCCCGGAGAAACACTTCTATTTACATCCGTGTCCCAATGAGAACACATTGGCGTGCATGCCTGCGTGTATGGCTTCCTACAAGATCCCTTTCTTCTCTGGTACTGCCGGTGAGTCTCTTGTGGCTGTAGCTTTGGTACCGCCTGCTGCGCTCTGACCAACGGTGGCCGGATCCTTCACGGAGTTAATGCATTGACAACTACTCTACATGGATGCTGGCTGTCGAGTGTGCGACTTTAACGCGTGCAAATATGTCGCCGTCGTTCGCAGTCTGAACGAGCGCTTTCGTAATGCTCGGCGAGAGGCATCGCTTGTGGTGCATAACGAATGGAATGTACATGTATATTCGGTGTGAGCACGGACTGATCATTTAGAGGCAGCATAGCGATGGGACCCAGGTAGCACAGAAAGTGGGGCCCCAGTAGGTCCGATGTAGGCAAGTGGGGCTGGGACAACCATCATAAAACCTGCATCAGTCCCCGATGGGGCAAATGTGGGCAAGCCCCATTTGGGCTTGCCCCTGCTCCTCCCGCATGGGTCCCATAGCGGCGTTTCTTGGGCTAATGCAGAGCACATTCCTGCATCCAGACCACAAGGGTCCCTTGCCGGATATTTGAGGGCAATCCAACCTAATTGTGGGCTTTTTATGGGAAAGCCCTCATAGATCCGAAATGAGGCCGCCCCCATTAAATCTTCGTGGGACCAACATCGGCCGTAAAGAGGCAAGAAAACGGACATACCCACATGCTGCCACAATCGGCCCCTTGTAGGTTACTTGAGGGCAGGTGAAATATGAATAAGCTAGGGCTCAATTTGGGCAAGCCCTCGTGAAGCCCAAATGAGGCAGCCTTAGCTAAACCGCTTTAGGTCCCACATAGGCTGTAATGGGGCTGGAAGGCGGGCGTGCCCGCATGGTACCACAATCGGTCCTTTGTGGGGACTTTGAAGGCCCGTGCAACAGCAGGTGCGCTCTAGGTTCAAAAACAACGTCCAGCCCAATTGGGGCTGCCCACATAAAACTGCTTTATATCCAACATGTGCCGTAATGAGACTGGAAGGCGGGAGGGCCCGCATGATACCAAAATTGGTCCCTTGTAGGGAATTTGAAGGCAAGTGCAACAGCAAGAGGGTTTTACGTTCAAAACCAACATCCAGCCCAATTGGGGCTGCCCACACAAAACCGCTGTAGGTCCCACATCGGCCGTAATGGGGCTAGAAGGCGTGCGTGCAATTGCGTAATCATTGTTTCCAACCTTTATTTGCATTAGATGTTGCCCTAAATTACTACTATAGATGATTTGTATAACAGTTGTTGCCATGTTTAGTCAATTGGAAATTTACACGGCTTTAATTCTCGCGATTATGGAAATTGCACTACAAATACTAAAATAAACTGATTGCTAACTGTTGCCTCTTATGAGGTTGCTTTGGACAGCCTGAACTCCCAGCACAAGAGGTTCTTTGCCCTCGTGGCCCGACATCGGACAAGCCCTTTCGCCTGCTCCTCGCCTTCTTGGCGGCAACCGGCCTCGCCGACCTCCTCTAGACACCCTGGGGGGCATGATTGCTTTCTCGCAGCGCCAGCGTCTCTTTCTCTCTAATCATTCTTCCCCTCCCCCTTCTCCTACTATCTGCACTCGGCAGTGGCGGTGTCGACACCGTCGGCAGTCAACCGGCCAGTGCACTCCCCCCTTCCTCTTCCGAACAACCACCACCACCACCACCACCACCACTGTTCAGAACACACATCTCCATAGCCTGAACAAGATGTATATGAAGTCATTTCGGCTAGATGAATGTTATGAATTAATGTAAAATTTATATTGTGGCTGTTTAGAAAGTGCAGACATGTATAAAATAATTACTTAATTATGTGCATAATTATTGATTGGGAAAACTTGGACTAGGGCTTTCCATCAATATCCTGCGTCGGACCCCTATGAGAATAATGTGGGAAAGCCCAAGTGCGGCTACCGCTATAGAACCCGCATTGGTCCTATGTCATTATCTGAGGGGCTAACTGAAATAAAAAAAATGTTCCTCCAAAGCGGCCTGCCCAAATCGGTCCAAAGTAGGACCATCGTGGGTAGTTGACTTGATGAGCTTTTTTAACAATGCCGGAAAAATGTGGGCAGCCCGCATCGGCCCCTAGTGGGGCCCATTGGGGCTTTGTCGACAGCCCCCTGCGGGCCTAAGTCGCCCCCTTTTGCAGCACCCACATTGAGCCCACCGGGGCTGTCCTGCATTGCCTACACCGGGGCCCACCCTTCATAGCCCACTTTGTGCTACCTGGGGAGGATCAGAGGAAACGAAGCGGCCTATTCAAAAATGTCATCCGTCATGGCTTCGATGCCATAAAATCAAGGCCTAGCGGCCACCAGGGAGCAAGGCATTGCTGGAGGGCTGTCGGCAGGACCATCCGCAGACGGCATCTCTGCGGTAACCTGACGGCATCTGGTGCTACACTTGATGGGTGAAAATTTGTGTACTTTCGCGATGCAGCTGAGGGCAGGCCTTTTTTGACGGACGTTCCATTAAATTGTCAACATGGCGCAGAAATGATCGATGCTGCAAAGACAAGATGCGACTACAGTACGTTGTTACTGTGCTGTCGGTCAATACACGAAAGCTGACGCCGCCTATTTGATGTGCTGATCCGGAACTATGATCTGAAGCAGAAGTGTGCAATCGCTACAATGCTGAATCAGAGCAGCTCATTCGCTTTTTCCACTCAGGCCCCGTCGCTCACTTTCAGTCAGACGCCACAACCTTCTCGGTTAACGTTGCGAACTGAAGCGCTAAGCTCAAAGGGTCACACATTCCAAGCATAGTGGCCGTCGCGGCTGCAGAAACTAGCAGCCGGTCGCTCTCTGACCTATGATCTCACGGCAGAATAATTCCATATCTCACCACCAAGTGAGCACAAAGCAGCCTGTGAATTAAAAAAAAACGCTTTTTTAAGAAATAATAAATCGTTGCCTTTCTTTAAAGGCGTTAGGTGAATGCTCGTAGGCATATGTTCTACACATTCAAACCGTTTATTAGTGGCCTTTCTAGCCATCTCAAAGCCCCTTTAAGATCTTTACGCAGTTGCATTCTAAGGTTGAGTGGCAACCTTGCCATACAAGGCAGATATTTGCTTCCAACGCTTTACTAAACGCTTTTATTGCATTTTACTAAAGGCCATTTACAGCATAAACTCCGGGACTGTCGGGTGTTGACAAAGGGTCAATGCCGTGGCTGCGACAGGTGGTGGTTGATAGGTGGAAAGGCCTGATACTGATTGGTCGCCAAGTAGTTTTACCTTACGAAGCCAGATGACGTACGGGCATTTCTAATTTGATATTGAAACCGAAACCGAACCCCATGAGTATTCCTGAAACATTGGCATTTGTCAGCCATGTGATAGCTTCCAGATACAATGCATAACCTAGGCTATATGAAACGCAACACGAGAAGACATATATCTGGAAGAACATTCTAATACTGAATTTGTTTGCTACCTAGAATGTCTTGTCGAGCTGCTGTGGAACAATGGATGTAAATTTGTAGTTTGACGTCTTGAAAAGAAATGCGCGTGTGTACCTAGAGGGAGACTGCAGTGGTAAACTGTTTAGATGACCTCAAAATCTGTCATACGCTGCCATCACACAGCCCGTGGGCTCCTTTTGTGTTCTGTCTTCATGAAACGGAGCCAAAACAGCCAGGAGTGAATTTGGTGCACGCGGTTTTGCAGCCGAACCCTCTCGGCCACTAAGTTACCCTCCGGTACAAACATCAAGGCATCACCAGGTTAGCTTATAAGTCTCCTTTCCAGGGGCTGTCACAGCAGAACCGTTCTGGTACTACCTCAGCAACAGACCACCATCTCTCAATGAGTAACACTTTTGGTATCTTCGTTGTTATCGGTATCATATTCCAGCATTTGTACAAACCTGCGCGCTTTTAGAAGCAAACTCCAAAAAGAAAGCTATTGCTGAGAAGTAGAGGTTTCAGAAAAGTTTTTTGGTATATCCTCTACTTATTTTAGGTTATTTTAAAAATCTCTTGAAATAATTTCAATGATGTATATGCTTTGCAAATGAGGGTGAATACAGAGAGTTTTTCCCGTGCAACGTTTTTCACACATGATTGTGATACCACTCTGACCCATCGATTTTCAGTGGTGACCTTTGGTAGATTATAAAAATAATTCTACAAAGGCATTGCGTGTCTTTTCGAAGACGTACTTCTTATAATGAGATTTGTTGCCGAAATGACGCCGAAATGACATAAAATTCCGGCAAAGTAGACAAAGTGATATATTAAATTTTCAAGAAATACAAAATGAAAGTCTTTGCAACCGTAGGACACGAATGCTGAAATTGAGAGGGGAATAAAAACGAATAAGAAACTTACTGTTCAATATTTTTTTTATCTTGAGAATATCTGCACTGTCTCCCTCATCTTTTTCCTCGGTAAGCTGATAGGGGCTGGGACATTTGTCAGATCCTTGGTGCTTTTAGTCCCAGCCTCCCCGCGTTGAGACGAGAAATAAAGCTTAATCAAACGAACATCTTTATTCAACGCACTGTGAAGAATCTATGAAGAAAGATTAACTATTCCAACAAAAATGCTATACTTCCATCCCAAGTTGTTCATGCAGAATGTCGCGTTAGAGGGTAAACAACAATCACTCGATATAGTCACATCCAAAGCAGCACACAACCATTGAACCGACTATGATCCAATGCTGGAAAATAGTTTCGTCAATATCAGGCGTGCATTAGTTCACGGGGAATTTACTACATTTTCCATTTCTTGATTATCGTTCATGCCATATTGGTTCATCATATATCCAGTTAGGCACAACCAGAGTGGAAATATTGCTGGCTTTGTTATTATTGGCTGATGATTATAGTGCCTCTTTTAGTCATAACCCATCTATGACTATCTCCCTAATCAAATGGCATTTACAAGGTTGGAAAACCAGTAGCTTCCCCTATGTGAACCTATCATAGGCATTTAAATGTATGACACAATGTAAACCTGCGCATCCGACAGGCATTGTCGAGAATTGCAGCAGCTTAACCTACATAGTTACGCCACTTAGGTTTACAATTATAGCCCGTAAGGAGCGAAGAACAATTAAATATCTGTGTTAAAGAGTTCAAAAAAAACATTTTATTGTAAGCGACTAGAACGCATTCATAAATGGGACAACAAAATGATTTAAAAGTATAATGTTTGCTCTTTGATATATCCCTTCAGCGCTTTCTGGTAGAACACGGATTAGAAGGGAGTGTTCACCTACTGACTTTTCCATCGGAAGGAAACAGCCTTTTAATTATCAATGCACATTCGGTTAACAATATTTTTATTTTTTAACACTTATTCGGCTGTCTGCGTTTTAAAGGAGCCTTCTACGAATAAGCGAACTTGGGCTATGTATGAAATGAATAGACGAACAGTTCTGGAGAAGTGCCTCGATTGTCCAGGTAATTGAGGTAACCCTGCTCTAAGACATCCAGGTATTCAAAGGTTGTACTGGGATCGGAACAGCGCCTGTCTGGAAATTGTGGACTGGCTCAGCAAGCCACTTATTCCTGCCACTCTTTAGATGCAACGAAGTCGCAACTATTTGCGTAAGATATTAGGGAATCAAAAAATGTTATTCCTTCTTTCACGCATAGCATCTGTAAAAAATACAAAAACACAAAATTAAAATAGAGACCATAAAGTAGAAGTCAGGTTAATTTGCCAAATAGACAAATGAAACCAAATAACGGGGCACACACGTGCCACTGCACATAATTTTGTACTGCAAGCATCGCACAGTAGTCAAATGTAAATTTTAAAAGGCGAATGATTAGCTTATAAAGACTCAGCTGCATCTATGCGAAAAAAATAAATTACGTGACGAGGCAGCACGGTGAAAGCGATCACCGTTCGCTCCGTCGCCTACAGGGAAAAAATAGGCGACGATATTATGGTTGCTGCATAGCACACCGCTAAACAATTTACAAATTGAACAAGTAATAAAAATTGTGACAATTGGAGTATTTTATTGCAACATGCAAAATAAAATGGATTAATAAACACCGTATTAACTTTGAAATGTTTAACGTGGGTTAGCTTGTGATATACAAGTAGTCCGGTGACTTTTTGTTGCTTGGTTACGATTTGACTTTCGCTGAAACTGGCCGTTTGCCGTTGTTCGTACAGTTGTGAGTGAAAAATACTAACGCAAATTACAGGCGACCGGAACTGATATACCTCATCACGCGTCGCTGTGGTTCGCAAACATGTAAACGTTAATACAATCTACGGCCTCGATCCCTCTAAACCTGTCGGCACCAATATGCCACTCCACCACAGATTACACCAACAGTACCGTACTGCCTAAGATGACTGCAGATCGGAGGTGACAAAACTGCGGTGGACCAGACCCTAGCTAGCCTTTGTGAGCAAAGACTTCAAGGCTTGGACAAAATCCGGGCAGGCCTGGTAAAAAGCTTCGGTGACAGAGCGAGGCAGCATCTTTAAGCACTCTTCACCAACATCCTACTGGGCGACCGATCCCAGCGGCTGGTCGCGCCACCGTGTGCGCCTAACAAAGAAGAGGGGCTGTAATGCTGGTGATCTCCGCGACTACTAGTGAACCACGGGGACCAGCGTTTTATACAGGCTGTTCGCGCAAGTTCTGAAGCGATGGCTGAGGGGGTGGGCAGAGAAGAAGAGACGGCTCACGGAGCTAAAACGACTTCTGGAAGAACAGGCGCCTTGAGGACAACCTCTTCGTTCTCACGCAGTGCACAGAGCTAGCGAGGAAAGATTGTCGGACATGGTTGTCTGGTTTTCGGATGTCGCTAAAGCCTATGACAGCGTACAGCACGAGCTGCTGCATAGTCCACTGGCCTATATCAGCATTCTACCTACGTAGACGGATGTGATAACTCCTGACTAGGCTGTAGAGCAGCAATACAGTTCTAGCTTACTTCGGCGATGCACGCTCAGAGCACATTGCAGTCCACAAAGGCCTGAAATACGGGTGTCTACTGTCACCCTTGCTATATATGTTGTATATGTCTTGGCTTGAGTCCACCCTCCTCAAATCGGGCTTAGGTTTCCACTTGATTTTCTGCCTAGACGGGTCCCACAAACCTCGACGCTACCGGTGCTGGTGTTTGCGGACAATTTGTTTCTCCTCCCGAAGGATTTCTACCAACTACAGCAGCTCGTGGCGACCTCCGCTAGACACCTTGTCACACTATTCTATTATTTAACGTGAAGTCGGCCGTGCTCTCCTTCGTGGAGCCCTTGAGCAGTGTAGGGGATGTTTTTACACCAGGAGGAGAAGAAATACCGCGAGCGGAGGAATACCGCTATCTCGAGGTGGCAATTAGTGCTCCAGGAAGACCATATAACCTTCACGGGGTGAAAATACGAGATATGGCGCAGAGGTTCCGCTGCGTATTTAGAAGACGTCTCTTTGGTCGCCACAGATACGTGACGGTTCGCGAGTTCTAGAAATCGGTCCACGTGGCATGCCTAAGATTCGCGAATTCCATAATGTGCCTGAGTGCTCCACCCATGCCTGGCTGGAGCGAGGGCAGAGTGAAGTTGGCCGTATAGCCCGGCTGTCACAGACGTGTGGCGATAATATTCAAGGAGATATGCCATTATCGATCTTCCAGGCAATGGAAGCCAAAAGTCCCTCTTTACTTCGAGGCCCGCCTACACCGCTTGTACGACTCCAGACGGGCTCGCCATGTGTACAGATACCTGCTTCTCAAGGGCGTTCGAGCTCAATCGTGCGCATACGCTACGGAGCAAGTTTGTCCTCTTCCACAGTTCCGAGGAGAGACTGGCGAAGCCCACCGCAATACGTACTAAGCATGGCGAGGCTCGACAGGCGGAGAGTGAGAAGTTGCAAGCCAACACTGCAACTTTACGGCGCCAACAAGCCGTGAGGGAAGCGCCCTCCTGATTGAAGAGCATGCCGGAGGGATACAAACGCTGGTGTGCAGCCGGCAGTACAAAGTGTCGTGTGCCGTAGCTACGGAATCGAGACGGAAAGCACCAAGCATGTTGAGTTGCAGTGCACTAGTGTCTCCCGCGACATTCAAAGAGCGCCACGCTGCCACAGGAGTTTGAGTTTGCAACGGTAGAGGGCCAGCCGGATTTCGCGGGGTAACATCCATCACGAAAACCCGGTATACAGAGGTAGCACCTAATGGCCGCAGCTAGACCACGATACCTGGTGGCAACAGTGACAAGCAGTTTCAAAATGTGAACTAGAGTGAGGACGAACAGCCTGCGCCACACTGTGACTACGGAGTCATCCGTTTTTTTTATATATGTGGTTTTTGAACGGAGATTAGGCTAGAACACATTTATTGTGACCGCTCGATACAAAGGGAAGAGCCTTGTCACCCTCACGTTCACGCCTATCTGGCCTCTCCCATTTTCTCCGCACAGGTGGTGATGGCCGGAAGTACCCTTTATCAAGCGGCCCACCGCCTCAGCGACCAAGTACCGGCCACATGTGACTTAAGAGGATACAATTTTTTTTTGCGAAAGCAACACTTTTTTACATTCAGCTCCTCGCGTGGCGAAGCAGCGGTAGCTACCATTGACCTTTAGCTTGACCTCTGCTATGACCCCATATCATCTGCCGCAAAAACCAGGGGCCCAACTTGCGCCGTCGCGACGCGAGGCCGCGAGTGGTGGCTGCTGCCTAACTCCTGCGCCCGCCGCACGCGTCGCGCCTAGTGGTGTGACGTCACAGCTGCAAGAGCAGGGCTTCAACTTGCGCCGTCGCGAGGCGAGGACACGCGTGGTGGCTGCTGCCTAACTCCTGCGCCCGCCGCGCGCGGCGCGCCTAGCGGTGTGACGTTGACAGTTGACAGAAGTGTGGTGCGGACGCGTGTTCCATCGCTCCTCCGATTGCACGTGGCTACCGGAAACGGACGGACTGGCGACAGCGGGAGCTTACAAAGCGTCAAATAGATGAGTTCTTTCTTTTATTAACTTTATTTCGTTTTCAGCTAGTTAGATTAGGTGCAGCCTAAAGAATAGATTCTAGCTCTTTGACCTAGCGGCCTGGTTTTTCGTGCCGGCAGATAGGTTTCCTTGGCGTTCATTCTTTAACTATCTTGTTTACATAAATACATTTTTCCTAGGCTATTGGCATTCGCAGAATTGGTTTTTAACGCGTGTTTGCTAGTCGTTTCTTGTGTCTTCTTTTGGCAATTTGTATATTCTGAGAATTCGTAATAGATATAGTTCAGTCGATGCATGCTGAAGATGTGCAATCAAAAGAAGGGAAGGTGTACTCAGTGTGAGGCGCAGGTTAACCTCACGGAAACGCGTTTTGACTCTGTAGGTGAAGCGGAAGGCAGCGACTTTTTGTGTCGGTGTTGCGTACTGAGTGCGCGTCTAGATAGATATGATCAAGAAAGGGGCAGTTTAGTGACTCGTGTGGATGATTTAGAAAATGAAGTAGGTTTGTTAAGGGCGGAAAATCAGAAACTGCTTGGACAGCTTACTCAAATTGAAAAAAAAAAGGGGCGGACTTTATCTTTGGAACCAACAAGGACGAACATTCCAGTGCGGGCAATGTGGCTGGGGCCAGCACTGGCATGGAAGGCATAAGCAAAGTAGGTCAGGCGGATCCGAACAGTCAGAGTTATTTAGAAGCAGCTACTAAGAAGCCGGAAAAAAAGGAAGTAAGGATGAATGAAAGTCCCAGAGATAAGGACACAGAAACCGAAAGCAGGAGCCAACAGTTGAGAGAGGGAGAGAGAAGTCCCAGGTGCTTATCGCCGGAGATTCTATCGTAAAAAGGTGCAAGCGAGATATTTTGGAACGTGTAAAGGGTAATAAGATAAAGTTAGTTAGATCCTTCCTAGGGAACACAATAAGGGCAGTGCTGAAAGAGAGTAAAAATAGGCAGCTGAATTCCGCAGAGCGCAGTATGGTAATAGTAGCCGCGGGGCTAAACGATGTCCTAAATGGTGACACTGAAGGAGTGGTGGAAAGTTTAGCTAAGTGAGTTGACGAGATCAGGAAGATAGCACAGCAAACGCAGATAGTTGTACGCACAGTACCAAAGGAGCTAGGATTGAACGAAAAGCTGGAAAAGGACGGGGTGACATTTAATCAGGACATAAGAAAGTTAAGTCTGGAGAAGCGTTTCGAAGTGGTTGAGGTAAACAGGGAAGTGCATAAGGCAGGTTTTGGTAGGGCTTTTCAGCGAGATGGCATTCATTTTAACAGAAGGGTGGGAGCAGAGATCGGCTGGCGCCTAGCAGGCAGGGCTGTAGCTTTTTTAGGGGGTCCACGAGGACTCGGTGCACAGAGGTAGTTAGAAGTGAAGCAGACGAAAGTGTAATAACGAAGGCTGAGCCCCCAAAATTGCCAAAGAGTAGGTCGAGGAAGAAAAGTACAAAAAAGAAATTTAACACTAGAGTCAGCTACATAAACATGCAAGGAGGTAGAAAAAGAGTGAAATAGCTAGAGATAGAGCAGCAGTTGAAGGATGACAAAATAGGTGGGCACGCACTTTGCGAGACTCTTCTCAGTGATCTAGAAGATCCGCCGTTTTTAGAAGGCTACGTCTGCGAAGGGTACAACAGAACGAGAACGAAAAAGAGGGTGGTGGGGATAGTATGTTGATACACCAGGCAACAAATTGGCAAATAATAAATCATTTTGTAAAGAACATATCTTGGTTTCAGGAACAATTGCCGCATAAGGACATGGCTAGGGGTAGTTTATTTAGGAACAGGACATCAATGCAGGCAAGAAAACAAGGAACTTGTTGAATGTCTCAGTGGCGATATAAGCCAGTTTGGAAACGGGACCAATATTATTCTACTGGGGGACATGAACGGCCACATCGACGATCTGAATGGATACACGGATTGTAACGGGAAGCTAATTCTAGACTTCTGTGAGCGACATGATCTAGTTATAATAAATAGAGAAAAAAAATGTGAAGGCAAAATCACGTGGGAATTCCGCAACAGGCAGACGACCATTGACTATTGTCTAATGTCGCAGGAAATTTATAGCAAGCTCAGAAAAATGGAAATAGACGAAGAGGGGGAGTGTAGTCTGGGAAGTGATCATAAACGTATTAGTCTGAAGATGGGGCCCTTGATGAAAACAGAAATGGAACTTAGCCAAAACATAAACGCAAAATTAAACGACGACAATAGCGCAGATAGCAGCAGACGTAGAGGTAGCGATAGAGAAAAGCCCTATGGAAGACTGGGATTATGAACAGGTAGAAATACTCATGAGGAGGAAAATAAGGAGGTTAAAGTAGTAAACCGCTGGAATGGAAAGAGGAAGCCACGGAGCTGGTGGAATAAAGAAAGCAGGGAAGCTATTGATCAACGATGGGCTGCTTCAAGGGAACACCGAATGGCAAAGAAAGCACAGGTATCTCAGGAGGAAATCGACCAAAAATAGGAATCATATCGACAAAAGAATCTTTTAGGTGCAGGCCCTCGTCGAAAGTAAAATAAGGGAGTCCACCGATCGCTGGATAGCTGACATACACGATGCCTCTAGAGGCGGAGCAAGACAATTCTGGAACAATATAAGCTGGCTAGAGAAGAAGAATCAAAGAAAGCAGCATCGGATTCAAGATAACGAGAAAAATTGTTTAAAGGGAGACAACGCAGTGAACTACATTACATCAGTTATAGCCGAGTCATTTAAGAGCGACGATAGGGTAATCTCCGTAAATCAGGAAGCAACACAAGGTAGCAGAACACAAAGCAGCTTACAACTGATCAATCTAAACTGAAAAAAGGCAGAAAAAATATCCCTAAAAAAACATCTACAGGAATAGATGAAATTCTGATCAAGCTGATTCGGAACTCGGTCGAAAAAGTAAGGAAACGTTGTTAAAAGTTCTGGAAACAGTCATAACGAATAAGCAAATTCCGGACAGCTGGCGGCAGAGTAAAATGAATTTCATATATAAAGGGAAAGGAGACAGGATGAACATAAAATCCTACAGGCCGATTAATTACCATAATATCTGTTATGTACTGGTTAGCCATGCAGGCGATGAAATTAAAGGGGCAAGCATGGGTAGAAAGTAGCAAGATACTCGGAGAACTTCAGAACGGCTTTAGAAATGGTAGGCGCTTAGATGATAGCCTGCTTACACAATGCATCGAAATACCTAGAGTGGAAAGTAGACCTTTGTATTTGGCCTTCCTGGACATAAACGGGGCGTACGACAACGTAAGCATGGGAACTCCTGTGGAAAATATTAAAATAAGAAGGTATCGGTTATGAGATACAGATAATAGAGTTCCTGCAGGAAATATACGGGGATAACAAAGTAGAAATTACGTGGGAAGGAATAACAAGTACGCAAGATGTCAAAGTATGCAAAGAATTACGTCAAGGCTGTCCTCTATCACCTGTGCTGTTCATGCTTTATATGATAAACCTGGAGCGGAGGATACAAGACAGTAGCCTAGGTTTTAACGTGTCGTATAGATTAGGTGGAAAGGCGGTAGAGCAGCGCCTCCCCGGTTTGATGTATGCAGACAATATTGTGCTGCTAGCTGATAGTCTTGAAGAATTGCAAACTCTAGCTAAGTATTGCGGAGACGAAGGGGACGCTCTAGGCTTCAGTTTCAGCGCAGGTAAGTCGAGTCTTATGATTTTCAACGGCTCAACTCATCAGGGTCTTACAATACAAGGCCATGGAGTATCTAGAGTAGCAGAATATCCCTCGGCACCAACGGAGGTACGCACCGGCGCCAGTGGTCACGGTATTGGTGCTATACTTCCCCAACAGCAGATGGGTCGCTCTCGCGTCATTGCTTATGCCAGTCACATCCTTTCTGCAGCTGAACGGAATTACTCGATCACAGAACGTGAGTGCTTAGCCCTCGTGTGGGCCATTACAAAGTTTCGCCCTTACTTGTTTGGCCGCCCGTTCTCCGTCATCACAGACCATCATGCCTTATGCTGGCTTTCTATGCTGAAGGACCCTACTGGTCGCCTGGGCCATTGGGCCCTTCGTCATCAGTAATACACTTTTTCTGTCATCCACAAGTCTGGCCGGCTGCACGCTGATGCCGATTGCCTGTCCCGCAACCTGGTAGATCCGCCACCTGCGAGCGAGTGTGACGATGACACATATGTCTTGGCCATCTCTGACCTTTCAAACATTCGCCATGAACAGCGCTTAGATCCGAAGATTAGCAGCATTATCAATCGCCTCATCACTGACAACTTTGATGCTACCCTAGCTCTGTTTGTGATCCACAACGGCACCTTATACCGACGGAATATGCGACCAGATGGCACCGAGCTTCTGCTCGTAGTCCCCGAACACCTGCATACCACCGTTCTTTAACAGCTGCACGACGCACCTACAGCGGGTCATCTTGGCGTATCTCGTACGTACGACAGTGTCAGCCGCCGCTTCTTTTGGCCAGGCCTCTATCGCTCTGCTCATTGTTACGTGGCTTGTTGTGACCGGTCCCAGCGACGGAAGAAGCCCTCGGTTATGCCAGCTGGATCCCTGCAGCCGATCGACATCCGAATAGACCCGTTTTCCCGAGTTGGTCTTGATCTTCTCGGGCCTTTCCCACTTTCTGCGACGGGGAATAAATGGATTGCGGTGGCCACGGATTATACTAGGCGCTACGCTGTCACCCGAGCGGTACCCACCAGCTGTGCAACTGATATGGCTGCGTTTCTTCTGCACGACGTCATCCTGCTCCATGGTGCTCCACGCCAGCTGTTCACTGACCGTGGCCGTTGCTTTCTTGCTCGAGTAGTCGACGAAATTCTTCGGTATTGCTCCACCAAGCACTCTTTTACCACCGCTTACCGTCCACAAACGAACGGCCTCACCGAACGCCTCAACCGCACGCTCAGGGACATGCTGTCAATGTATGTCTCGGATGATCACCGTGACTGGGATATTACTTTGCCGTTTTTAACGTTTGCGTACAATTCCTCTCGTCACGACACAATGGGCTACTCACCCTTTTATCTTCTATATGGCCGTGACCCTCCCCTTCCGTTTGACAGCGTACTGCCTCCCACCGCTAACGCCAGTACCTACGTTCGTGACGCCATCTCCCGAGCTGACGACGCCCGTGTTATCGCTCGCCGCCGACTAGCTTCCTCACAAAGTTCTCAAAAACGGCGCCATGATTCTCGCCACCGGGATGACCACTACTCTCTGGGCTCTCTCGTCTTGCTCTGGACTCCCGCTCGTAAAGTAGGGCTGTGTGAGATGCTCTTGCAACGATACGCATGAACCTACCCTGTTTTACGGCCAGTCACTCCTATGACATACGAGATCGCCCCTGTACATCCGCCGCAACAGTCCTCTATGCCACGCACCGAGATTGTTCATGTCGCTCGGATGAAGCCGTATTACCCCTGTAGTAGTTCGTCCTAGTGCGCACCGGGACTGTGCTTTTCGTGGGGGGGGGGGGGGAATTTACATATATGCCCGGCATCGCTGGAAGTTGAAGATGACAACGATCAGCAACTGTGACTCAGAAGAACAAAAAGTGGTAGCAACGATTGCGGTAGTCGATGCTGCTGTGTTTCTGTGTTCAGTGTGCGGTGCCAGCCTGGACTAACCTTCGCGGACTAGCCTTGCCACGTATCAATATAAATATCTGGGGGTACGGGTAAACGAAGGATTGGCATACATTGGAAAGCATGAGCAATCACTTAAGGCCAAAGGGCGAAGGAATGCCGGGATAATGAAGCATAAGGCGTTGTGGGGATAATAATAGGCATGAGGTTCTGAGGGGTATTTGGAAAGGAATTATGGTGCAGCGGTGGCGTAGCGGTAGGACATCCGCTCGCATGCAAGAGGACCGGGGTTTAAATCCCGGTGCCGCGGAATTCTCTACCGGATGAAAACAGCAAAAAATTCCGCGTGTCGATGGAATCTCATACACAGGTTTGGGGTGCGACCTGATGCCGGTGAACACCTCCGGCAACGCACTCCCTCACCAGAGCAGGAGTTGGCCGCACTGGTGCAGTAATTGGCCGCAATCTCCTATGATAAGCTCCATAAAACCCCGGTCCTCAGTCACCAGCGGCTGCGGAACAACTGACCACGACGGCGGTCAGATCTGTGACGCAGCAGGGGATGCTAAGAAAGCCTGGCTCCGCTGGACAGGCCGCCATTGGAAACTGACCCTGGCAACGTGTAATGCTAGAACCCTAGCTAGTGAAGCTAGTTTAGCAGTGCTGTTAGAGGAACTAGAGGGTATGAAATGGGATGTCATAGGGCTTAGTGAGGTTAGGAGGCCGAATGAGGCATATACTGTACTGAAGGATGGGCATGTACTGTGTTATCGAGGTTTACCAGAGAGGCGCCAATTAGGAGTAGGTTTCCTTGTCAATAAGTATATAGCGGGCAATATGGATGAATTCTATAGTATTAATGAGAGGGTTGCAGGCATCGTAAATGTAGAGGCCTATGCAACTACATGTAGTTATGATAACCAGGAAGTTGAACGCTTCTATGAAGATGCATAATCGGCACTGCGAGAAGTAGGGACGCAGTATACTGTAGTAATGGGCGACTTCAATGCCAAGGTAGGGAAAAAAGAGGCAGGAGACAAGCCAGTAGGTGACAATGGCATTGGTTCTAGGAATAGCAGGGGGAGTTACTAGTTGAGTTTGCAGAGCGCAATAACTTACGAATCATGAATACCTTCTCCAGCAAACGGAAGAACCGGAAATGGACATGGAAAAGTCCTAACGAAGATACTAAAAATGTAATCGACTTCATATTGTGTTCAATCCCCGCCATTATGCAAGATGTAGAGGGAATCGGGAAAGTGCGACGCAGTGACCACAGGATGGTTAGGACCCGAATTAGCCTAAATCTGAAGAAGGAACGCAACAGTTTAGTTAGAAAAAAAAAATACATCAACGAATTAGCACGAATTAGCGGTGAGGGGGAGGGCAGAAGAATTCAGGATCTCGCTACAGAATAGGTATTCAGCTCTAACTGAGGATGGCGAAATTACCCTAGAAGCAAGGAACAATAATTTCAGAGATATCATTACTGAGTGCGCGGTAGAAGTAGGCGGTAGGATAGTTAGAGAGGATACCGGCAAGCTGTCTAAGGAGACGAAAGATTTGATCGAGAAAAGCCAGAGTATGAAAGCTTCTAATCCAACAGACCAGATCGAATTGGCCGAGATATCAAAGCTAATTAATAAGCGCAAGGTGGCCGATTTAAGGAAGTATAACATGAAGAAAATTGAGCATGCTGTAAAGAACGGGGGAAGTCTTAAAGCGATGTAGAAGAAATTGGGCATAGGCTAAAACCAGATGTACACGATATGGGACAAGGCGAGCAACGTCATCATTAATATGGAAAAGATAGTCAAAGTTGCCGAGGAGTTCTGTACACATCTCTACAGTAGCCAAAGTAGTCAGGACCGTAATGAGATTGGCGGTAGGGAAAAACCGTCAGACGTTCCACCAGTGACGAAGGACGAGGTCAAGAAAGCACTAGGAACTATGAAAAGGGAGAAATCAACTGGAGAGGATCAGATAACTACAGATTTGCTGAAGGACGGGGGGGATATCGTTCTAGAAAAACTGGCCATCCTGTATACGCAGTGCCTGGTGTCATCGACGGTACCGGAACCATGGAAGAATGCAAACATTATCCTCATTCACAAGAAAGGGGACTCTAAGGACCTTAAAATTATAGACCAATCAGCTTACTGTATATTACGTATAAGGTATTTACTAAGGTAATCGCAAATAGAATCAGGACAACCTTAGACTGCAATCAAGCAAAGGATCAAGCAGGGTTTCGGAAACGGTAATCTACTGTCGATCATATCCATACCATCAATCAGGTGATAGAAAAATGCTCGGAATATAACCAGCCCTTATACATAGCATTCATTGATTACGAAAAAGCATTTGACTCAGTTGAAACCTCGGTGGTGATGCAGGCATTGCGAAATCAGGGGGTAGACGAGCCATACGTGAAAGTGCTGGAAGATATATATAGTGGCTGCACAGCAACCACAGTTCTGCATAAAGAAAGTAACAAAATTCCCATAAAGAAAGGTGTTAGGCAATGAGACGCAATCTCCCCAGTACTATTCACAGCTTTTTTAGAGGAAGTATTCAGAGACTTGGAATGGGAGCAGTTAGGGATAAGGGTAGATGGAGAATACCTCAGTAATCTGCGATTTTCTGATGACATTGCCTTGCTAAGCAACTCGGGGGATGAACTGCAAATAATTATTGATGGCCTAGACAGGAAAAGTAGAAAGGTAGGCATGAAAATCAATATGCAGAAGACTAAGGTAATGTTGAACAGCCTCGGGAAGGAGCAGCAGTTTACATTAGGTAGCGAAATACTGGAACTAGTAGGCGAATAAGTCTACTTAGGAGAGGTAGTAACCGCAGATCCGGACCATGAAAAGGAAATAACAAGAAGAATAAGATTGGGATGGAGCGCATTTGGCAAGCACTCGCAGATGATGACTGGCAGCTTACCGGTATCGCTCAAGAGGAAAGTATACAATAGTTGCATCTTACCTGTACTCACCTATGGGGCTGAAACATGGAGGCTAACCAACAAAGTTCTACTCAAGTTGAGGACAACCCAGAGGGCTATGGAACGAAAAATGGTAGGGGTAACACAAGGGGAGATAGAAATCGTGCAGAGTGGGTCAGAGAAACAACTCAAGTTACCGACATTCTAGTATAAATTAAGAAGAAGAAATGGGCATGGGCAGGACATGTAGTGGGAAGAGAGGAGAACCGATGGTCGCTGAGGGTAACAAACTGTATTCCCAGGGAAGGAAAGCGTAGCAGGGGGCGGCAGAAAGTTAGGTGGGCGGATGAGATTAAGAAGTTCGCAGGGGTCAAGTGGATGCAGCTAGTACAGAACCGGGTTAAGTGGGGAAATATGGGAGAGGCCTTCGCCCCGCAGTGGGTATAATCAGGCTGATAATGATGATGATGATATGGTGCCCGGACTTACTTTCGGAAATGCGGTTTTGTGCCTAAAATCAGAGGTTCAGTCGACATTAGAAATAAATGAGATCCGTTGGACGATTAGCACTAGGCGCCCACGGAAAAACTACAACTGAGGCAGTACAGGGTGATATGGGCTGGGCATCTTTCGAAGTACGGGAAGCTCAGAGTAAAATATTATATGAGGTACGCCTGAGGAAATTGCACAGTAAAAGATGGGCAGCTAAAGTATTTAAATACCTGTACTGAAAAAGCGTTGACTCACAATGGAGGAAAAGGACTAGGAAACTAACTATTAAGTATGCTAGTCACAAGGACTGAGAAATAAAGAGCATTAAGCAACAGGTTCAAAACACAGAAGGTAGAAATTGGATAAATTCGATGGAAAAGAAACACAGTGTGGAATTATACAGAAAGTGGAAAACGCAGATCAGGAAGGAAGATTTCTTTGATAACACAATAGGCAGTGCCCTACTTTTTGAAGCTAGATTAGGGTGCCTTAGAACACGCAGCTACAAAAAGAAATTTAACAATTGAGATGACGCATGTTCTGTATGTGGTAACTCCAGTGAAACAATTGACCATATTATACTCGAATATAATGGTATCCATCCGGAAGTTGATGCAGGCACAATCTCTGTTCCTGAAGCTCTGGGGTTTAGAGATAACAGTGGCCGGGTGAATAAACCGGCGGTGGAAACTACCAAAAAGCGACTGCAAGATTGGTGGCTTAACAGCAGAGAAGTGACATAATGTTAGTAATGTAGGGACAAAAATTTAATAAGTAGAATGATGGTTTATTTAAGCATTCTAAATCAATAACTTAGATATAGGGAGAAAAATGAGCTTGATAGCTACTGCTACAACCCTGTTTCAGAGGGGGCGCTGCTATATTCCATCCATCCATCCATTCATCACATTTGCAAGAGCAGGGCTCCAACTTGTGCCGTCGCTAGGCGAGGCCGCGCGTGGTGGCTGCTGTCCTGCGCCTGCCGCGCGCGGCGCGCTTAATTGTGTGACGTCATGCCATCTGCTGTAAAACGGGGTGCGCTGCACGCCGCCAGCCAGACGTTGCGATGCCGCCTACCCCAAAAGCCGCTCAGCAGATTGCGAAGAGAAAAAAACGGCGAGCTACGGAGACCGAAGAGCGCGTACATGGACTTTCTAAGCGGCGTGCCCAGTATGCCGCTCGGCGACAACCTGCAGCCTTTACGGGAGTTCCGTTTATGAGTATGCTTAACACCATGGATGACGATACAGAAGCGAGCAGCGTATCTCCAGCTCAACGGCAACCCTCTACGGAAGTTACTCTTACGAGCTCTTATGAGCGTAGCTACGGTATTGGGTATTGCTTTTGCAATCACAAGGGTTAACCCAGCTAAGCCTTCAGCCAAATTTTCTCAGGTTCGGTTATCCTGAGAACGACGTCTTTTGTTATTACTTTTATGTCTCCAAAAAGGCAACATAAGAGGGCAAGGCAGAAGACGTTTAATGTGCCTTGACAGTTTACTTAAACCTCCTCATACTGAACAGTGTTAACGGTCCGGCACTGTCGTTATCAGTCTTCTCGTAAACAAAAGCGCCACGAGTTGTCATTTCGGTGATTCGGCGATCCATCACGTGTACTAATCGTTTTTTCTTGCGACAGTAGAAAGTGCAAAAAATTCAAAAAAGTTTGTGGAATTAGCAGCAGTGACACTCTGAGCGTTCATGCTACTGGCTCATTGCGCGGGCACTTGAGGGCGAAGGAATGAGATATTATCTTTTGACAGTTGCGAGCGACGAACCAAGCGACATATGCATTCCTTCACTGTGAAGGATTCGCGTGACGCTTGCTGCAGTCGAGTTCGTGCAGGCGTTAGCTTCCGCGTACAGGTAGTTCTGCATTGCGCTACTAAAATGGCATCGCTGTGGTCATTAATAATGTAAATTGTTGCGATACTTTCGAATGCGATATTTAATTACGTCGATGGCATTGTAGGGGTCTGGCAGGTGCAAGGCAATCGGCTACAGATGGACTCGAATGGTTGAGGACCTCTGCACTGTTCGAAAGGTTTCTACACTTTACCAGTTGAGTTCTATTCAGCCGTTAGCGTCCTAAAAAAACTGCCCAAGAATTACAAGAAGGCCATAGCTATCACCCCTAAACAAAATGATAGCCGTCTCGTGAAAAATGGAAGAACAGAAAAACAGATTACAGAAACACATGAAAACAAACGCTATAAAAATTAATATTTCTTGATATGGCTAGAATTCAACTGTGACTACAAAAACCAAATATATTTTTCTGTTATACCTAACACCTCTGATTTCAAATGCAAATGAGTCGTGTTACACGGCTAAAGAAATATATTGAAGACAAAGTGTCCGGACTGCGTTTCTCTACATTACGACGCTTTGTTAAAACATATAGATATAGCATTTTTTTAACTTAATTGAACAATCGTTTTGTAATTCCATGAAAAAGAAAAAATCATATTGTCACGCGCCTTCGTAGAACATCGACAAGCCGGCGGCCTCACCTCCTTGGGCCGCTCCTTCTAGTTTTCTTGAGGCGTAGGGGAAGAACGACGTCGAGGGGAAGGTGACATGCGATGGGGTGACGGCGTCACACTACGATCAAATGCAGGAGATGAATTCCGCAAATATGTTCAATGGTATGAGTCCCAAGTTGGCATAGTAGGGAATCGCTGTTGTTCGGTGTGCAGCCGTCCGTGAATGTTCGCGTAGGGTCGGTAGTCTTGGACAGTTGGAAAATGGCGGCGGCAGTATCTAGAGATATGCCCCCCAATGCCACACCTTAAGCACACAGGTTGAGGGTTAAGCTTTCTACTTCAAGCCCACATGGAAAACTGCAGCCAGTCACATCTCCAAAAGCCCCATTTGAGCAGTTGGCATTGACCTTCTTGGACCTTTCCCATGGTCCTCTAAAGAAAACAGATGGATTCTTGTGTGCATTGATTATTTAACCCGCTATTGTGAGACAGCCGCGATACTATCCGCTACTGCGTCTGAAGTATCTAATTTCTTACTTCGCGACTCGTTATTCTTCGGCACGGCCCTCCTGCAGTCATCATTAGTGACCGTGGACGCCAATTTACAGCGGACATTGTCGAAGAACTTCTCCGCCTCAGCGCCTGTAGTTTTCGCCACTCCACGCCATATCATCCCCAAACGAACGGTGTGGTAGAAAGAACTAATAGGACGCTTACCACCATGTTGGCTATGTTCGTCGCTGCAGACCATAAGGACCTGGGATGGCGTTCTACCATTCATTACTCATGCGCAACATGAAGCAACAAGCTACAGTCTCTTCTACCTTCTCTATGCTCGCACGCCTCGCTGTGCTCTCGATACCATACTGCTATTTTTCTATCATGACGAAACTTCTATTGCTACCACACTATGCAGAGCTGAAAAAGCCCTTCAGCTGCCCTGAGATCGAATTTTATCTTCACAAGAACGTTCTAAGCACAGCTACGACGGCCGAAACCAACAAGTTTCTTATGCTCCTAGTGACTATGTGTGGTTGTGGACACCTCTCCGTAAGCGTGGTCTTTGTCAATAACTGCTGTGGCATCACACCGGACCGTTTGTTGTGTTAGAACGCATCAGTGACCTGAATTATGTTATAGCACGCATAACTTCGAATGGTCGGCGGTCACGGCAGTCTCAGGTGGTGCATGTAGCCCGCCTCAAGCGATTTCATGCCAGAGGTTCTCTGTAACTCGCCCGACGGGCTTCGTTTGCGAGGAGGGAAATGTCACGCGCCTTCGTAGAACATCGACGGAAGATGATGAAGAACGGTCGGGTAGATCGGTGAAGAAGAAAGAACAAGGGCAGAGGGACGCTTGTATGTTTCGCCGCAGTCCTGTTTGGACCGATCCTTGTAAATAAACCCCCCGTGCGTACAAATCACGTAACAATATGCTTCTACATACGTTGAACACATTAATTTTAGAGCAGCTTAGTTTTTCCAAAGAATAAATGGAAGTGAACAGCATATCTATGTCGATGTGCATGTTGTAAAATTGTAGAAATAGTATAACTGGGACAAACGTTGGAAGATAATCTGCAACCAGAAATTGCGCATCTGAAAGAATTTGTGCTCGCCAAAATTTCGGCAGGAAAAAAAGGATGCAGATAGAAGCATTAAAACTTACGTAAAACTATACCATATGCCGAGTGGCTGCAGCGCTCGAGCAGGAGGAAATAGATTCCAAAATATTTGAAATAATTCACCGCATTTCTGCTGGATGTGGTGACATTCACTCAGTTGCCTGAAAATAGACCTTACTCGCTACATTGGAACAGGAAGCGCTTGCGATTTCTTATGTGAACGAACGGTAGATGACCATGTTTGTCCTATTATATAAGATCAATATTACAAAACTAAAAAAGATGTTCTTACCTTTAGGTAAGTGGTACTTTAGGCGTGTCGGCGTGTCGGCGTGATAGACACTTCGAAAACAGTTCCTAATACAAAATGTTCACACCTTTTTTTCTCCATGCCGAACACAAACTCACTTATAAACTACATTATATTCCGAGCGTTTGGGAACATAAACGGACAATAGGAATTTGTTATTAAGAGGCGGTTTTTCAGGCCGGGTTTATGTGATACGCTGGAGTTGTCACAACGTGTCAGAGTGGCTTTTCCCTGGCGCAGACTAAAAACAAGTCTATATAATTTGAGCTGAATCGTGCGATCATGAACCTCTAGAAGACGCACTGGCGACACGGAGACGCACTTTTTAGCGCAAATAAAGAAATCGTGACTTTAATTACAAAAGGGGCGGTTGGCCGGAGACAAGACACGCACGTTTTTTTCCCTTTCCGAAGCACAGGTGCTCAAGAAGCGAGCCGAGCCAGGAGAGCCCGGAGAGCCTCGGCAAGTGAGTTTCACTTTCTCTAGCCCAGCAGCAAACGACAAACAAGCTAGATCTCGTGCCAGCAGCAGGAACATATGTACGGGTCACAACGCCCCGTTCATTTCTGCAACGGCTCCGCAAGCCACGCACGTATGTGAAATTGGGGAGGGCTACTAAACCGGCGACGAAGAAACAGCCAGCGTGAAGAGCCAGCAAAGCCGTACTCTTCCCCTACGCCCCCTCTCCAATAAAAGAAAAAAAAAGAACTTAGGCAACAAAGAGTAAGATAAAGAGAGGAGGGTGAATGAGCGACTGGCAGTTGGGCGAGAGAAAACAGGTTCAGGGAGGTCAGCATGTAAATCGAAGAAGGCAAAAATGCCTTCTCCACGCTGGAAGCTAGAATTGTTTTGGGCAAGCAGACCGCGAACAAAGATGGTGTAGAAGACAGGATTCTTCTGTCCGGGTCAACCCGTCCGCGGTGGGCGCCTTTCCCCCAACCCCACTGATAGTGCTGGTATCGTCACGGGGGCGGCGGGAAATCTCCAATACCGCGTTCTTGGGGCGAATCGCATGGCGAGCGGAGCAGTACTGAGCCAGTCGCGGGCGGGTTCGCACTCGTACACAGACTTTGTATTATTAATTGTACTCAAACATATACCCTGGTATCGCTCCCTATAACTCCCTCTCTACTTACATTGTGTGTTACAATCGACTCGCTTACTGTGTCTGCCCGCGGCTTTAAGGCAAGTGGTAACGAAATGTTGCGCGTGAGCCGCAGCCCAAAGTCCCAACATATATATATATATATATGAAGGAAAGAAGCCAACAGTCGGCGAGGCCAAGGAAAGCGTTGGG